>OW240914.1:263514264-263542414 GCA_933207985.1 Pelobates cultripes
GTGTACACGTCCACTGATAGGAGACGCGGAAGGTATTAAACTGATAAAAATAGTACTAAACACACCACTCCTATCTGGTATCACATTAGCTTGACAGCGCAGTGCCCCAAATTTGCAGTAAGAGGACCGACCAAGCCTCTTCTTCCATCTCCCTGTTACAAAAATCAATGCCGTGTACACGTCCACTGATAGGAGACGCGGAAGGTATTAAACTGATCAGAACAGTACTAAACACACCACTCCTATCTGGTGTCACATTAGCTTGACCGAGCAGTGCCCCAAATTTGCAGTAAGAGGACCGACCAAGCCTCTTCTTCCATCTCCCTGTTACAAAAATCAATGCCGTGTACACGACCACTGATAGGAGATGCGGAAGGTATTAAACTGATCAGAACAATACTAAACACACCACTCCTATCTGGTGGCACATTAGCTTGACCGCGCAGTGCCCCAAATTTGAATTAAGAGGACCGACCAAGCATCTTCTTCCATCTCCCTGTTACAGAAATCACTGCCATATCCATACAAATTGTACAGAATGTCCAGGATAGTTTTCCAGGGACAAATGTTGTCGCCTGTTGAACGAGGTGACCTTGCTCGGGTCCCAGGTGTACGGTTCCTAAAATGGCTGCCATATACACGTCCACTGATAGGAGACGCGGAAGGTATTAAACTGATCAGAACAATACTAAACACACCACAAATAAGGTTTCTCTCCTGTATGGCTCCTCAAATGATGCTTAAGATTAGAAGCGGCTGAAAAGCATTTCTCACACTCCGAACAAAAATATATTTTTTTAACATTCTCTCCACTTTGAACGAAATGACGTTTGGGAAGAGATTAACATAATTAAACACAGGCAGTAAAAATACAGTTTTTAGCCATACCCTGTAACTTTAAAACTACACATCCCATCTTCATAATTACATATTTGGAATCAGCACACTTAAAACATAAACATAACCAAAAATCAGCCAAATCCATCCAGGGGTTAAAAAGTTAGCTGGAGGTCCCTTTATGACCGACGGCAAGCACATTTTCCTGCCCAAAACAGTTCCATAGATTTGGGCTGTGAGGTCGGTCTATTTCAGGCTGAAAAAACGAAATGGGACTTAGTCTCTGCAGCTGAAATAAGGCTGAAAAAAACGGCTGAAAAAAAGACTAAGTCCCATCGCCGAATGGGACTTAGTCTCTGCAGCTGAAATAAGGCTGAAAAAAACGGCTGAAAAAAAGACTAAGTCCCATCGCCGAATGGGACTTAGTCTCTGCAGCTGAAATAATTTCCCATTTACTGAACCAAGTGGGAAATAGCAAGGCAGGCACAAAGGGTTTGCACCAGGTCTGGGGACACAGGGGACACCGTCTTAAAGGGGCCGTGTCCCCAACAAGTCTGGGGACACGGCCTTAAAGGGGCAGTGTCCCAATCTTCCTGATGTCCCAAAAAAGGTGTTTAAAGGGCCAGCACCAGTCACATAAAGAGTCCATAAGCCCCAATATGCCCACCGACAGTCTTAAAGGGCCATACACACCAAATAAAAGTGCATACATTTTCACAATCTCCCAGGGGCCATAGTCATGCGGGAGGAGGCTGGCAAAGAGGCTTCTCCACAACCCAGGGAAACAGGGCAATTTGCCATTTAAAGGGCCCGTTACAAATAGCAGTTTGTAACAAGGTGTCAATCCATATCTGCCAAGTGACCCGATGTAGGGGGAACAGTCCCTATTCTGCTCTGTGTCAGTGTGTATCAGGGATCCTTAGGACAGGTGTCAATCCATATCTGCCAAGTGACCCTATGTAGGGGACCAGTCTCTATTCTGCTCTGTGTCCGTGTGCATCAGGGGCTCTGAGGACAGGTGTCAATCCATATGTCAAGGTGTCAATATGTCATATGTCAGGTGTCAATCCATATTCATTGTGATTTAGGAATGTTAGGTGATTTCTGCCCTTTATGGATTAAAACCAGACTCTGTATCAACTGTGTAATTTTCCATGGGAGTTTTGCCATGGATCCCCCTCCGGCATGCCACAGTCCAGGTGTTAGTCCCCTTGAAACAACTTTTCCATCCCTATTGTGGCCAGAAAGAGTCCCTGTGTGTTTTAAAATTCGCCTCCCCATTGAAGTCAATGGCGTTTCGGGCGGTTCGCCGGTTCGCAAACATTTGCGGAAGTTCGCGTTCGCCGTTCGCGAACCGAAAATTTCGGGTTCGCGACATCACTAATGATGACAGAAGAACATATATATGATGGATTTACAGAATTCTACAAAAAATGATTTTTTTTTTATGATGATGGCACTCAACAGATAAGTAGGTGCAGGAATTGAGGTCACCCTGTAGTCCAACCTCCAAAAATATAATCAACTAATAAATAGAATACCACACTCAGAATAATGCAACAAAGTAATATATTGAAATTTTGTTCAAAAAGAAAATCAGAACCAATGTTTACAATATACTGGAAGGGGAAACACAATTGCTTTGTATGCTCTTAAAGTGAACAGATCGCCAGATCTAAACCTATAGTACATAATGTATAATGGTCACTAAGTAGAAATGCAAAAGAAAGTCAATACTTCTAGGTTAAAAGCTAATCACAGATAGTAACTACAGTGGATCCACCCCTTAACTCAAAGAATGTTTTTTAGTCCATTTGTGGAAATGGATGTCAGTAATCTATACATATGATGAAGCACAAAATGAGTGAACAAAACTGTATACAGTAAAATAAAAACGAAAAAAAATGACAAAAAAGTAATAATAGGATGAAAAAATAAAAAAAATGAAAAAAGATGAACTGGTTAGATCTCACCAATTTGTAAGGCAAATCGGTCCTGATAAGGTGAGTAAGTCCATGGGGGATGGATACTGGAGAAAAAATGGATGTAGTCTGTGAAGATCTCTGGAGTCAGGCACCTGTCTTAGGATCAGACAGACATGTAGGTTACTGGTGGGCTGAAGATGGACGAGCTGTAGACAGGCCCATCTATTCACTATTCAGTGTGTTTCATATTTACGCTATTAGCTTGTCTATAAGGTAGTTGTCCCTGAGTTTTGCTATGACCAGAGCTGAAAATATGCAATAGTTGTTTTAACTATACATTTTACAATTGTTGATAAATTAATTTGTTAAAACTTTTGATATTGATCAAAATATATTATCTTGTAAAATACATGAAGAATTGCTTTATGTTATGTTATTGCATTTGCTGTTGATAAATACTTTGAGTCATGAAGTAAAGTTCTCATTATCCAGATTTCATCATCTATTATAGGAATAATATTCTCACATGTTTGAAGCAATTTTTTTTTCTGATTATGTTACTATCATACAGTTTATTGTTCTCAGAATAATTTTTATTTTTAAGTAATATAGTTGTATGTTATATTGTGATGCATTATAAAATTAAGTTAAACAAAGTACATGCTTAGAAGCATTTCAGCTAGACATGTGCATTTGTTTTTTTTTTTTGTAATAGTTTACTAAAATGTAAATGAAAGTCCTACAAATGAAATATAAACTAAATGAAAGGGCAAATGCTGAATGTATTACCTTTTTGTTTTGTTTTACTTGTTTAATAGACTCTGTGCTGCAGAGGAATTAACCCCCATAGGAAAGAGAAAATAACACTGAGCATGTGCGGAAAAAACAAAAAAACAGCTCCCCCTTGTAATAATATTAATTCCTACCTTCCTCCCCCATTAAAACCTTAATAAAAGGGAGGTAAAATCCTCCCGCATGCCCCTTCATGCGGCATGCCATGAGTAGGGGCATGTCGCCTAAACAGCAAGCAGCCAGAGGCTGATCACTGTCATTTAAAACTAAATAGTAATCAATATTGGGGTCACTATGACCCCCGTATTGATAAAGGGAGGTTAAATACATTCTGCGAGTAGGGGCACACTGCCTAAATCCTCCCGCATTCCCCTAAACAAATTTAAAAGATTAGTGACTGAGCAGATATTGCTAGTGCAATAAGGCATGTCGTGAGTAGGGGCATGCGGGAGGATTTAATCTCCCTTTTATTAATATGGGGGTCATAGTGACCCTCATACTGATTTATATTTATTTTTAAATGACTGTTTAGGCGACATGCCCCTTCTTGCAGCATGCGGGAGGATTTATCCTCCCTTTTTATTAAAATGGGGGTCAAAGTGACCTCTATAGGTTTTAACAGGGCCAGATTAAGAGCCCAGTGGGCCTAGTGCTGACAATTATGACGGGCCTAATTACAGAATCATATAGACCAAAAACAGTAAAACACTCCCAAGCATCATGTATCTGATGGAGATGGTGCTGGAGAGAAAGAAAACAGCAGCTATAAGAAAACACATACCCTAAGCTAATCTCTCTCTAATTTATGTTTTCAGCTTTCAAGTAAATCCATAACCCCTAACAGCAACGTCCAATCAAGCAGGAAGTCAATGGGCACGGTAAAAGGGTTTGCCACTGACACAAATCACGTAACCTGCCAAAACGGGCAAACATGCCCAAAAAGAGGACATGTCTGCTCAAAGAATTAGAAGGCCAGCCTGACATGAATGCATGTCAGACTGCCTGCCAATCATGCAGCTGGCCAACTAAGGGCATACTATGCAGACAGCACCCTCAGCTTGGCATAAATGCATCTAATGATGTGCTCACTCAATGCTTTCTAAGGACTGTCCCCTAGCACTCGCTGGTCCACTTGTCTCCTTACCTTCTTACTAGCAGGCAGAAGCTCCTGGTATATGGTCTGGGACAGAGAAAATCTGTATGTAGTGAGTGTAGAAGAAAGGGAACATGCCACAGTGTTAGAGAGACCAAAGTCAGCATTACCTTAAAGGATCACTATAGGGTCAGGAACACAAACATGAATTCATGACCCTATAGTATTAACACCACCATCTAGCCCCCCCCTGGACCCCTCATGCCTCCATAAATATAGCAAAATCTATATTCAAGCCTGAAGCTGTAACTCTGCATGCTGTTAGACTCATAAAAACAAGCAGTCTGCTGACATCATTAGAAGTGGTGGCCTGATCCAATCACAGTGCTTCCCCATAGGATTGGCTGAGGCTGACAAAGATCAGGGTCAGAGCCAGTATGATTCAAACACAGCCCTGGCCAATCAGCATCTCCTTATATAGATGAATTTCATTAATGAATCTCTATGAGGAAAGTTCAGTGTCTGCATGCAGAGGGAGGAGACACTGAATGTTTGGATGCATTTTAGGCAGCCATGACCCAGGAAGGATCTCTAACAGTCATCTAAGGAGTGGCCAGTGAAGTTATCACTAGGCTGTAATGTAAAGACTGCATTTTCTCTGAAAAGACAGTGTTTACACCAAAAAGCCTGACGGTAATGATTCTACTAACCAGAACAAATTCAATAAGCTGTAGTTGTTCTTGTGACTATAGTGTCCCTTTACCTATATTCATTGTCAGCCAGTCCACACAAGTTTTGTTCCCATACATCCCACTTAAGTTTCCATACTTAAGTAAGAGTATGTGAAAAGTAGTTAGGGTTGCCACCTTTCTTGGAAAAACATACTGGCCTTACTAATTTGCATAATTAAATATGTATGGGTGACATCACATGATGTAAATCACAAGGAGTGACATAAGAGAAAATGCTGTAAAATCACCAAAAAACTACTTAGTTTGATTCTGCTGTATAGATGGATTTCTCCCAGTGCCCCCATGTTTCCCAGTGCCCTCATGACTCAGTGCCCCCATGTGTCGATTACTCCAGGTCTCAGTGTTCCTATGTATCAGTGTCTCAGTGACCCATGTCTCCCAGTGTCCCCTAGTGTCGTGTCCCCAGGTCTCCCAGTGATCCTATGTATCACAGTGTCTCAATGCCCCATTTCTCCATGTGTCCCCATGTTTTCCAGGGTCCCCATGTCACTAGGACTCTAGGAATATGGGGAGACCTGGGGACATGGGGAGACCTAGGGACAAGGAGACACCAGTGACACTGGGAGACTAGGGGACTCTGGCTGGGACACATGGGGACAATGGGAAAATAGGGGACACTTGAAGACATGGGGATACAGACACTAGAGACACTGGCTGGGGGACATGGGGACATTGAGACATGGGGCACTGGGAGACATGGGGACACAGAGACACCAGGGCCACAGACACTAGGGACACTAGTTTGGAGACATGGGAACATTGTGACACTTGAGGCAATGAGAGACATGGAGGCACTAGAAGACATGGGGACATTGAGACACTAGCAGACTGGGGGCACTGGGAGACTAGGGGTCACTGGGAGACTAGGGGGCACTGAGACACAAGGGACACTGGCTGGGAGACATGGGGACACTGTGTCCCCATGTGTCTGTGTCATAGTATCTCCCAATGTCCCTTAGTGTCTTAGTGTCTGCCATAATGTCTCCCAGTGCCCCTTAGTGTCCCAGTGTCTGCCATAATGTCTCCCAGTGTCCCTTAGTGCCTCAGTATCTGCCATAATGTCTCCTAGTGCCCCTTAGTGTCTCAGTGTCTGCCATAATGTCTCCCAGTGTCCCTTAGTGTCTCAATGTCTGCCATAATGTCTCCCAATGTCCCTTAATGTCTCAGTGTCTGCCATAATGTCTCCCAGTGTCCCTTAGTGTCTCAGTGTCTGCCATAATGTCTCCCATTGTCCCTTAATGTCTCAGTGTCTGCCATAATGTCTCCCAATGTCCCTTAGTGTCTCAGTGTCTGCCATAATGTCTCCCAATGTCCCTTAGTGTCTCTGTGTCTGCCATAATGTATCCCAGTGTACCTTAGTGTCTCAGTGTCTACCATAATGTCTCCCAGTGTCCCTTAGTGTCTCAGTGTCTGCCATAATGTCTCCCAATGTCCCTTAGTGTCTCTGTGTCTGCCATAATGTTTCCCAATGTCCCTTAGTGTTTCAATGTCTGCCATAATGTCTCCCAGTGTCCCTTAGTGTCTCAGTGTCTGCCATAATGTCTCCCAATGTCCCTTAGTGTCCCAGTGTCTGCCATAATGTCTCCCAATGTCCCTTAGTGTCTCAGTGTATGTCTCCTTGCAGCCTTTCCCCCATCCCTTATTTCCCTGAGCTGTAGGCTGTCTCTGCAGGGTGGGAGTTGCTGTCTGTAGCTGCACCCCTGCAGATCAGTGAGTATAGATAGGCAGGGAGGGATATGCTGGAACTTCCTATCCCTGCCTGTCTCCACATACAGCGACCCCTACTGGCCAGTGCTGGTATTGCAGAGTAATCTCTTGTTTATACTGATAAAAATACCAGCATTTGTATTGCCAGTATCACTGCAATACCAGCACCACCAGGCAGCCTCCAATACTGGCAGTAGTGTGTGGAAAAAAAAAAAGTAAAAAAAAAAAAAATGGGCCTGGAGCTGCAGCTCCATCAGCCCCTATGTTAATCCGGCCCTGGGTTTTAATGTAGGTGGAGGGATAGAAATTGTTATTTATTACAAGAAGGGAACTGGTTGAGGCTCACTCCTTGCTTTTTTTTTTATGCTGTTATATTTTAATTTGGGGGTGAAAGTAGGAGGTGTGGCTAGGGGCTGCATTTTCAGAGAATATTCTAGTAAGCGCTATGGAGTTTGCTGGTACTATATAAATGCCAATAATCATAATAATAGTAGACTAATAATGCATAACGCAATTAAATGTAATTTAAACCAATTATAAAGCATTTTATAGTTACAAACTGTTTTTAGATATCCTATTTTTGTGTCTGTAGAATATAGCTGAAATTGTTAAGTGATTAAAAGGGATGTGCATGGGCAATACATTTGGTTCAATTCAGATATTCGGATCAGTAAAAAAATTTGTCTTTTACGGCAATTTGGACCAATGGCTTTTTGTTCGGTTCGGCACTTAGGCACTTCTGTAATTCAGACCCTAACACTAAACCCTAACACTAAACCCTAACCCACTTAGGAACGTTGGCAATTCGGGACTTTGGCAATTTGACAATTTGAAGTTCTGACATTCGTAAGCATCCGAATTGCATGAAATGTGTCCGAATGTACATTCTGAACTAAACAAATTGCACATGTCTAGTGATCAATTTGACTTTCAATGTGAAGGCTTTGAGGTTTGTTCACCTGTATGTTGATCTTAGTTTTATCACCTCTACTGGACACTCATGCAATGTAGCTACTACTCCTTTAGTCTTTTGTCCAGTAGTATGCAGGTAAAAGTTATATTTCTGGTGGCTGGCCACCAGAACATAGTCTTGAAACTAGTGACATTGTGGCTCTCCAGCAGGTACTAAGAATTATGTATTATGCATGCAAAATTAATGGTGAACAAAATGAGCAAAGAAATCACAATGTGTTAAACGTACATTGGTTGCAAAACAAATATTTGAAAATGAGCCATTTGACCCCCTTGGTCAGTCGTGCAAAGTTATCTCTCTACGATGGTTGTTAAGGTAGATGTAAAAGAGGAGGTTGATAACATGTAGCTTATTACAATAACAAAGGTGGTGTGGAAAGAAAGTTACTAGAAAACTGGATGTGATATTGAAAATTGTATTACCGCAGGTTGAGAGTTAATGGGCTAAAGGTGTTACATAAGTTGAAGACACTATGTAAATAAATGTTAATTTATTGTGTTGTGCTGTTAAAAATATCTGTGTGCTATATGATGAAAATGTTGTAAATTAAAATGTATTGCTTAGTTTAGTGACACTATGAAATAATTGTAAATTGTCAGAAGTGGAGGCCTGGACTCGCTTACTACGAGGACTTTATATAGGCTGATCTCAGATCATGATTTAAAGTAATTGGATTGATCCACATTCCCATACAGCAATGTCCAGTGCTGGAAGTAATATTGCTATTTCACTACAATGGTCTTAAGTACACTTTCCTTTGTATCCCAGTGGCCAAGGAAAGACAATAATTATTTATCTTTGAACGAGAAGACACAGAAGCATCCGCTTACATGGCCAAGGCTGCCTCAGTGTACACTGAGTCTCTATTTTATTCTATTTTGGCGGACAAATGAGCAAGGACTTGGCACTATGTATTCACACCACTGCCACTTTGCATGTCCATTATATGGATTATTTATTGATTACCAGTCCTGTCAGACAAGAAAATGTTGAATAATGTGTTTCTCTGCTGTAACATCTACGCCAGTGTGATATAAAAGTTGTTGAGGAAAAGGGCTATCATTGCCCATCCACAAGTGGAATTTGTGAAATATGTTTTATTTCATGGACTTTTCAAATTATCTCCAGAAAGGATGGATGCTATCTGTAAAAGTTTGCTGACAAAGGCAGAACTGCAAGCTATTCTAACAAGTGCCAGGTCCTGGAACCTGGCATTCTTACAAAAAGTAAAATATCTGACACGATACAGTGGGAAAAGTGAAGCCAAAAAGACTTAATAGTTAAAGCTGCCCTACAAAAAGCACTGGTTGTGGAGGATTACAAGGTCTTTGTACTGTATGTACATGAAAAGCAAGTTTCTTTGGAGGCACTGACAGACAAACAGCCTACTTTTCCAAGCAGCTTAAAGAGACACTCCAGGCTGCTAAAAAAAAGTTAAGCTTAAATAAAAAGCTAATAAGCTTAAATACCTGTGGTTAGTTTCCTTTTTTTCAATTTTCAATTTCAATTTTGCTGCAAACAGCAACATGTTTTGCAGTTTTCAGCAGTGTAACCCATCCTCCTTAGCCACCCCTCTCTCAAATTGAACATGTTCCTGATTCCTACTCTCTAAAAGAAATGTACTTTTTTCAGCCAATGAAAATAGAGGCATGTCTTCTGTAGTGTACGAGATGCTCACAGCACAGACTGAATCACAGAGACAAGGCTAGAGCCTATATGTGCTCTTCTCTGTCCCTCCGTGTTATGCAAGTATACCTTTTTCTCCAACCCCTTCACCAAACCTCACTACCCAATGTTAACCCCTTCTATCCCAGTCCCTGTCAGCCAACCTCACTACACACTATTAACCACTTCCCCTCCAGTCCCTGTTAGTCAACCTCAATAGACAGAAAGATGGAGATATAGATGCACAACATTTTTGTTCAACCTGTTGAACTAAAGCTGAAAGTCAGCACTTTATTTGCATCTCGGCTGTTTCATTTAAATTTATTGTGGTGGTGTACAGAGCTAAAATTATGAAAATTGTGTCAGTGTCCAAATATATCTGGACCTAACTATATTTTATTAGGATATTTAATTTTTAGGTCCTAAACTTATGTATATAAAAAAGTATAATTTACTATTTATTATACAATATATCCATTTTTATTATATAGGATCATATTTTTTTTCCTTTAAAATTATAGCATGAGGCATTCCTAACAGTCGAGCAAGATGGACACTTAAACTTTTTCTCCACCACCTGGGCTTCTCAAAGTGACACGAAACGGGCGATGGAAAACAGCAAGTAAAAGCTGACAAGCTTAATTATTTTTGCCCAAATGCTGATGTCTCCAAGTCAGTTTGCGCAAATGCCTAGCCATGATGGCGAAAGAGACTCGAGAGCAAACAGCCCAACACATGACTCCGACCTTATAAATTCAGAGAAATCGATCACTAAAAAATTCCTGATGGAACAACTAGAAGCTTTAATGAGAAAGCTCATAAACTCTTGGACGGAAAGTATAGAAAACATAAAGAAAGTATTGGGGACACAAATGTGGAGGAGTAAATGGAGGAATCTGCAGAGGCCCACAAAAGTCTGGCGGACCATGTACAAGCTATGGAAGACAAGATAATAGTCCTGGAAAACAACCTCCGACTCCAGAGGCAGTCACAAACGCTAATCTGCCGGCCTTTCTCCAGGAATACTTCCACACTCTGGCACCAGATGTACAAGCTGACACGCTCTTACTAGATAGAGCACACAGAGTGCCCAAACCTCACCACCTCCCGCAATCCGCACCTAGAGCCGTGATCCTATATGCCCACTATTACCACATAAAGGGGCTTCTTCTGAGAAATAGGAGAAGGGGAAAAAAAGATATCACCATATTTTCAGATCTCTCGGCCACAACCCTGAGAAGATGCTGGGCCTTCCAACAAATCACAAGCACCCTAAGACATCACCAAATCATTTATAGATGGGGCTATCTACTTAAACTCATCATCATAAGATATTGATCCACTTCACTCATCAATACACCAGAAGAAGGTGAAACATTACTGGAAAAGTGGTGAATACAGCCAGAACAGAAGATATCACTGCAATCAAGCGATACTGCCAGAGACTGGACACGGGAACTGGACTGGTAACATACAATCACTTGAATGGACTATATTATAGAGCAACAATTGTTGCCCATGCATAGAATTGCAAATGTTTAAGTAGAATAGTGAGTTACACACAAAACAAACAAAAAAATAAATACATAACAATATCTACGTTATTATATGATAGGTATAAGCTAGCCATATTGTGTGTCTTGTTGGAATTAATTTCTAGAGACTGTTTAAGCTGACCCGCTCTGAATGTGTGCTTTTTCTGCCAACCACTGGGAGAACGTGCAATAAAAGACTTACAGGCGCACAAACCAAATAGGCAGAAATAATGTTTCTAAACGACTGATTTTTGCAGCGTTTTTTTGCGCCAAATGCCGTGACACCACATACCATGCGACTTAATTAAACAAGACCACTGTTTAAACAGGCATGGATTGACAGGACACAGTATATAATGTCTTATGTAAATGGTTTACTGATCTCATAACATGAGACATAAACCCAGTTTGACAAGACACTAGGTGCCAGACTAGTACAAGATTAAAAATCTATTAGAATGGTTTAGGAAAATTTGAATATGGATAGGTATAATGTTGCTTGTAAAAGTACGCCCAAAAGCTCCCCGAGAAGTATATCCAATAGTTGCATATACCCGTTTGACCACACATTGTAATTTAAACAAGAGGGGCCAAGCATAGCTCAAGTGAGCAGATTCCACGACAGCTCATACCCCAAAAATAGGAGCAGATATCATCTGCCTCCAAGAGACACATTTTAAAAGAAATAAAGCACCTACATTTGGTATGAAAGACTTTTCAGTACAAAATCACTCCATGTATGCCACAAAGACTTTTGATCCACCACTCAGTGACTTTTGAACTTCTGAGAGTAGTGACATACAGCCATGGTAGATACCTTATTCTGGTATGTAACCTTAACAATATAACCTACCCTGTAGTCAACTCCTAATGACCATCAAAAACCATTTTTACAAAAACTTCTCTAAAAAAAGTTCAAATATTCAACAGGGTGAACTGATCTTGTGTAGTGACATTGTCATGATCTTGTGCAGGTCAGGGATGAGACTGAAACTGGGGTTAATTTCAGGGTCTTTATTTGTTATCTTAGACATTCTAGTAAGAACAGGAGATCTTATAATTGTAGTTATAGAAAATAAAGATAGTGAACAGAACAGAATGTCTGAAATTACAGCAAAGTAAGTAGTCTATGAAAGAAAGGATTTAGGCTACAAGCCCAAAGTGGAAATAAGGTAAACCTATAAAAATTATAGGAAGGATAATTGAAGATAAACCTATAAGAGAGATTATAGGTACATTATAGTGGGATAATAGAAAACAGGATTTAGGCAATATGCCCTAGAACAGGATATAAAGAAACAACTAAACAGAACTAGACAGAAATATAATGAATACTTAAATAGTGTTGTAGTTGTTCAGTCTCTTTTGATAAGACATACACAAACAAGTATATCCCAAAGTATTAAAATTGCTCAAAACACCAGTGAGGTATCCCCTCCACCTTCACAAAATACAGTAATATATAACAAATAGGTGGAGCAATAAAAAACAAATACTATAAATACTTCCCTCTCTTCAATATACAGCCACAAAACTGAAACAGAAACAGAGGGAGATACAATAGTGTAAAACTGATTAAACAAAAGTAATCACTATATCTATAATTGGCACACTCACAAAGATAGAGCCATAAAGTGACCTGGCTCTAGTCTGGATAACAGTAGGATCCTTAAGGGAGATCCAAATCCCACTCCAGTAGATGAGAAGGATGATGCAGGAACAATAACTACTTCAAAAGTAATAATTTATTCCAGAAATAAAAGAAAAACATAAAACAAAG
This sequence comes from Pelobates cultripes, assembly GCA_933207985.1. Lineage (NCBI taxonomy): Eukaryota > Metazoa > Chordata > Amphibia > Anura > Pelobatidae > Pelobates > Pelobates cultripes. The sequence goes on from OW240914.1 coordinate 263,527,324, forward strand.
TCCATATAATCACCAAAACGCGTTTCGCCACATAGGCTTCCTCAGTTGGTGGATATTCAATGTAAAAAGTCTCTTTCTTCTTTAATATAGTTGATTTTGGCGCCATCTTCGTCTGTGAAACGCACAGCGTCGACTTCCGGTTTCATCCGTGGAACGCATGACTTCCGATTCAATACTCATTTCCTGTGTTGTCCAGTCACGTGATCGGACATAGCGCCTGTGGAACGCACATCCGTTCCATTCCTCCCCACATCCGCTTCCCACCTCGGATACAACACACATTTCCTGTATTGTCCGATCATATGATCGGACATAGTTATTTGTGGAACGCACGTGTGCTCCACTCCTCCCCACATCCGCTTTCAACAAAAACCGGCGGACATGACGGTTGTGGAACGCACATGCGTTCCACGCATAGAAATTAAAGACAAATACACCTTGATACATATAATGCATTATAAATAGTAACCAACTACATCCTTGCATAACACCTATTTGTTATATATTACTGTCTTTTGATAAGAGGTTATATAGTAGTAGCAGGTCCTTTTTGACAGATGCAAATATAGTTTGGAATATCAGTAAATCCGTTGTAGGAGTAACATAGATAGCCACAAAGTAAATTAAAGTCCAGTATTGATTTAAGCAAGTTGGATGTCCAGGTGGAGTATAGGGTGTTCAGGTTGGTATGCGTGAATGAAGGTAAGGTAAGTTTGGAGCAGGTTGGTGAGTATAGCAGGTTATGAAGCCAACAAGGAAAATCCACAGGTTAACTCAGGAGCCAGGATATGAAATCTTTTCAGGCAATAATCAACTTCAATGTCAAGGCAAAGTGGTGAATTGGGCGTTACCATTTGTAGGAACCCAAATTAGTCCAGGCCGGTGAGAATGATAAGGTGAGTCGTCAAACTAGAGGCAAGGGAGGCCACTAGTGGTAAAACAAAATCAAAGTAGAAACTAGTTTTTTTTTAAAGGAACAGGTTATACAGAACAAAAGTCTTGATTGTCAGGACAGGGTCCTGACAGACATAAACCATGCCTTAGACCCAATTGTAGACACCACCACCCCTCTCAATGCACAGAGTTCCTCCACTCTTAGATCCAGAAGCCAAGCTCTGATGACACTATTCAAAGAATGTGGCGTATACAACACATGATGTCTAATCAACCCAAACACCTGAGACTACACCTTTTATTCCCTGTTCATAACACACACTCCAGAATCGCTGTAATCTTAGTACAGAGCTCTTGGATCCCAAGGATCAAACACTGCACAATATGCTACATAAAATGGTCAGATCATTCCCAGTAATATTCATGCTATTAGATAACTTCGCATATAGAGGTAAAGGAACGTTGAGACTAAACAACACACTGTTACACAATAGAGCCTTTGCATCAAACATTGAAGAGGAGATAAAATATTACTTCACGACTAGTAAAACACAGGACATAAAACCAGCTACATTATGGCAAGCACACAGGACAGTAATTCAAGGCCTATGACTTTCTTTACTTTAAAACTCCAGCGGCAACAAGTCAATCAAAACCAATCAGAAAACAACAGTCATAACAGATATAAGGTAGGACAGCCCCCAATTCTTCCTCTTTCTTTGGCGTGAGTGTAGGTAGTCCATTTAAATGTAAACAAAGAACTGTAGAAACTGTGAGGTGCAGGCCATGATACTGAGTGCCTGTAATGAGAAACCAAGATGGCCGCCGTGAATCTCGTGAGATGCAAGATTGGGGACGCTCGAGGATACGGAGGGAAGAACTCCCGCGGGTCCAAGAGAGTGCCGCAAAGAGAAAGCCCTGAGAAAGCCCTGAGAATAATATCAGTGGTGAAGCAAATACTCTGACCTGTTCCTGCATGGAGAGGCAAAGTAACATGAAGAATTGGTGGCTGTCCTACCTTATATCTGTTATGACTATTGTTTTTTTGATTGGTTTAAAGTTTTGATTGACTTGTTGCTGCTGGAGTTTTTAAGTAAAGAAAGTCAATGCAAAATATAAAGCATCCTGTCATGTGGTAAAATTAATGTTTAGCAGGGCTGATGCAGCTGTTAGAAACACCTAGAATTGTGTAGTTCTTTTGGAAGCCATAATTATAGATATTTATATGAAAATTGCTTCCTGTATGACACATAATTTGTTACTCCCTTATTAAACATACATTATTCTTCCTACGAGACACAAGGTTTTTGTTTTAGTAGAAAGGCACTTCAATTGTGATTTGAGCATGGCATATAACTATGTTTTAGAAATTAAAAAATAAATAAATGTAAAATAAGTAAAGGAAACGTACTTGTTGTTTTTTGGGATTTTTTTCTATACGCAGCAACGAACAATCATAATAAAGAACAATGTAATGTATGAATTATTTTTGTATATAAGAAGCAATGTATGCTTACAAGTTATTTTAGGAGTATACAGATAAACTATGTATAACTATTGTTCAAATTTGTTTCCCTAGTTATTATGTAATACAATATTAATTTCTTACATGAACTTTAACTGAACTATGCTTCTTGAGTATATTGCTAAAACAATTAAGAGAATATGTTAATACTCAATTGTAATTCAGAAACTAACCTATGAATCTAATTATTATAAATAAATGCTAAAACTGTTGCATGCAATTACTACAGGAATATAGACATTCTCTTATAATAGACCACTTGCTTTCCTTCCTGAAACGTTTTCCCTTCCTTTTTGTTAAAAATATGAATATATAAACAATATTAATGACATGTATGTTGATTTCTCCTACTTCCACTATAGATGAATCAATGAATGAACCATTACAGATACCATATGAATTTTGGAGACTTGGTGACTCAGATATTTATTTTTAAATGTACTTATTTTTATATCATTAAGCATATATAGTATCCAGGCCTTTGAGAATGTAGGCTACTATAAACAGAAGAAGCTAAAGGTGTCACATATTACACAACTGTAAAGGAAACTAGATTTGGAGACTAGTTGCAGAATTAACTGCAATTCGTTTGTAATTGGGCTTATTTTGTAATCCATTCTGATTTCTGAATGGCCATGTGGCAGAATCTCAGGTGAATGGACTGGCCTGAACATGCTTGTTTTTTAAGTTGTGCTCCTGGCACTAGAAAAAAAGCAGGATGGAATATATAGCTTGGTTTCCCATGATGAACAAGAGGTCTGCCCTATCATGTGGCCGATTTTATTCACAGATTGAAAGATCAAATGAAGTTACCAATAGACAGGAAAAATGAGGAGCGAGGAAAGTGAAAGCTGAAATGCGTCTGCTCTCTCCTGAATTTTGGAATTGGACTTGAATGGACTTTGGCAGTGATATTTAATTTTTTTTTTTTTTTTTTTTTAATATGAATTTTATTGACGTAAATGCAGTTGTTTACAAGCGTGCAGATTTGGAAAGGAGACACGCAGGTCTCAAACATAATGTAAGGTATCCATGTATCTATTTTGACATCATGTTTTCGCTCCCACAGAGCCCGCAGGCCTCGTTTTCCTAAGGTCGCATTTTCGGCCCTTTTGTCAGCTATCTCTCGTCCCTATCTCCTTTCTGTTGTAAATCCCCCTTCCTGACATGTGTTCCTGAGCTCAGGGTGTCGTGCGTCCTCTGGTGGGGTCGGTAGGATTATCTGGCTATATCCTGGGGAACTCTGGCCCCTAATTCCCCTGGGTTCCCGCGTTTATTGGAGACCTGGAGATCGTGGGGAGTAGTCGTACCAGCCTAGCGGTCAGAGTTGTGTGTTCCTTTCATGCGTTTGTGTTTGTGATCTCTGTTAGTTGGACCGTCTCCCTAGCGAATCGTTAGGTTTCTCCTAGGTCCTGCGGTCTCCCTCTTCGCGTCTCTGTCGTCTAAAAGTATGTGTTCGTCATTGCTTCCATCTAGTTTGCAATGTTCCTGGTGGGCATTGTTCAAGTGGTGCGTATTGGACTCATGTGTGGCCTTTTCTAGTTGTTGTGTGGTTTGCCTATGTGAGCTCCTTGCTCGTGGAGGTAGGTGTAACCCTGTGTGTGTTCGATCTAGTGTTGGTGCGGTTGTCTCCCGGATTCATTTCCTGTGTCTATTGGTGTGTGTCTGTGTGTAACCCATACGTGTGGTGGTGGTGTGTCATATGGCTCAGTCCATAGTGAAGTCCCGTGTTTCCCCTGTTGTGTTGTTGCTTTGTGTCTTCTCTTGTCTGCAGCGGCTTTCCGCCTTTCTGGGGGAATTCCTCTTTTGTGTATCAGTTAACTCCATTTGTCGCCTCTTGATCTCCAGCGATATCGTGAGTTTCGCTCGTCTCCTGCTCTACAACGTCAGCATGGGCATCGCCCCTGCTTGTGTCTTGCTCTGTATCGTGATTGTGCATTGCCTCTGGTTGTGTCGGTGAGGGGGGGAGGGGGTAGTTGGTGTAGTGGGGTGGTTGTGAGGTTGAGGTGAGCGGGTCACCCTCTAGGCGTGCCCGGATCCCCCAAGTCCCTTCCTCTGCGTGGGTCTTACTGTGTGTCCTCTCGCGTCTCGTCTTTTACACTATATATAATAGCCACGGTGACCACATTTCCGTGTGCCGTTCTTCTCTCCCCAGCAGGTCGGCTATCTTTGCTTCTGCATTCCGTATTTCTTCCACTTTGCATTTCCATTGTGCCATTGTGGGTGGATCTTCTTTCTTCCAATGTAGTGGGATCAAGGATTTCGCCGCATTTAACAGATGCCTCATGATCGATTTTTTATATGTAGGAAGAGGTTGTTCTGTGTGATGTAAAAGGGCTGCTTCCATTGTCAGTCGTGGGGGGTCATCAAATTTGTCTTGTATTTCGTGTTCTATGTTCCTCCAATATGTTTGAATTTTCGAGCAGTCCCACCAGATGTGCCGTATTGATCCAGGACCTTCGTTACATCTCCAGCAGGTGTTCGGGATAGTCGGAATGTATCGGCTGAGTAGGGATGGTGTGCGATACCAATGCGCTAGCAGCTTGTAGTTGACCTCCTGGAAGTGGGAGCTAGAGGAGCTCTTGTGTTGAAGTATCAAATTTTTTTCCCATTGGTCGTCCGTGAAGGATTTAGTTGTCCATTCTTCCCATTGGCGCTTGTATAGGTTGTTTTTTGCGCTATTTCCCGTGATTAGGGTTTGGTATATCGCCGATACTCTCCCGTCTGCCTCCGGTGCCTGTGAGCACAGATTCTCGTACCACGTAAGGTCTCTGTGGATTTTAGCCCTATGTGGCAGGTTATGGTAGTAGTGCTTCAACTGGGTGTAATGGAATTGGTGCAGGGGCGTGATCGGTCTTCCTTCTGCTATTTCTCCTAGCGGTTTCACTCCTGTGTTATTAAGCATAATGTGAATGGGTATGTATCCCTCTTGGCTGTCTATCGGCCAAGCCGACGGCGCGAGTCCATCGCCCAAGTGTGGGTTATGTGTTATGCGGATTAGCGGGCTCGGTTTGGGCGATATCTGTGGTTCCTTTCTCAGTATGCTCCAGTGCTTCAGTGTCTGTGTAACTGGAGAGTCCTCTCCCAGAATTGTTTGTGCTTCCGTTTCTTTGTGCCACATCAGCGTGTGCAGTCGATTGTCTGTGGTGTCTCTCCATAACGTCACCCACCTTTTGTGGGGCAAAGCTGTATGTAGTTCCCTCAACCTCTGTAGTACTGTGGCTTGGTGGTATCGTTTGACATCTGGTAGCGCCAGCCCTCCCCAACGTCTCGGAAGGCAGAGCTTTTCGTATCTAATTCGTGCCCTGTCCCCTCTCCACACGTATTTTATGAGCGCCGTCTTGAGTGTTGCGAAAAACGATTGTGGTATCGTTTGTGGTGCTGTATGAAAAAGATACAGGATCCTGGGGAGAATATTCATTTTTATAACCGCTATCCTCCCCAACCATGATATGTGCGCATAGTTCCATCTCTTTAAATCTCCAAGGATGGTGGTTAGAAGGGGTGTGTAGTTGTGCGCGTAGATGTCCTTTACGTCATGTGTGATCCATAGTCCCAAGTATTTCATTCGTTCATGGCACCAGTGAAATGGGAGTCCTCGTTCCAGTTGTGTGCATTCGGTCTTGGGTACGGAAACGTAAAGAATTTCACACTTGGTCAGGTTGAGTTTTAGCCCCGAGAGGCGCCCATAGTTTTCGAATTCAGTCAGTAACTGTGGTATGGACTCTACTGGATTCTTAAGGAAAAACAGCATATCGTCTGCGTATGCAGCGACTTTGTGTTCTTGCGTTTTGTAGCTGAGCCCTGTGATCCCTTGGTTATTCCGAATGCGGTCCAGGAGCAGCTCCAGGGTCAGGGCAAATATGATCGGGGATAGCAGGCATCACTGTCTTGTGCCGTTCCGTATATCAAAGCTATCTGTGAGAGCCCCATTCACCCTGACCCTGGCATTTGGCTGGTTGTATAGCGCGGTTATCCAAGTGAGTAATCCATGCCCCATGCCCATCTTGCGTAGTGTCTCCGTCATGAAGTTCCAGTCCACTCTGTCGAATGCTTTTTCCCCATCTGTGGAGAGTAGAAGTAGCTTCGTCTTTGTTTGTTTGGCTAGGTGTTGTACTGCGAATAGTCTGAGGGTGCAGTCCCTGGCCTCTCTCCCTGGTATAAAACCGGTCTGGTCTGGATGTACTAGTTTCGTCAGGTGGGTCTGGAGTCTTGTCGCTAGGACTTTGGAGAACAACTTTACGTCGGTATTAAGGAGTGATATTGGGCGGTAATTTCCAACGTGCTCCGTGTTCTTACCCGGCTTTGGGATGACCGTGATGGTTGCTGCTAAGGTTTCCCTGTTGAAGGTGTGTCCTTCGTGTATGCTGTTTAGTGCCTTGGTTAGGTGGGGTATGAGAATGTTTCCGAATTTCTTAAGGTATTCTAGCGGGAAACCATCCGGTCCTGGCGCTTTCCCAGTTTTTGCTGCCTTCAGTGCCTGTTTGAGTTCCTCTTCGGTGATCGGCATCTCTAGTTCCTCTGCTTCCTCTGGTGTGAGGGTATCCGGTTGAAAGCCTCCTAAGTAGTCTGTCGTTTCTGCCTTCCTCGTGGTTTGGGAAATACTGTCTTCATCTCCGCGTGTATTGTATAGCTGTGTGTAGAACCGTTGGAATTCGCTCGCGATTTCTTCTGGAAATTGAGTTAATGTGCCCTGTGTGGTGCGCAGTGTGTGTACCTGTGCCCTGCTTTGTGTTCCTCTCAGCATCCTTGCTAGCAATTTACCCCCCTTGTTGGCGTGCATGTAGAAGAATGCTCGTGTTCTTCGGATCGTTCTGGCGTGTTTGCTCTCAATAAGTTCTGAGAGTTGCCGTCTGTTTGACATTAGGTCCCTGTAGGTCTGGTCTTGTTGGTCTCGTTTGTGGGCCATTTCTAGGTCAGATATCTTCTGCGTGAGGTCCGCTAGCTGTTGTCCGATTTCCTTTTTCCGTCGGGAGGCCATACGGATTAGGTGACCTCTGATGACACTTTTGTGTGCTTCCCATATCGTCATATCTGAAACCTCCTCGGTGTTATTCTCCGCGAAGTATTGTTGCAAGTGTTCTTCGAGTTGTGTCTTGAGTATCTTGTCCATCATCAGTGAGTCATTCAGCCGCCATGTGGTTCTAGTTGGTCTGAACATGGGCGATGTCATCGTGACTTGTGCTGCACTGTGATCTGACCACGGTGTAGTGTATATGTCTGCCCTCTGCATGTACGTGAGGCCTTCCTGTTGGATGAATACGTAGTCTATTCGGGAGTATCTTTTGTGTATCGTGGAGTAGTACGTATAATCCCGGTCGTCTGGGTGTCGTGCTCTCCATGAGTCCACCAGACTTAGGTCCCGGAGTGCCTTGTGTACCGTCCTTATCGCCGAGTGTGGGATGCTACTCCGACCCGTGGAGGTGTCGATGAGGGGGTCTAGTGGGATGTTGAAGTCCCCTGCGAATACGAGGATCCCTTCAGTGAACCGTGATAGCTTCGTGAGTGTTCGTCTGATGAAGCTAGCTTGTCCGGTGTTGGGCGTGTAGATTGTGGCGAAAGTGTACGTTTTTAGTGCTATTTCTCCCTTAATGAAGAGGTATCTGCCTCCTTCATCAATCTTTGATTCCCTTAGGGTAAATTGCAGGTGTGTCGCCAGGAGTATCGCTGTTCCCGCCTTGCGAGATGTCGGATGATTGCTATAGTAGTTTACGGGGTAGTTTTTGTCCTTTAGTAGTGCGTTTGATTCCACTCTGAGGTGAGTTTCCTGTAGGAGGGCAACGGAGATCTGTTGTCTCTTAAGGCTTCGTAGTAAGTGAGATCTCTTTTCCGGGGTGTTGAGACCTCTGCAGTTTTGCGACCTAACCACCAATGGCGCTGGGGTGTAAGCCATGTGTGAGCTCTCGGTGTCCGCGTCGGGTACCACTATTTAGGTTCAATCCTCTTTCCGACGGTTCGAGCTCTGCTCGCTGTGGTCAGGAGGATCCGGGCGCGCCCCAACGGGCCCCCGTTTAGGTAGCTGCGGGAGGGGGGGGGGAAGGAAATGGGAAGAGTAGAAGAAAAAAAAAAAAAAGAGAAAAAGGGGAGGGGGGATAGTTGTGGTGAGGCAGGTGTCAGTAAAGTACTCTAGAGCTTGGTGCCCAGGTGTGTCGTGTGTGGCTCTTTCTTCTAGGTGTGTCAGTGTTTAGGTGTATAGTCTGCTCGCTGCCTTGTGTAGTTCATGTGAGGTGTGAAGTGGTGTTGTGTATTATGTGATCCCCCAGTGTGGGGTGACTCCGTGTAACTGGTCGGGCAGTCAGTGTCGTACCGCCGGTTTACGGTCCCGGCTGGGCTTCGGCAGTGGTTCCCGCAGTAGGTTGGTTTACACGGGTAATGTTCAGGTAGTGGCCTGGGGCCTGGAGAGGTGTGTTGTTACCGTCGTTTCCTAGCGTGTGGTATGTGGTTTAAACCGTGTGAGCCAGGAGACTGTTCGTCCCCACAATGTTAGTGGCGCATGTAGTGCACTTCGCTCTAGTGCATGTTTGGCTAATGTAGGTCCCTACTGAAGGGTCGGTATGTTGGCGTGGTCAGTGCGGTCGATGGTCCTCCGGTCTCTCCGTCAGTAGTGTTGGTGATCATCCGTGTCTGTTCTGTCTGTCGGTTGTCATGGTTATGGTGTTCGCTGAATGTATGGCTTAATTCCAGTGGGTTTCCCGATCTGTACAGGATTGTCTCATCTTATGTTCGGGGTGGGCGTGCGAAGGTCTCGCAGTGTGCCCTGTTGGTTTTGGCTGCGATGTGGGGGAGGGTCACAAGTCCCCAGGGAGTCTGCATCCCCCTCCTCAACCTTGGGTTGGGATCCTCCGTCTTGTCTCTACACTTCTCCCTAATCTGGGCTGTAGTCTGCTATGGGGGGGTCCCTAGATTAGCTCGTCAAGCGCCTTCTCTTGGCTTAGTGTTGTACCCTTCGCTCTCTACGTGCCTCCCATGTCCTGCTTGCTCCACCCCCCTCTCTTTTCTTCCCTTGCTCCCCCCTTCCCATTTGGTGCCTGCTTCAACTTCGTCTGTCGCTTCCTTTTACTGTCGCATCAGTATCGTTGGGTGCATGTAACCTGGTGTAGGTGTGAGTTATTTATTTAATTTCCCCCCCCCCCCATTCCTCCTCCTCTCCTTTCTCTTTTTCTCTCTCCCCCCCTCCCCTCTCCCCTCCCCTTCCCCCAGTTACAAGTTGGGAAATGTGCCTTTGATTGTGTGCCTGAGCTGGTCCCCAGGTTCTCCCCCCTCCTTCCCCTACCTCCGCTCTCGTCATCGTAAGGAGCTACCCCCACAGTGGTATATCAGGCACATAAGTCATAGGATTGTACATCAATGTTGATTGGGTCCAGTAGGCATCGAAACCATTTACTCAGTTCAGGTGTTGCATCTGTGGCGTCCTGAGTGAAGCCCCCTACCTCCCTCCAATGCCCCCCACCCCAAGTTATGACCTCGTCTGAGGATGCCTCCTGGGAATAAAGCGGTTGTTGCAATCACCCTTTAAGTTCAGATCATTCCCTGCGTCGCTGCCCCCGAATAATGTGTCTCCACCTGTCAGTCCCCGCACCTCTAATCTAAGTGCTCCAAAAGTTGGCAAGCGAGACAGTGGTTGGTGCGTTATATGTCAAAGTCCATAGTCCTGTCGGAGATCAATAGTTATTTGTACTTATCTGAAAGTCCCGTGAATGTGCTAGCTGTCGGTGACCATCTTCACATCTCCTGTTGTCCCCTTACTGCTATGTGCCATTTTGGGTGCGGGAGGCGTTAGACTCCAGGTTGTACTGGGTGTTGCGCCGGGTTGAGAGGTCTGCGGTCCGGCCGTCGGAGCGGCGAGTCTTCCCTGCGCCGCCTCGGTGCTCTCGGGGCTGGTTGGTTGGGTCTCTGTTCCAGCGGGTTCAGGATCCAGTCCGTAACCTCCGTGCGTGGAAGGCCCATGCCTAGAAGAAAAGCCGGTACCTCATCCGGCCAACGCAAAGGCCGCCACTCATTATTATGTCTGGCCAGTAAGCAGAAAGGGAATCCCCACTTATACGGTATGTTGCGACTGCGTAGCAGTTGTGTCACTGGTCTCAGCGCTCTGCGGGCCTCAAGTGTGAGTGGGGAGAGATCTTGGTATAGGGCTACCTCCGCTCCTTGGAACCGCCATGTTGGTTTCAGTCTGGCTTTGTTCATGATCATCTCCTTTACCCTGTATTCATGGAGACAGCATATGACATCTCTGGGTGTATTGTCTGCGTTGCGCGGTCTCAGGGCTCTGTGTGCGCGGTCAATGCGCGGCGGCGAGTCCGGGCCTAGGATTTCCCTGAACAGGGCAGTCAGCGTAGCCTGAACATCCTCTTCTCCTGCTGCTTCTGGTAGGTTTCGGACTCTGATGTTCGACCTTCGGCCCCTATTATCTAGGTCCTCAGTCTGCCTCCTTAATTGTAACAGCATGTTGCCTTGCCTTGTTACTGCAGCATCAGTGGCATCCAGTCTGCTACTTGCTGTAAGTTGAGTTGCTTCCAGGGTTTGTATGCGTCCATCTTGTGCTACTATGTCCCTCTGAATTGTAGCTACCTCCGATCTAATTGCCTCATGGAGCGTGGCTGATAGTGCCTGCAGGTCAGCTTTCGTGACCATGGCTCCCGTTAGGGCTCTGATGTCGGCCCGAATGTCCGACAGTGAGGGTTCCTGCGTGTCGGGCGGCTGTGCTGAGGTCCGGTCGTCGGCCATTTTGTGGCCTGTGGCGGTACGCGGCTGTCTGCTCGGCGTGTGGAGGTATCCGTCGAGCGGTCCTTTTTCCGTAGCCCCCTGTGATCCCCTCGTGGTTTGGTGGGAATCAGACCTCTTGGCAGGGCCCATCAGGTAGGTTTCTGTGCCCTAGATGCGGGTTTTGTGCACTAGTTGTGGCTATGTGGGTCGGAGCTCCTCAGTTAGGCGGCCATCTCCATCGGCGTTCAGGCCACGCCCCTGCAGTGATATTTTATATATCATCATACACACTGCTTATTTTCCTTTTTTAATCCATGTTCTTATATTCCTTATTTTATTTGTACATAATAAATGGATATTTTTTATTGATCCGATATCCTGTCCTGGCATCCTATCGTTTTAGCCTGTATAGGCACCCTATATGCTGATTTCATAGAGCCTGGTATAGCTCTAGATTTGTGAGTTTGATTCTTCTCACATAGTTTTTATTTGTATTTTATATTATACACAGAAAGCACTATGTTTTTAATATTTGTAATTTTTCAGATATATTGAACCAGTACTGCTTTGATACATCTAAGTATATTCTGTGTGCAATCACTTTGGGTGTATATTGTTGTCACGTGCGTGGGCTATAGGCCCAGCCGAGACAGTGGGGAGAGTGTGGAAGTGACAGGGTTAATGACACCAGACCCCTGGTTAGCTGTTGCTAGTCCCAGCAACCACTCAATTAACCCCTGCAATCCCTTCTACACTATCCCCCTTAGTACATACTCTACTGCCACCACCAAGACTTTTAAACCCGGGCGTCTTAGGTTACCCCACACACAGGAGAATTATAGCATCACAGTTCTACTTTTACTGATAAAACATATATAGTTAACCCTTTTTGGTAACGTCTTTACCTGAGCTTTCCTCTGGAGAGTGAAGCTCATAGAGAACAGAGACACAAGCTGATTAAGTAAATATTTAATCTGACAAAAAGGATTCACAGTGCTGAGTACAAAATACAGAAATAAATGACATACAGATAACAAATTGCAAAACAGTACATAAAATAAAATAGGAGAAAACACAAGAAATTCCTTATATATATTTACCCCATATAGAATTCTCGTGGGAGTCTTAGATGGTATAGGTCTCCTAGAAGTTACTGACAAAAAGAAAAATGAATAACTCAACTTCCCTGGATAGTCCAACTTCTCATAAATCTAAACTAGTTGTTTCTCAGTGGGCAGACCCCTGGGGGGGATCAGAGGGAGTTGGTCTGGCAGTGTATTGCCCACTCTATGAAATTCCTTGTGTCCAGCTCTGGTGATGGCTATCTAGATGTTTTATGGTCTAGGCCTGGTGCAAGATCAAAGACGACAATAAATGTCATCCCAAGGTTTACAAAAAAACAACTCTTAACATATATAAACACACATCAAACACCAACTCATGCTTTTGGCATGACAATTGTGTTGTATCTTATTTATTATATGTAAAAGTGCTACGGTGTTCTATCAAATTCCCCTACCTCGTGAAAATCCCCTACCCTCGTCACTTCCGATGAGGGAAATCAGCTGGATCCTGTGCTGCACATGAAAGTGTAAAACTAGCTTTAATTACCTTCCAGGACCTGGGTGTGGAGGAGTAGCAGGAGTGCTAGCACGCATGTGCAGCACAGGATCCAGCTGATTTCCCTCACTGGAAGTGACGAGGGTAAGGGTTTTTCATGGGTAGGGAAATTTGATAGAACAACGGTAGCACACCTTTTCTACACCCAATCTTTATTGTTACGTTTTACTTTCTGAAGCGCCTACACAAACATTTCCTTTTTTTTTGTATAAAAGCTAGTAATGTCAGGAGCACAACTTTGAGTGAATAGGAAACTATACTTTGGGTTGGCAGGTATTTTGTCACTCAACCAAGTGTGAGACTATTTTACCAAAATACAATTGTTAAAAGTTATTTTTTGTTTTGTCAACTATTTGAAGGCGACTAGTGTGTGAAGCAATGTGTGTTGTGTTTCTTAATGTCAGTGTGTGAAGCACTGTCTAGTGTTTCTTAATGTCATAAACAATAATATTGTAGTAGTGAATCCACAAATAAATAACCAAATTTGCAACACAAACACCTATTTTTGTGGCAAAAAAAGTTTTGTGTTACTTCTGTCAGATGTCACATGACACATTTAGACATCACTGATGAGCAGAGAGATTTCTCCATCTCCTTGTTGGAAACTGTCCTCCATGAGAACTATTTAAGGTGAGCTTCCTCCGTCAATGATATATTCAGCACTTGGGTAGAAAGAAACAGCCAATAGTGTTCACTGAGTAAAATACTGAAGACAAATTTAATAAAATAAAATAGGTACACACAAGACAGGAGCAGACCTACTGCTCCTTGAAGTTCACGCTGGTGGCATGATCCCCACCTAGGATTACTTGGAGTTTGAGATGATAAAAGGATGCCAGGTAAAAAACAAATTAACGTGTATCAAAAAGATAAATGGCACAAATAAAAAGTAACCAAATATACTTTAATATAAAAAAATACACAATATAATTTCCATAAATGCGTTTCGCCAACAGGGCGTTATCAATATGGAGTAAGAACCTGATACCTGGCAAGAGAGAGTTTAACCCCTTAAGGACGGAGGGCGTACTATTACGCCCTGCAGGAGCCGGCTCTAAACGCCGGCGGGCGTAATAGTACGCCCTCACTTTAATGGCCGCCCACGTGGCCGGCGCTATTCGCCCGCTGCAGATCGCGGTCGGGGGGGATGCCAGGCCCCCCAGGCAACCCCCCCTGTGGCCGGTGACCGCGATCTGCAGTCACTGATCGCAGTGACAGGCTGTCACTTCGATCAGTTTTTTAACGTGTGTCAGCCGATTTCAAATCGACTGACAAACGTGGCCGGCGGCTTTCTGCAATGCAGATCGCGGTCGGGGGACTTACCTGGCCCCCCAGGCAGTCCCCCTGGGGTCAGTGACCGCGATCTGCTAACTCTGAGATCGCAGTGACAGGCTGTCACTGCGATCTCAGAGCGCTCTGATCGCAGTGACAGCCTGTCACTGCGATCAGTGTTACATGTGTCAGCCTACTGGCTGACACATGTAACTGGCACAAAGATCCCCCTGCAGATTGGAAGGGGGGAGTGCTTGTACCACCCAGGCACTCCCCCCTGTGGCCAATTACCCAATCTGCAGGAGGTGATCACAGTGACAGGCAGTCACTGTGATCACTGATCCTGTGTGTCAGCCAGTGATGTAAAATCACTGGCTGACACTGTCTCTGCCCCCTGTCCTGTAAAAAAAAAAAATATTAGTTAAAAAAAAAATTACAGTTAAATATAAAATATACTTAGATCATATATATTATATATATATATATATATGATCTAAGTATATATATATATATATATACACAGACACACACACATTTACACATACACGAAGTGTATTTAAATATTAATATATATAATTATTTATATATATATTACTATCAAATTACACGTAGACTAATACTGATTAAATATATATATATATATATATATATAATTATTGTTATATATATATATTTATATATAATATAAAAAAATGTAAATACGTAAAAAAAATAAAATTAAAAAAATAATTAAAAATAAATAATAAAAAATATATAGATGTTTGTTATTTCGTTCTAACTGTATTGTGATATTAATATATATATATTTATATCAAAATACACGTAGAACGAAATAATATATATATCTATATATATAAATATATACATATATATTACTAAATATATACACCTATATATAAATAAAAATATTTAAAAAAATTATATATATATATATGTATATATACACATATGTATATATATACATATATTAATTCTACACATATATTTATGTAATATTTTTACATAATTAGGTATCCTAATTAATTACAATTAGCGGGACCTGCCTGACAACCCATGCCGAAAGTATAGGGAATTTAA
>OW240914.1:263542514-263698987 GCA_933207985.1 Pelobates cultripes
CGAGATCTCTTTTCTGGGGTGTTGAGACCTCTGCAGTTTTGCGACCTAACCACCAATGGCGCTGGGGTGTAAGCCATGTGTGAGCTCTCGGCATCCGCGTCGGGTACCACTATTTAGGATCAATTCTCTTTCCGACGGATCGAGCTCTGCTCGCTGTTGCCAGGAGGGTCCGGGCGCGCCCCAACGGGCCGCCGCTTAGGTAGGTGAGGGAAGAGGGAGGGAAGGGGATGGGAAGAGGAAAGAAGAGAAAGAGAGAAAAAAAAAAAAAAAAGGAGGGGGGGTAGTTGTGGTGAGGCAGGTGTCAGTAAAGTACTCTAGAGCTAGGTGCCCAGGTGTGTCGTGTGTGGCTCTTTCTTCTAGGTGTGTCAGTGTTTAGGTGTATCTTCTGCTCGCTGCCTTGCGTAGTTCATGTGAGGTGTGTAATGGTGTTGAGTATTATGTGATACCCCAGTGTGGGGTGACTCCGTGTAACTGGTCGGGCAGTCAGTACCACCGGTTTACGGTCCCGGCTGGGCTTCGGCAGTGGCTCCCGCAGTAGGTTGGTTTACACGGGTAATGTTCGGGTAGTGGCCTGGGGCCTGGAGAAGTGTGTTGTTATCATCGTTTCCTAGCGTGTGGTATGTGGTTTTAACCGTCTGAGCCAGGAGACTGTTCGTCCCCACAATGTTAGTAGCGCATGCAGTGCACTTCGCTCTAGTGCATGTTTGGCTAATGTATATCCCTACTGATGGGTCGGTAGGTTGGCGTGGCCAGTGTGGTCGATGGTCCTCCGGTCTCTCTGTCAGTAGTGCTGGTGATCATCCGTGTCTGTTCTGTCTGTCGGTTGTCATGGTTATGGTATTCGCTGAATGTATGGCTTAATTCCAGTGGGTTTCCCGGTCAGTACAGGAGTGTCTCATCTTATGTTCGGGGTGGGCATGTGAAGGCCTCGTAGTGTGCCCTGTTGGTTTTGGCTGCGATGTGGGAGAGGGTCACAAGTCCCCAGGGAGTCTGCATCCCCCTCCTCAACCTTGGGTTGGGGGCTTCTTTCTTGTCTCTACACTTCCCCCTAATCTAGGCTGCAGTCTGCTATGAGGGGATCCCTAGGTTAGCTCGTCAAGCGCCTTCTCTTGGCTTAGTGTTGTACCCTTCGCTCTCTATGAGCCTCCCATGTCCTGCTTGCTCCGCCCTTCTCTCTTTTCTTCCCTTGCTCCCCCCTTCCCACTTGGTACCTGCTTCTACTTCATCTGTCGCTTCCTTTTACTGTCGCATCAATAGCGTTGGGTGCATGCAACCTGGTGTAGGTGTGGGTTATTTATTTATTTATTTATTTATTTATTATTATTTTTCCCCCTCCCCCCCATTCCTCCTCTTCTCCCTTCTCTTTCTCTTTTTCTCTCCCCCCCTCTCCCCCCTCCCTCCCCTAATTACAAGTTGGGAAATGTGCCTTTGGTTGTGTGCCTGAGCTGGTCCCCAGGTTCTCCCTCCTCCTTCCCCTACCTCCGCACTCGTCATCGTAAGGAGCTACACCCACAGTGGTATATCAGGCACATAAGTCATAGGATCATTCCGTACTCCCACTCCCAGCCTATATCCCCATGATCTGTCCATATATGCATCCATGTTGGTCGGGTCCAGTAGGCATCAAATCCATTTACTCAGTTCAGGTGGTGCATCTGTGGCATCCTGAGTGAAGCCCCCTACCTCCCTCCAGTGCCCCCCACCCCAAGTTATGACCTCGGCTGAGGATGCCTTCCGGGAATAAAGCGGTAGTTGTGATCCCCCTTTAAGTTCAGACCATTCCCTGCGTCGCTGCCCCCGAATAATGAGTCTCCACCTGTCAGTCCCCGCAACTCTAAACTATGTGCTCGGCGTCGTCGTCCATAAGTTGTCAAGCGAGACAGTATTTGGTGCGTTATGTGTCAAAGTCCATAGTCCTGTCGGAGATCAATAGTTATTTGTACTTATCTGAAAGTCCCGTGAATGTGCTAGCTGTCGGTGACCATCTTCACATCTCCTGTTGTCCCCTTACTGCTATGTGCCATTTTGGGTGCGGGAGGCGTTAGACTCCAGGTTGTACTGGGTGTTGCGCCGGGTTGAGAGGTCTGCGGTCCGGCCGTCGGAGCGGCGAGTCTTCCCTGCGCCGCCTCGGTGCTCTCGGGGCTGGTTGGTTGGGTCTCTGTTCCAGCGGGTTCAGGATCCAGTCCGTAACCTCCGTGCGTGGAAGGCCCATGCCTAGAAGAAAAGCCGGTACCTCATCCGGCCAACGCAAAGGCCGCCACTCATTATTATGTCTGGCCAGTAAGCAGAAAGGGAATCCCCACTTATACGGTATGTTGCGACTGCGTAGCAGTTGTGTCACTGGTCTCAGCGCTCTGCGGGCCTCAAGTGTGAGTGGGGAGAGATCTTGGTATAGGGCTACCTCCGCTCCTTGGAACCGCCATGTTGGTTTCAGTCTGGCTTTGTTCATGATCATCTCCTTTACCCTGTATTCATGGAGACAGCATATGACATCTCTGGGTGTATTGTCTGCGTTGCGCGGTCTCAGGGCTCTGTGTGCGCGGTCAATGCGCGGCGGCGAGTCCGGGCCTAGGATTTCCCTGAACAGGGCAGTCAGCGTAGCCTGAACATCCTCTTCTCCTGCTGCTTCTGGTAGGTTTCGGACTCTGATGTTCGACCTTCGGCCCCTATTATCTAGGTCCTCAGTCTGCCTCCTTAATTGTAACAGCATGTTGCCTTGCCTTGTTACTGCAGCATCAGTGGCATCCAGTCTGCTACTTGCTGTAAGTTGAGTTGCTTCCAGGGTTTGTATGCGTCCATCTTGTGCTACTATGTCCCTCTGAATTGTAGCTACCTCCGATCTAATTGCCTCATGGAGCGTGGCTGATAGTGCCTGCAGGTCAGCTTTCGTGACCATGGCTCCCGTTAGGGCTCTGATGTCGGCCCGAATGTCCGACAGTGAGGGTTCCTGCGTGTCGGGCGGCTGTGCTGAGGTCCGGTCGTCGGCCATTTTGTGGCCTGTGGCGGTACGCGGCTGTCTGCTCGGCGTGTGGAGGTATCCGTCGAGCGGTCCTTTTTCCGTAGCCCCCTGTGATCCCCTCGTGGTTTGGTGGGAATCAGACCTCTTGGCAGGGCCCATCAGGTAGGTTTCTGTGCCCTAGATGCGGGTTTTGTGCACTAGTTGTGGCTATGTGGGTCGGAGCTCCTCAGTTAGGCGGCCATCTCCATCGGCGTTCAGGCCACGCCCCTGCAGTGATATTTTATATATCATCATACACACTGCTTATTTTCCTTTTTTAATCCATGTTCTTATATTCCTTATTTTATTTGTACATAATAAATGGATATTTTTTATTGATCCGATATCCTGTCCTGGCATCCTATCGTTTTAGCCTGTATAGGCACCCTATATGCTGATTTCATAGAGCCTGGTATAGCTCTAGATTTGTGAGTTTGATTCTTCTCACATAGTTTTTATTTGTATTTTATATTATACACAGAAAGCACTATGTTTTTAATATTTGTAATTTTTCAGATATATTGAACCAGTACTGCTTTGATACATCTAAGTATATTCTGTGTGCAATCACTTTGGGTGTATATTGTTGTCACGTGCGTGGGCTATAGGCCCAGCCGAGACAGTGGGGAGAGTGTGGAAGTGACAGGGTTAATGACACCAGACCCCTGGTTAGCTGTTGCTAGTCCCAGCAACCACTCAATTAACCCCTGCAATCCCTTCTACACTATCCCCCTTAGTACATACTCTACTGCCACCACCAAGACTTTTAAACCCGGGCGTCTTAGGTTACCCCACACACAGGAGAATTATAGCATCACAGTTCTACTTTTACTGATAAAACATATATAGTTAACCCTTTTTGGTAACGTCTTTACCTGAGCTTTCCTCTGGAGAGTGAAGCTCATAGAGAACAGAGACACAAGCTGATTAAGTAAATATTTAATCTGACAAAAAGGATTCACAGTGCTGAGTACAAAATACAGAAATAAATGACATACAGATAACAAATTGCAAAACAGTACATAAAATAAAATAGGAGAAAACACAAGAAATTCCTTATATATATTTACCCCATATAGAATTCTCGTGGGAGTCTTAGATGGTATAGGTCTCCTAGAAGTTACTGACAAAAAGAAAAATGAATAACTCAACTTCCCTGGATAGTCCAACTTCTCATAAATCTAAACTAGTTGTTTCTCAGTGGGCAGACCCCTGGGGGGGATCAGAGGGAGTTGGTCTGGCAGTGTATTGCCCACTCTATGAAATTCCTTGTGTCCAGCTCTGGTGATGGCTATCTAGATGTTTTATGGTCTAGGCCTGGTGCAAGATCAAAGACGACAATAAATGTCATCCCAAGGTTTACAAAAAAACAACTCTTAACATATATAAACACACATCAAACACCAACTCATGCTTTTGGCATGACAATTGTGTTGTATCTTATTTATTATATGTAAAAGTGCTACGGTGTTCTATCAAATTCCCCTACCTCGTGAAAATCCCCTACCCTCGTCACTTCCGATGAGGGAAATCAGCTGGATCCTGTGCTGCACATGAAAGTGTAAAACTAGCTTTAATTACCTTCCAGGACCTGGGTGTGGAGGAGTAGCAGGAGTGCTAGCACGCATGTGCAGCACAGGATCCAGCTGATTTCCCTCACTGGAAGTGACGAGGGTAAGGGTTTTTCATGGGTAGGGAAATTTGATAGAACAACGGTAGCACACCTTTTCTACACCCAATCTTTATTGTTACGTTTTACTTTCTGAAGCGCCTACACAAACATTTCCTTTTTTTTTGTATAAAAGCTAGTAATGTCAGGAGCACAACTTTGAGTGAATAGGAAACTATACTTTGGGTTGGCAGGTATTTTGTCACTCAACCAAGTGTGAGACTATTTTACCAAAATACAATTGTTAAAAGTTATTTTTTGTTTTGTCAACTATTTGAAGGCGACTAGTGTGTGAAGCAATGTGTGTTGTGTTTCTTAATGTCAGTGTGTGAAGCACTGTCTAGTGTTTCTTAATGTCATAAACAATAATATTGTAGTAGTGAATCCACAAATAAATAACCAAATTTGCAACACAAACACCTATTTTTGTGGCAAAAAAAGTTTTGTGTTACTTCTGTCAGATGTCACATGACACATTTAGACATCACTGATGAGCAGAGAGATTTCTCCATCTCCTTGTTGGAAACTGTCCTCCATGAGAACTATTTAAGGTGAGCTTCCTCCGTCAATGATATATTCAGCACTTGGGTAGAAAGAAACAGCCAATAGTGTTCACTGAGTAAAATACTGAAGACAAATTTAATAAAATAAAATAGGTACACACAAGACAGGAGCAGACCTACTGCTCCTTGAAGTTCACGCTGGTGGCATGATCCCCACCTAGGATTACTTGGAGTTTGAGATGATAAAAGGATGCCAGGTAAAAAACAAATTAACGTGTATCAAAAAGATAAATGGCACAAATAAAAAGTAACCAAATATACTTTAATATAAAAAAATACACAATATAATTTCCATAAATGCGTTTCGCCAACAGGGCGTTATCAATATGGAGTAAGAACCTGATACCTGGCAAGAGAGAGTTTAACCCCTTAAGGACGGAGGGCGTACTATTACGCCCTGCAGGAGCCGGCTCTAAACGCCGGCGGGCGTAATAGTACGCCCTCACTTTAATGGCCGCCCACGTGGCCGGCGCTATTCGCCCGCTGCAGATCGCGGTCGGGGGGGATGCCCGGCCCCCCAGGCAACCCCCCCTGTGGCCGGTGACCGCGATCTGCAGTCACTGATCGCAGTGACAGGCTGTCACTGCGATCAGTATTTAACGTGTGTCAGCCGATTTCAAATCGGCTGACACACGTGGCCAGCGGCTTTCTGCAATGCAGATCGCGGTCGGGGGACTTACCTGGCCCCCCAGGCAGTCCCCCTGGGGTCAGTGACCGCGATCTGCTAGCTCTGAGATCGCAGTGACAGGCTGTCACTGCGATCTCAGAGCGCTCTGATCGCAGTGACAGCCTGTCACTGCGATCAGTGTTACATGTGTCAGCCTATTGGCTGACACATGTAACTGGCACAAAGATCCCCCTGCAGATTGGAAGGGGGGAGTGCTTGTACCACCCAGGCACTCCCCCCTGTGGCCAATTACCCAATCTGCAGGAGGTGATCACAGTGACAGGCAGTCACTGTGATCACTGATCCTGTGTGTCAGCCAGTGATGTAAAATCACTGGCTGACACTGTCTCTGCCCCCTGTCCTGTAATAAAAAAAAAATATTAGTTAAAAAAAAAATTACAGTTAAATATAAAATATACTTAGATCATATATATTATATATATATGATCTAAGTATATATATATATATATACACACACACACACACACATTTACACATACACGAAGTGTATTTAAATATTAATATATATAATTATTTATATATATATTACTATCAAATTACACGTAGACTAATACTGATTAAATATATATATATATAATTATTGTTATATATATATATTTATATATAATATAAAAAAATGTAAATACGTAAAAAAAATAAAATTAAAAAAATAATTAAAAATAAATAATAAAAAAAATATATAGATGTTTGTTATTTCGTTCTAACTGTATTGTGATATTATATATATATATATATTTATATCAAAATACACGTAGAACGAAATAATATATATCTATATACATAAATATATACATATATATCACTAAATATATACACCTATATATAAATAAAAATATTTTAAAAAAATATATATATATATGTATATATACACATATGTATATATATACATATATTAATTCTACACATATATTTATGTAATATTTTTACATAATTAGGTATCCTAATTAATTACAATTAGCGGGACCTGCCTGACAACCCATGCCGAAAGTATAGGGAATTTAATTTGCTAGCACTATATTTAACCCTATAACTTTCCAAGACACCATAAAACCTGTAAATTGGGGGTACTGTTTTACTCGGGAGACTTCGCTGAACACAAATATTAGTGTTTCAAAACAGTAAAATGTATTACAACAATGATATCGCCAGTAAAAGTGAAGTTTTTTTGCATTTTTCACGCACAAACAGCACTTACACGGATGATATTATTGCTGCAATACTTTTTACTGTTTTGAAACACAAATATTTGTGTTCAGCAAAGTCTCCCGAGTACAACAGTACCCCTCATGTACAGGTTTTATGGTGTTTTCAAAAGTTACAGCGTCAAATATAAGGCTTGTGTTTCATTTTTTTCACATTAAAATTCGCCAGATTGGTTACGTTGCCTTTGAGACCCTATGTAGCCCAAGAATGAAAATTACCCCTATGATGGCATACCATTTGCAATAGTAGACAACCCAAGGTATTACAAACAGGGTATGTCCAGTCTTTTTTAGTAGCCACTTAGTCACAAACACTGGCCAAAATTGGCGTTTTTTGCATTTTTCACACACAAACAAATACTAACGCTAACTTTGGCCGGTGTTTTCAAATAGCTACTAAAAAGAACTGGACATACCCCATTGCAATACCTTGGGTTGTCTACTACAAATATTATGCCATTAGATGTAAATTTCATTCCCGAGCCTACATCTCGAGCAGCGTAACCAATAGCGGCTTCAATTCAAATGTAACGTGCTATATTTGACCCTGTAACTTCCCAAAACGCCATAAAACCTGTACATAGGGGGTACTGTTTTACACGTGAGACTTTGCTGAATACAAATATGTGTATTTTATTGCAGTAAAAGCAAACAGTATTATGACATTGACAGTTAAAATGTCATGTAGAACTAAAAAAAAAAAAAAAAGAATCTTATTTTCTCCCTTTTTTTTCATATTAAATTATGTTTCATAGCTAAATATTTGATATTAAATGAAAGCCCTGTTTCCCCTGAATAAAATGATATATAATAAGGGTGGGTGCATTTACTATGAAAGAGGTGTATTACGGTTGGACAGACATGTAGCGCAAATGCCAGGTTTTGTTTACATTTTGTTTCGTTCACACTGTGTACATTTGGCTCCGTCCTTAAGGGGTTAAATAACAAATACATTCCTTTGAAATTGGCACCAAAATGTAAACAACCAATCAGAATAATGATTAAAATTAGTATAATTAAAACGAATTAAAAACAGAATAATTTTATTATACAATCATTATAATAAGCTTTACAATCATTGTAATAAGAACTTTGTATAAACATATATAAAAAACTAAGCTTATTTCTGTGTTTATTAATCATTTATTGCGCGGTCATGTGACCGGCAATCAACTGCAATGAATTGTGGGATATGTAGTCAGTGATTTTAGGTTTATATTTTAGAAGTTCATTTCTATCTTTTTTTGGGATATCCCTAATGGTATTTGTGAGTTCTATTTCGGAATAGTTTTTCTCAACAAATTTATCTTTCAAGAAATTAGCCTGTATGTTAAAATCACTTATTTCTGAACAATTTCTTCGGAGTCTTAATATTTGGCTCTTTGGAGCACTGTCTAACCAAGGTTGGTAGTGGCAGCTGCTTTTATCTATGGCAGTATTCACACATACTTTTTTAAAAAACGTCTTAGTGTGTAATTTTCCATTTTTTATAAAAATATTAAGATCTAAAAAATTAATTTGTTCCCTACTGTATTCATGAGTTAGGATTATACCTCTATTATTTGTATTAATATTGGTAATAAAAGAATTAAGATCATCTTCAGAGCCTTCCCAAATGAAAAAAAGGTCATCAATATATCTAAAAAATGAAACTAGGTTTGCTCTCCGGGCATGATTACTAAAAGCAGCTTCGGATTCCCAGTCAGCCATAAATATATTTGCATAGCTGGGAGCAAACCTAGTTCCCATGGCGGTTCCTCTTTTTTGAAGATAAAAATAATTTGAAAACCAGAAATAATTATTTTTTAAAATTATATTAATACCTTCTAAAATAAAATCTATTTGTATATCAGCAATTTTTCCTTCTCTTGTTAAAATATCTCTTACAGCTTGACAGCCTATGTCATGAGGTATAATTGTATATGGTGACTGAACATCGCATGTCACTAATATAAAACTAGGTTTCCATGTAAAATTATTTAAAAACTTTAAAAGAGCCATAGAATCTTGAAGATAAGATCTCATGAGTTTGACTGAAGGTTGTAGGAGAATATCTATATACTGAGAAAGATTACATAGGAGAGAACCTATGCCAGACACAATTGGTCTCCCTGGTGGTAAAGTTTCGTTTTTGTGGATTTTAGGGAGGAAGTATATAACAGGTGTTACAGGAAATTTGTTATTTAAAAAATTAAATTCATGTTTATTTAAAATACCTATGTTTATGCCTTTATTTTAAAATTGAGTTAAAATTGTTTGTATTTGTTTGATTGGATCTGATGAGAGTTTTTCATACACATTTATATCATTTAATTGTCTGTGTGCCTCTTCCATATACATTTGACTTGATTGAATCACTATCCCTCCACCTTTATCGGCTGGCTTAATTACAATGTTTTCATCATATTGAAGTTCCTTTAATGCCAGTTTCTCTGTGTATGTAAGGTTCTGAGGGTCATATTTATTATTTTTGATTTTTTCTAAATCTTTTATAACTAGTTTTTCAAACATGGTGAGAGGGGCATATTTAAAATGAGCAGGATAAAAAGTGGATTTCTCTCTGAGGTGTGTGTTGATTACATGTTGATTTTGGGAGAGTGTTGAAGGAGATAAAATGGGATTTTGAGTAAAATTTTCTTCATTTTTTTTCTATAAAAAATCTTTTGAGGGTGGCTTTCCGAACAAATTTATTGACGTCTATAAAAGCTTCAAAAGATTTGAACGTATTAGTAGGGGCAAATTTAAGACCTTTAGTTAAAACTGCTATTTGTGCACTTGTTAAGATTTTTTGTAAAAGGTTAAAAATGCCACTGTTAGTACTGTTTTGGGAAGTTGTTATCTTTCTAATCTTTCTCTTTTGTTCGCGTCTGCCACTTCTTCTTCCTCTAAATGTAAAATCCTTTTTTTTGGCCGTGAAGGGTGTGGTGTTTGAGCTAGTGTGGTATGATGAGTTCGGATTTCTAAAAAATGGTCCTCATTTTCAAATTCTGAATCTAGTGACAATAATTGATATCTGTTGGAGTGATTGGGAATCGTGGGTGACTTAAAATAATTAGAATATTCTTTGTGATCATTAATATATTTAGATCTTTGCGGTTTGGGAGACAAGTGTTTATATTGAGGTCCTGATGGGTTGTGATATATTGGTGATGTGGAATTAATTATATATATGGTTGTTCCTTTTTTTTGTGTTATTATGCCTGATTACACCTTTTAGTGTATCAGGCATAACTAACATCCTAGCCGGACGCAGTTTAGTGTGAGCCGACCGTTTGCTTCTTCGTTACCATGACGACGGCTGCAGCCTTGTGCTAGCAGTCGTCTTTTGCCATCCAGCGTCCTCTCCATGACGACGGCCGCAGCTTCGTGCGGGCCGTCGTCGGCATCAATTCCGCCCTTTCTCCTGACGTCAGTCGCAACCTCTATGCGAGCTGATGTCTCACTTTCACTCACCCACTTAGACGCCGGCGGCTGCGCAGTGCGTGCCGGCGTCTAACTACATATCCCACAATTCATTGCAGTTGATTTCCGGTCACATGACCGCGCAATAAATGATTAATAAACACAGAAATAAGCTTTGTTTTTTTATATATGTTTATACAACAAAGTTCTTAAAGCTTATTACAATGATTGTATAATAAAATTATTCTGTTTTTAATTTGTTTTAATTATACTAATTTTAATCATTATTCTGATTGGTTGTTTACATTTTGGCACCAATTTCAAAGGACTGTATTTGTTATTTAAACTATTTCTTGCTCGGTATCAGGTTCTTACTCCATATTGATAACGCCGTGTTGGCGAAACGCGTTTATGGAAATTATATTGTGTGTTTTTATATATTAAAGTATATTTGGTTACTTTTTATTTGTGCCATTTATTTTTTTGATACACGTTAATTTGTTTTTACCTGGCATCCTTTTATCATCCCGAACTCCAAGTAATCCTAGGTGGGGATCATACCACCAGCGTGAACTTCAAGGAGCAGTCAGTCTGCTCCTGTCTTGTGAGTACCTATTTTATTTTATTAATTTTATCTTCAGTATTTTACTCAGTGAACACTATTGGCTGTTTATTTCTACCCAAGTGCTGAATATATCATTGACGGAGGAAGCTCACATTATATCCCATAAGCGGGGATTAAACCGCTGTACGCCTTTCAAACAAGAGCGGGTCTCAGCTCTTACAAATGTGAGTTTTATTCCAACCTTTTATATTTTATTCTTTATTAATTTTATCTTCAGTATTTTACTCAGTGAACACTATTGGCTGTTTATTTCTACCCGAGTGCTGAATATATCATTGACGGAGGAAGCTCACCTTATATCCCATAAGCGGGGATTAAACCGCTGTACGCCTTTCAAACAAGAGCGGGTCTAAGCTCTTGCAAATGTGAGTTTTATTCCAACCTTTTATATTTTATTCTTTTACTATAAAGCATATTACACTATTTGGTTCTCTATTTATTTTTATCTCTTACATATGAGTGGATCCATACGGAGGAGAATAACAAGCACAATTGTTCTGGACCAAGCACTGATAGACTCTACGACCACAATAAGATCATTTTAGATAAGACTTTTTTCTTTTTTCTTTTTATTCATTCATTTTATTTGGACTATCTGTTATTTTTACCTAATACCTAGTTTTTTTCTGGCGCAGCCCTTACCTTTTATTTTATTCTCTTCTCTAGTGTTACTTTTAAGGGTTTTTGAGGGATTCTCTTAATAGGGTTGCTGCTCATTTGTTATTTAGCGCTTACTCTTTGTCTTGTTTTTATTATATTTTGAGTATGATTATGTATACATCCATCCACTGTTCAAGTTTATAAAGTTATGGTTGCACTTCATAGATGACATTTTATTTCCATCAAGCGGACCGGTTGAGCAATTGCTATAATTCCGTAAATATCTTAACCAATGTCTCACCACCATCAAGTTTTTGAAGGAAAATCATCCCAGTGAAGTCAATATTTTGGATGATGAAGTAACAAAAGAATTGACCGAATTCAAATTCAATGTTTACACAAAAACTACAGAAAAAAAAACTACATTACTCATCATTTTATCCACCCCGACTCAAGGATCGTTTACCGTATTTTCGTATTTTCAGATGTTGCATCTCAGGAAAATCGTCTCTGATAATGAGATATTTGAGTCTAGGGTGGATGACTTGATGAGTGATTTCAGAGAAAAAGGGTATCCCCAAGATCTGTTTTGTAACGCCAAAGACAAAGTTCTATCCCTGTCTACTGGAGATGTGAATACCGTGAAAAATATAACTAGATCTAAACAGATTCTATTTGTGCACATATATACGACTACGTCTAAGCAAATCACACGTATTTTCAAAAAATACTTGTATATACTTAGCGAAGATATTACCTTAAAAGAAATATTCAAATACGTACCCATGATGGCTTTTCAAGACATGCCAAGGCAAATGTTGAGGAAACTAATGAGGGACAATGGTTGGCACCACCTAATGGAATGTTCAGGTGTAGTAGATGTATGAATTGCAATAATGCTATCAAGGCATATTTTTTCTCCCACCCTAGTCTGGGCTATAAGATAGATCTTATATTGTATATAAATTGTCAAACAGACCATATCATATATCTCATTAAATGCCCTTGTGGCAAGGTGAATGTTGGACAAACTACAAGACACCTGACTACCCGTGTAGGGAAACATAAGAGTGCCATCAGTAACAAACTCATGACCTCCTCTATGGCCAGACACTTTAACGAAATGGGTCATCAAATATCACAACTTCAGTTCATGGGTATTAAACACATGAAGAACTCGTTAATGGGAAGGGATAGATCCATAATGTTAAAATGGAGAGAGATGTACTGTTCTGGATGCACAACACTATTTCCACATGGAAAGAATGATGATGAGGATTTTTCTTGTTTTAGATAATATACTTTTTTGGACATATCTCTTATATCTACCTGTTTTGTTCTTATTTTATTTTAGTTTTTAGTCTGGATTTTCGACAGGTCAGACCGTTCCGATATACAGCTCTTTATTTATTTATATATTACTGGTATTTATGAAGCACCAACAGATTCTGCAGCCCTGTAGAGATGGGAAGTGGTGAGGGGAAAAAAAATGTTTCAAATATCTTCTTTATGGTCATCTAGTGTTTTGATTTTTGTCTCTTTATCTATGGGACCCCCGAGGTGGTCGAATACCATCAATGGCCCCAGTGATCTGGTGAAAGTTTTTAGATCATTATCGCTTTAGAACTTTTTCCATTTTTTTGGTTCTTCTTTTCTTGGAGCTAGTCCACACATCAATGGACCCTAATGGGTTTCTCCCCAAGACCTGTCAGTCTGTGCATAGATACCAGTTAGTAGTGTTCTTTTTTAGCTGATACACAACGTGGGATATATTTTCATCACAGGTTTCGCTGTTACATGGCATCATCGTGTTCTATTTTACATGGTGAATAATGTACCTATGTCTATACATTGCTTATTGTATTCTTATGTCTTATATAATTTTGATTATTTATAATTATTGTATTGCAATGTGTTTATGTCACAGTCTATAGATGTATATACTTGGGTCAACTAAGACATTGATAGTATATATCAGTGTTTGGGAAGATATTATACCTAAGACACTCTGTCTTACTCTTTAGTGTATCATTGAGGGATTTTGGACCTTACAGCCCATTGTAGTTCAGTCTTGGCTTAATACAGATGTTGGGTTATTTATTCCTCCACCTTCTAGATCACCCCTACTAGTCATTGACACGTAGTTATTCTGTGTAATGACGTCACACGTTGCGTCTTCATACGTGATGACGTCACATACCCATAGGGAATCAGTCTGTATCGGCTCTAGGGGATATTTTTAATATCCCACACCTATTTTTTTTATTAAATCTTTCACTTCCTTGCCTGGAAATTATAGACCTGTGAATGAAATGTCTGTGACTGGAAAAATATTTGAAGGGCTATTAAGGGATTATGTTCAGGAGTTCATTGGGAAAAACTTTGTTATTAGCAAAAATCAGCATGTTTTTTTGAAACATAGGTCATGCCAAACTAAACTGATTACATGCTACGAAGAAGTAAGTAGAAGTATAGATCAGGGTGTTGCAGTGGATGTGATCTACCTGGATTTTGCCAAGGCATTTGATACAGTTCCTCACAATAGGTAAGTCTTCAAACTAAAATAAATTTGTCTAGATGAATATTTTTGTTCTTGGGTAGAACATTGGCTTAAGGATAGAGTACAATGAGTTGTTATTAAATTTTCAAGCTGGACATAAGTGGTAAGTGGTGTCCCTCAGGGTTCTGTTTTGGAACCACTTAAATTTAATATATTTATACATGATCTTGAAATAGGCATTGAAAGACATGTTTTAGTGTTTGCAGATGACACAAAACTTCAGTTAAAGTAATAAAATGAGAGCAGAATATTGCTTTGTTGCAGAGGGATTTAGATAGATTGGAGACTGGGCACTAAAATGGCAGATGAAATTTAATATAGACAAAAAATTCAAAGTTATGCACTTCGGGGTCAAGAATGCACAAGCAACTTACACCGTAAATGGTAGTGAATTAGGGATTACCATACACAAGAAAGATTTAGGAATTTTTATAGACAACAAATTAGGCAGCAATATGCAATGTCAATCTGCAGTTGCTAAGGCCAGTGAGGTTTTGTCATGTATAAATAGGGGCATAAATTTTCGGGATGAAAATATCATTTTGCCTCTTAATAAATCGCTGGTAAGACCACACCTTGACTATGCTGTGCAAATTTGGGCACCTGTTCTAAAGAAGGATATCATGGCACTAGAAAAAGTACAGAGACAAGTTTCAAAATTGATAATAGGAATGAAGCACTTTAGTTACGAAGAAAAGTGAAAAAATTTAAATCTCATTAGTTTTGAAAAACGGCACCTCAGAGGGGATATGATAACATTATACATTAAAGTTTTTTTTTACTGTAAAAACTATAAGGATATGTAATTATCTGCCAGAAGAGGTGGTTTTATCAGAGTCCATACAGATGTTTAAACAGCAATTGGATAAATACTTCCAAAAACATAACACAGAGGTATATTATTTCTAATTAGTGGGGTAATAGCTGCTTGATCCAAAGATATATCTGACTGCCATTTTGGGGTCAAGAAGGAATTTTTTCCTTGTTGGTGACAAAATTGGAAGTGCTTCAGACTGGGTTTTTTGCCTTTGTTTGGATCAACTGCGAAAACATATGTGAGGAAGGTTGAACTCGATAGACGCAAGTCTCTTTTCAGCTATGTAACAATGTAACTATGTAACTTGGGACACTTGAATGGGGCTATATAAATGGGAGAAAGACCTTGTTAGCATTGAGATCCCACTTGATAAAGGTGTGGTGCCGAAACATTGTGGTGCTGTGGTCTCCAGCTAGGGTCAGTATATTTGTTGTTACACTTGGGTATATGCATTGAGCACTTTAGCTGCCTATATTTTGTGGTTATATGTAAGGTGAACTCTCTGCATGTTTGCACTTTATTACTTCTATGTATTTATTTATACATTATGTGAATAAAAATCTTTTGTGCAATATCTTTTTGGTGTGCTATGGGATTATTTGTTCTATGGTACTTTGTTAACCTGTTAGGGGACACAGGTCACTATAACTAATTTAGTACCCTGCACTTTTATAACTGCATAACGCACAATTTTACCCTTAATAGTTGAGTGCTTGTCATATTGTTTTCATTTACTTTACACAATGCACAATTATTCACATAACTCATTTTGATTTAATAAGAAAACAAACCACCATCACCAATGCACTACTCTCAAGTTGAAATTAAGGGTTGGTAGAAGAAATGATCCTATTCAGCAATCCACCATTAACAGTAGTGCCATGGATTCTTAGAGTTGGAACATCCCACCCAAGAGAACTGCTGACACCTTTGCCACCACTGCCTCCACCACCAGCCTAAGGATAGTGGATTAGCAGCATGTATTCTACATCCTGTTTAACCCAACAAGTAGTGATCTCAATTTCTGGTGTTGGTCGTAATGATGAAACTGTTGATGATAAGTCTGTTTCCCCCACCACTGCAGACATAGCACTTTAACCTTGACTATGAGTATGATGAAATAATTTATTTAGTTAGAAATTGTTTGGTGTGCATATGTTTTACCCATAAAGATAGATTTCACCATAATGAAAGGGAAATTAATCCCACCCACGTTTAGAACAAAACAAATTTACATTGTAATGTTTGTAAAACTAAAAAATGCATTTAACAGAGTTCATTCCTCTATGTACTTAGACAATCTTTAGATAAACTTTTAAAATATTAGTTTTAAAACTAGATAGTAAACCAATTAAACCTACACAACTTGTATACATTATATTATATTTATATGATATATTTTCATTCTGTACTTCCACTCTTTTACATTGCATGTGGAACGACTTTTTAATTCAACCTATAAAACAGCATCTCAACATAGATTAATATTTAGATATAAATAAAATATAATAACTACTTGACTTGCTAAGACCTGATATATCTGTAGTAATTCATAATGTCCGTTAGAAGTTAAATTTAAATATTAAAATATATGGAAAAAGATTAAAGCAAAGATGTCCCAAGCAGACTGATAGACCATATTGTCATCAAAGCAAAGAGAAATGAAAAGCAGGATTCTTCTCTGATCTTAAATTGAATGTGTTTTGGAAGAGAACAAACATTACATGCATGCAATTTGCACTTCATATCTAATATTCATACAAAATTTATCATAGAACCCATGTTATGGTTGTGACTTTAAATCTAAATGCCAAATATTAACATGAAATGAAGGGATTCATAATTATAAAAATACAATTATTTTAAATAACTTATTTAGGTAAACATTATTGAGAAACAACTTTTTGTACTTATTTATTTAAGCTAATTTCCCAATGTTTTTTATTTATGTGTGAGCATAACAATATAATAATGCATAGGTTATATTTGGACAACATAGGAAAATTGTAGCATACATAAGTGTTATGTCACTTACTTGCCAACGAAGCATGGTTTTGCAGCATGTTTCTGTCACCTAGGGTATGATCGGGCCTATGGTTTTTATTTATAAAATTAATGAAAATGTACACAGAGTACATAGCCTGAGCCTCTGAGGTGGTAATTGGTAGGCTAGTGGGTACTAACGGTGTGTTTGGTTCACTTAGTGCAATGATATATGAATAGTGTAAATAAAGTGAACTTAGAGGATTATATGTCTGCCAATTGTCATTAGCTACTTAGTACATAGAGTATACATGCGAGGCTTTAGGCATGTCAATTTTAAAAGCATTGGATAAGTAAACATTTAATAATGATTGTGTTAAACATCTGGTGGCAGAATTATGCTTATCCTGATCTCCGTGCATATACTTAGTTTATATCATTTTCATCCAGAAAACAAAATAGTATGTCTTAATTGATACCATGCAACACTATCAATGCTGCAATACTATCAACATTTCAAAGTCAACTTGAAATTTTCAGATGCTTTTTCAGAGGAATTGAAGATTAAAAACTTCACAGCAGTGAACTTGAAGAAAACTAAAATGATGCTCAAAGATATTAAAAGATACAAGAGATTCTTTGTTTTATTTATTCTGTCTCAGTAGGAATTAAATATTCTGTAAGCATATATTCCATGATGAAAACGTATTTAAATTAGACATTGCTTGGCACAAAATTAGGCTCCCTGAATTCTAGCGGTCATGTTATTAAATATAACTTTACAGTGAAAGGATTGTTGTTTAAAAAAAATACAAATTCAGATATGGTATACAAATTCAGATATGGTTGCCTGTGCTTCTTTTACCTAATTTATGGGGAAAAAATATGCTTAAAAAAAATAAAAAGAGAAAATTGTGGTTGAATAGCTTTCAAACTGTTTGGTGAAGGATTCTACTCAATCATATTGTTGTATGTGTTTATTGTACTGTTTTGATTTTTTTAACTTTTTTTTTTTTTTTAATTGTTCACTTCACTCTTTCAGTCCACCTTTAATACCTAAACCAAGCCAGTCTATTGCCAATTTTAAGCACCATAGTTAATTTAATCAGCATGCTGTCTGAGATTCACATTGGCTGTGAAAATATCCAATCCAACCATATCAATATGTTTATCTTTAGAATTTGTTCTTTAATAAACTTATCTTATTGTGCTATTACTCCCAAAGTTTGAAGGTTGTGACAGAAGCTGCTGTGCCATATCTTTTGGAGAGACTTGCTAGCCAGTCACCTGCCCACATACTATGGGCCTGATCCAAATAACCCCTGAAAGGGGCATGTTACGGTAGCACTTAATTTACAAACCATGCATCATTAGTTTTATAATTATACAGAACCCTCTGCAGACTGAATAGAAATGCTGATATTTACATAATGCTGGTATACAAATTAATGCAACCAATAAGTAGTTAAATATTGCTGCTTTTATTGTGTTTTAAAAAGTTACACGTCCCTGATTACAGGGACCTATTAGGTCTGAGAGCCACAATGTGCCTTTGTAGTTGGAAGCAGTGCAGGCAAAGATGTCAATACCTGCCTGGGAAAGAAAGAAAAGAGGCAAAGGCAGAGGGGACAATACATGCCTGGAAGGAGAGAGCTGCAGCCTGGTCTGATGTAATATGTCCTCAGAGGCCCCAATCAAGTTTCAGCTCCAGAGTACCATGGTAGCAGTGAAAGTACTCAGTTGGAGTACAGGAGCTCCGTCTCAAAGGTCAATTTAGATAGGTATGTTTAGATATGCATTCCAGGTCTTTAACCTACTGTTTGAACTGTTTGATAAAATGAATGCCATTGTCAGTGTATGGTTTGTATGGTTGACTCTTGCTTTCAAAGCTTGTAAAGTAGAACTTGAACTAATCCTTAAATGCAGTTTTCTTTTTATTCAAACCAAATGAACTTTTATAACACAACTGCCAAATAGGCCAAGCATACTGATTGCTGTCCCCAAATATTTATTTCTTTTATTTCACAAAAATATTTAATTACATCTACACTCGACTATTTGCATGAAACTATGCATTTATATAGCAGATTAGACTATGTAAACAATAACTCTTCAAACCACAAATCATATGCCTCTTTCACTGTTTGTGCAACACATTATAGATTATTTTATCATTGTTTAAAAAGTGTGTCAAACATGTAGACTATACTTAATTTATTCAGATTTTCAATAACTGGTAGTTTCTTTTTAGTCAGCGCACATATCTTTGACAGCTAACTTTTGTTCAGAGAAATCCAGTTATTATCATGGTGGTCTTAACATGTCATTTGTCATCAATGAATAAAATAAGAAAAACATTGCCCATTACAGTAATGAAGACTGTATTTCTGTCATGTTCATCATTTCTGAATATGGTCCGAGTCTGATACTTGTGAGGAATGTGATGACATTTAATCACTCCTATTAATTAATAGACTTGTGCATTCAGTTTCAGATGAATCACTATTCAAGCATATTTTGGGCAATCAGTGATTCGTCTAACATTTTCTTGTTTCAACATCTGTTCACCATTATTAAAATGTAGTTTCAAGCCTCTAGTAAAATACTTGCGAGGACCCATTGGTTGGGGTCTTAAATTTAAATCATGGGGATTGGAAAATTCCCCTCGTTATTTTATTAGTAGCAGGGTAAAAATCATAATAGATATAGATCGAAAAACATAATTCAAGGCAGGATTAGCCATAAGGTGGCCCAAGGCAAACACCTAGGATCCAGATGAGGACCAAAATTATGAAATGTTTCGATCCCATTAACTATCATGTGTGACGAATTAAGGGGGGTAAAAACCTCAAAAGATTTTAATACTCCTCTAAAATATTCATAAATTATGTTTTCCTGCAATTTTTAGTTACTAGCAAAAATAGTGAGACAAAAAACAATAAATATATTTTAAATAAACTGTCTATTTGCTTATATTATGTTCAGAAGCAGGAACTGTTTATCAAATTACTTAAAATAATTTATATTTTAATTACAGTTTGTTGAATTGAATACTTAGTTCTATCAATATGCAACTAAGATTTAAATTGTTAAAACACATCTGTTGTCGCATTAACTTTGACCCCTGTCAAGCTCATCAAATTAATTAATCTGACCCAGACTGGCTTGGTTCAGTCTGAATCTAAGAACCTGGTTGAGTCACCAAAAGTACATTCTCTGCTCATTGGTAACAATTATATGCATTGCCCTCACAATAACTACTCAGAAATTGCCTCATAATGTGGCATAGGCTAAAAAATAAATAACAAAAATCTGTGTTGTTGCTGCAAATTAAAATAATATTTGGTATATAGGATTAGGTGGACAGATAGATAAAATAAATAATAGACAGAGAGACAGAAAGACAGACAGATAGATAGATAGTTAGATAGATACAGATAGACACTCACATGAAATTCTGCTTGACAACACACTAGATAATGCACAAAGAATCCACAATTTTCCCATTTCACGTTTTGTAATTTTTGTTTTAGCTTTTCATTCAGATTTTAATTTGCTACAATTTGAAGTTTAGTGATAAATAGGATTATTCACTGAAGTATGAATTGTGAAGCATTTAATGAAAATTCAAAATGTATTTTAGACTTTGAGAAATAAAAAACATTTATCCTTTCAAGAAATACTCAATGAGGACACCACAACTGTAGACTTTTTAATACAAACACTGCCTTTCCAGTCTCTTTTTTAATGTAAAGATAGGGGGGCTGGGCACCTAAATTGTTATTTAACAATTATAGTGACAAATGCTTTGGAAATCTGGTTTATGGGTTGATACATTTTGTAATATTGTATGTATTTTGCGGTCTGCATGCCCATCGATGGACCTGGATTATTTTTGCTAAATCATCCTGTTGGTTTTCAGACTTTAATGAATGATATTAAATACTTAGAATTGAAAAAGCTTTGAAAGTGAAAAAGCAATAGCCATCGACAAGTTTCAAGAGAGGCAGAGTTTTTGTCACATTTTTAAGCAATTATCTTGAGAATATTTCAATGGTTTTAAAAACAGTTTTATTAACAGTTGGTCTTATTTCACTTGTAATTATAAACTTTTAACTTTTTATTGGAATTTTAAACTTGACATACTTTAGCGTTATCTTATAATACTTGAAGTGTACAATGATTTAACATTCTAAAAATATTCACATTGGAGAGACTATCAACCTTCATTAAATACCTAGAGACATATGTTGAGATTTTTATTATCAATTGTTAGGTTAGTTTTAAGACTGGCAATATAAAAGATACACAGCTGTGTTGTAGTTCAGTCTTATTGGCTTGCATAATACCTTAGTGGCTTATAGATCAGTTTTGATTCACAGCAATTCCTGACAAAATCATTTATGCAATCCACTCATTTAAATGGAAATATACAAAATATACATTCAAATGCTCTGTGCTAATTATCTCCCAAAGAAAATTTGTAGATGAGTTGAGGGCTTTGAAGTCAGTGATTAATATTTTAATTCATAATTGAAGGTGTCTGTGTACTATTCCCCATCCACAGATCTCAAAATTGCAATGCGAAATTAAATTCAGTTCATGTATACGCATTATTGGGAGAGAAGGAGTTTTTGTATATATATCAATAGTGATATTAATAAATACTGACAATTGTT
Source organism: Pelobates cultripes (assembly GCA_933207985.1). Classification (NCBI taxonomy): domain Eukaryota; kingdom Metazoa; phylum Chordata; class Amphibia; order Anura; family Pelobatidae; genus Pelobates; species Pelobates cultripes. The sequence goes on from OW240914.1 coordinate 263,564,301, forward strand.
GGTGCCTAAGAATCTATTTTGGAAGTTAATGTTTTACATAATACATGTACCTCATGGTTCCCTTAAATGCACAATTTGCTTATAATTTTACATGGTTATTTAGCATTTTCTGTATATTTTCATTACCTTTGGGTAGCTAAAGGGGAATATTAAAATTAACTATTTATATTACTTAAATGGACACTATAGTCACCAAAATAACTTTAGCTTAATGTAGCAGTTTTGGTGTATAGATCACAACCCTGCAGTTTCACTGCTCTATTCTCTGCCATTTAGGAGTTAAATCACTTTGTTTATACAGTCCTAGCCACACCCCCTTGCATGTGACTTACACAGTCTACCTAAACACATCCTGTAAAGAGTAAGCTAATGTTAACACTTCCTTTATAGTAAATTCTGTTTAAATTTGAATTTTTTTATCTCCTGTTATATTAGTAGCTTGCTAGACCCCATATGAACCTTCTGTGTGTAATTAAAGTACAATTTACAAAGCAGGAGATACAAATGTTTGAAGTAAGTTACATCTGATTGAAAATTAAACCATTTTTTTGTTTTGTTTTGTTTGTGTTAGTCACAGCCAGGGGAGTTGTGGCAAGGTCTCCATAAATAAAACAAAGACGTGAGGCTTCAGAGGCATGATCTATACACAAAAACTGCTTCAAAAAGTTGTTTTGGTGACTACAGAGTCCATTTAAGCAACTGGGACACAATTTTTATAATGTGCTAAATGCATGTTACTACAAACGTAGCTTTTAAATTCCAAAACATATCTACTTATCCACTTGCTCTACAATTGACTTAGAACTCAAGTCTGGATTTTTACCAGTGAAAACACAACATACTAAATCCCTCTTTACAAAATGGGTAATTTTATGTCCATTGAAACATGTTAAGATTACCTATAAAATCGATAACACATACATATATGAATATTAGCACCATGGAAGGGATTTGAGCCCTTAAATGTTTGCCACTTATGTAACAGTTATTTATGCCCAGTATTTTGCTTTCCTTGAATTTTATTGTGTGAAGTGGAAAGTAATTTAAAAATGTTACTATATGTATAATTTTAGTTTGCATGCAAATTTTATTTTGACCATAAAGGGCTTGGCTATAAGTAAATAGCAATATGTATTTATAATAAAGCAGCATGCAGTCTACAGGCAATGCAGGTAAGCTGTGAGCACATTTCTTTTAACTTCAGGTGAGAAAAGTGATAGAAACTTTCAAATGTATTTGTTAATTGGTGTTATTCATTAGCGTACATTTAATATATTGAAATTGAGCCTTTTAAATATCTAAAATTATTTAAGCAACTCCAAAATAGTATGTTACAACATTACAACATGAGTTGCAGTGCTTGGGTAATTGGGAAATAGCACCCCTAACATAGACTTTGCAACAATATCTTGTCTTTACCCATCTGACTTACTTTTTCAATTTCAACTCTCTTCTTGACTCTCTTCAGTCTGGCTTCTGTCCCGTCCAATCTAGTGAGGTGCTCTTATTAAAGTAATTAACTACCTAATTGCAGCTAAATCCAAAGGCCACTACTTGTCAGGATTATATTGATCCCGCACACAGAATAGTATCACAACCTAGAAGTAAGGGTAACGTCTAACCGGACCTTAGAATGGCTGGACCTAACGTACCCGAGAATAGTCAGAAAACTAGCCTAGGTCAGAGACACAGAACGAGACACAGTTATAAGGAAAAAGCAAAAGTCAAGGGTACCAGAAATCAGGGAAGTCAAAACGAAGCCAAAGTCAAAAACCAGAATAACACGATTAGGAACACACACTCGGCTAACCATCTAAGGGAAACCACAACAGGGCAATGAGCTAAGGAATAAGTGAGTTTAAATAACCCTCCTGCAGATCTGATTAACTGTACCCTTGATCCGATTGGCTGTACCTTCTAGCCCTTGACCCCAAAACGTGTGTGTGCGTCTTTTGTGTGCCATCACCCGCACGTCAACGTCGTCTTTACCGTGGATGGACATGGGGCTATATAATTGCTTGGGTCCGCAGCGGCTGGCTTGCACCGACATGCAGCGCAAACCAGGCATCATGGCAGAAGACTACTGAGCGGCACTCCCCTCGATTTTCTGAAGGTAATTATCTCTGTTTTTGTCACATGGATACGAAGGATACGTGACACTACTCCATACTAATTCTTCTTGACCCATGGTGTAAATTGTGTGGAAATTAGAGAGCGCTGTTTGTCAATGTGTGGGGTAGTAGGGTAGGGCAGGGTGGCTGTGTCAACCCTTTTCATGTGAGTAAACATTGGGGGTAGGGTGGTGGCTTTTCCCTGCTACATCTAAGGGTACAGGGAGTTCCCTCTTCCTGAGGACCATAAAGGTTATTCACTACAAGGCCATGGGAATATTGTGGTAAAAGACTTTGTACAATGGAGGTACTATACCTTCTGAGACATATATTTGTGAAGATCCTAGTTCTAGGAAGTAATAGGGGAAAAGATAAAAAGAGGAGAGAGTTAAAGGGAGAAAAAGAGTGGGCTAGACTCTAGAGGAGTTTTTTTTTTGGGGGAGAGGACAAGTAGTGGGTAGGGAAGAGAAGCATGTGGTGGCAAATGCATAACACATAGACTGTGGGATCGGAGCGACCAGCCACTGTAAGGTCGTGATTATAGGAATAGAGGAGGCATTATACAATAGAGATGCTGTGTCTCCTGCAACTTATAAATACTTCAGGATTGTCAAAATCTCTACATCATTATGGAAAGGGGGAAGTGAGAGAGAAATAGGGAGGGAAAGATGAGAAGGAGGGTGTAGATTAAGTAAGAGGGGGCAAGGGGTAGGGAGTTGTTTTTTTTATTATTGTTGAAAGCAAGTATGGGGTAGGGAGCGGGAGGGTTCAAGACAGAATGCACAGATATCACATTTAGACAATAGAATATGGAATGCTTATAATGGTCACCTTCTAGCTACAGTATGTTGATGTTCAGTTGAGTGTATAGCGTTCAAGGGGAGAAAAGTTTCTGTTGATTGCAAGAGGTGTACTTAAGCAGGCATGTTTCTGAGAGTAATGATGAACAATAGTCTGTACTGGAAATTCTTAGAGTTCGAGGAAAGCCCCAAAAGGATGTTGTCTCAATTAAAGAAAGTTATTTACTTGGAACTAAATGAAGAGCACAAGAAAAATATAACGAAAAGGGGTGGAATATCCATGGTCCAAGTGAAGCGTACATGTAGTGGTTAGACTTGGATGCTGAAGCACAACTTCCCGGGCTCAAAGGTTCAGTCCAAGGACGTGTTTAAAGGTTGGGATGAAGGCTCTTGCTCCTGAAAAAAACCTTAAGTGGTGGAGTAACAGGGCAGTTAAGTAATGCACCTCTTGAATGTCCTCTGTAGAATTAAGATTAGTCCATGTTCCGGAAGTGACTGGATGCAGATGTAGAAGTGGATGGTGTATTCGATTTTTATTAGGAGAGGCGTGATAGGTGAGAGTCCAGTGTGAGGTGGGGATATAAGGCTGAAGTAGAGGGTCCACCATTGTACAGAGTCCACCATGGGGAACCCGAAGCTCAGCCCATTATATCCTTTCGAAGTAAGTGTTTGGGGAATTAGATCCCCTTTTTGCCTTTTGGTAGGGTTTTGCCATCTTTGGCAGTGTGGCAGTCTGAAGCTGGGGGGCAGTTGTAATGGACCGTATCAGTCAGGTATGTGGATGTCTGGTAGGCCCAGAGCTTGGGTAAGAGTAGCAGCATCAGTCTTTATTGATAGGGAGTGCATGGATCCATTGTGGGAGACAATTAAGGCAAATGGTAAGTCCTAGCGGTACCTGATATTCCTGGAGAGCATGTGGTCAGTAAAGGGTTGCAGGATCCTCCTTGCTTGAAGGGTAATCCAGAAACAGTCGGGGTAAACTTGGATTGGATGCTTGTGGAATAACAGCGGTTGGCATGATTGGCGGAGCACCTGCAGGATCTCTTCTTTGGTTGTGTAATAGTGCAGTCTGCAGATCACCTCTCTAGGTGCGTCGGTCAGAATTCCTATGGGCCATGAGGCTCTGTGGGCCCTGTCAATGGGGAAGATCCCCCTGGCTTTGTTCAGGAAGACATTTTATTCAGAGGCTGTTGCACCTCCTGTGGTTGTCAATGTCGTATAGTGCTCTATGTAGGGTGGATAAGAATGAGGTGTGGGCTTCTATAGTGCTCTGAAGTCATTGTACCTGAGAATGCATGAGGTCTCTGTCTTCCTCTAAGGTATTCATCCTATCCCCAACATGGCAGATATCCACTGCTACCAAATCCATCTTAGTTTGGACATTTCCAGTTTATGCAGCATATCTGGATGATACATTCTTGACCATTTCCTGTAGGTCTGCTTCAACCGCAGAGCCATCTGAGCTTGCAATTTTTATGTTTTACTCGTAAATGGTTTAAGAAAGATCAAGATGAATATTTAATCAAAGATCAATATTTGTTATGCCAGTTTGTAAAATGTAATTGGGTATCCCCAATTCAAATTAAAATTTCCATTTTAAAAAAAACCCTTCACTGTACACTTAAGACAAACTATGAGATATATGCACATATCAGAGTAACAGGTGAGAGGAGGCCATCCAGGTTGTTTTGAAATAGATATTGCAGAATGTATTAATTATTGTCTTTTATTCTACTGTCTTTTTATTATCTTGGTTTAGAATAGTGATTAAAAATCCCATAAGAGTAAACACTAATATTTCTATCAGATTTTTGAAAATATGAATAAATGTTGTCCTTATATGGTGTGCAAAGAGGCTTGAAATAAAAATTAAAAAAAAAAGTACAATTTTAATTTGGCTGATTATGAACTTATCCAAAACAGGTTATAAACTTTTAGTCTCTTACATGACATGAATCTCACCAATTTTGTGAGTATTTGAACCATGTTATAGTATAAATATAACCAGCTCAGTTGTGGGTCCTGATACTTTAGGCAACACCACAATTCGTAAAAATACTAATTACACCGTAACCTATAGAAGGAGATAAAGTATTTATGGTGCAAGGAGTGCCAATCCTAATTAATAGAACAAGCTTGGTAAAATAATTGTGTACTTTTGTATTCAGTGCCAGAGTAAATAAAATTGTATATACACAGAGAGACACAAAATGGCCGATCTGTGCTTGTACAAACCATTCCCGTTATTTAAAATTATTTGAATTTTCTGTGTGCAGCTTTTCTATTTTGAGGTGCATTGCTTGTTATTCTGGAGTATATTATACTCCTGGCAGTATACATACTTTATACCAGGACATCTATTATGCTAGATCTATGACAGTGGTTCCCAGACTAGTCCTTAAGGCACCCCTACCAGGATTTAAGGATTAGTCAGTTGTGTCTGAGTTTTTTTTTTTTTTTCTAAAAACACCATAGACGCAATTGGCTAGTCCCCAAATCCTGGACTGGTTTGGGAACCACTGATCAAGTTGTAACTGCAAGTTCAAAAAGTAAATATTTTGGGTCTTTTATGAGAAATTCATGCATAAGTATATATTTTTTTACTATACACATTTTTTCTCTAGTTGTTATTGAATTGAGCAGCAATAGAGGTTACTAACCCCACCAGTTGGTTTACCTTTCATCATATAGACATAAGTCTTGATATATATTTCAATTATATCCTTAATTACCTTATTGGGTAATAATAAAAGATCTATTTTTTTCAAGTTCACTATTGTTTTTTTGGCCATCTGTGACCCTCCTTTTCTTTACAAGTAACATAACTTGATTTCTATTTAATTTTATGATTTGTTTGAAAGGGTGTCTCAGAAAAAAATACATAGTTATATATTGTGCATAATCACATTATATATCATTGTGTAAATAGGTGACATAAAAGTGCAACTAGTGTTCTGGACAAAAAAAAAACCAATATATATGTATATATATTATTTTGATTGTTTTTTACTGTTTTCCATGCTCTTAAGAGGCAAAGGAATTATAAATTGAAAGGGTGTCCTTTTCCACTTATGTTCCCTAGAGATTTCCTATGTTCCTAGTTAAAAAAGGAGAGGTATGTAATGGCAACATTTGTTGACTTTATCATTTATTCACTGTGATTTTATGCTCTCTTAGTCTCAAACTGTGATATTAGCCAATAAATCAAAGACGTCTACTTGTCAACGCCAGATGTTTGGCCACTTTGCTGTCGATTATGAGAAGCACAAAAGGACATATTCATGCAGGGAACACAGCAGAGGTGTTCTGTTGGTATTCTGTTTGATAAGAAATCAGCATGAGTTGAGTACAGCACTACTGAACAGATTTATCTGCCTTGTGGCACTAAAAGCATAGTGTGGTAAGGGAAAATCCTATATTAGATGTTCTTTTGGATTACTCAGCACAATGGACTCAAAATTAGCACGAATATGTCATTAACACCTATAATGCAACTTTGTTTGGAAAAAAAAAAAATCACCATAATAAATGTAGTATTTTGGGTGTCCTGTGTAGTGATATTTAAGAAGTATTTTTTTTAGTTTCAGTATGCAGAGAAAGCACATTTTGTTATGTAAACAAAATTAAAAATGTTATTTGGACATAAAAACTTTTAAAATATAATTTATCAAATAATGAAGTTACAGATAAGTAAACAGCATAAAAAATAAATAGTGTTTCTGCATATGTAACATAGACATTTTCCCTACAGAGTCTATAATCCTCTCACTTATACATTATCCGATATGCACTCAGTTGTGTATATATATATATATATATATATATATATATATATACACACATAATTACACATACCTATACACTCACATAACAACACTCTGATACCTACAGCCACAAACATAGTGACAAACAGACACATACATATTGACAGATCACATGCAGACATAAAGCCACCCTGTGTGTTACGGACTGTATTTATCTGACTAAGTGTGTCCCACAGTGTGTAACAGTATCTGTGTGTGCATTCTGGCATTGTATATCTGTGTATATGTCTAAGAGTCTAAGAGTGCGCATCTGGCAGTGAAATCCCCTGTGTATGTTTGTCTTGCAGTGTATATCTGTGTTCCTGATTGTGTCGGGAATAATTGTGTGTGTTTCTGTGTATGGGGTGCTACTTGCAGTGCTTTGTGTATATGGAGGGACTGTGGTGCATGCAAGGGATAACTAAGGGGGGAGGTGAGTATGGAGTAATAAATGTGGCATGGTGAGTATGAGGAGGTGTGACAGTAGCTGTGGGAGTGTGTGTGTGTGTGTGTGTGTGTGTGCTATGTTTCTGTTTTCAAGGATCCTCACATAATTTTTATTTATATTTATATTTATTTATTTGTTTATTTTTAAGGACGTTCCCATCCTCCCCACCCCTTCGTATGATGTGGGGTGTTCTCTTGGGTCCCAATGGGGATCCCATGTGCTCCCTTACAGAAACCTGCACTCAGTGAAAGTGAAGACCTCTTTTATCTTGATAATGAAGATAAAACATGAATTGTTTTAATCCCATACTTCTGCCACGATGAATATGTCACATTTCCTCTGCTAATTATGCACAACAGGGATTATGTTACATGATATACTTGAAATAAGTATTTTTTTCTAATACAACTGAAACTTTGCAATTTCTACACTGTCAGATACTAAATGGCTCAGAGTTGAAATTATGTATAGCATTTGTAATAGGTTAAAGGAACACTATAGGGTCAGGAACACAAACATGTATTGGCACGTGGGTGGGGGCGGGGCCAAATGCTGTTTTTGCCAATCAATGCATCTCTATGATGAAAATTCATCATCTCCATGCAGAGCATGGGGACGCTGAAGTTCGGGCTGTTTTTTCAGCAGCACTGACCCAGGAAGCACCCCCAGTGGCTATCTAAGGACTGGCCACTTGGAGGTGTCCCTAGAGTAAATGTAAACACTGCCTTTTCCCTGACACTGATGATCAACAGTGTCAAAAGCCGCAGACAGGTCAAGGATAATTAGGATAGAGTAGTTATCACAAGATTTTGCAGCGAGTAGATCATTGGATACTTTATCATCCTCGACCTCTGGTGACAGGTAGAGGACCTCGATAACAGGGGCCGGCAGAACATTATACACATCCGGGGCCTGCCTGAAACGGAGAGGGAATCACCACACAAGCTCCTAACAAGTCTGTTCCCCCAATTGCTCGGAGGAGAGGCCCCACCAGACTTTGGCATTGAGAGAGCCCACCAGGCCTTGCGGATCCCCAGGAGAGATGGCCTAACATTTTATGCTGCCTTCTATCTTTCCAGCTGAAAGAATTGCTAATGAGGGCGGATAGAACACCGTTAGTATACCGTTAATGGACACTCAAGTGTCTATCTACCAGGACTTGTCCATGGTTACCCTGAAAAGCACGCCGGGCCCTGAGGTCAATCACGTGCCTGCTGCAGGAGAAGAGAATCATTTACAAATTGGGGTTCCCATTCAGCATACAGGCCAAAGTGGGCAATCATTGGCAAACCATCCGCTGGCCCAACTATGTCCCACACTTCCTGCGTGCAACTGGCCTCCCACATTTCGCAATTCCAAATTGGATCTTTGATGGCCCACTGGCACATGCCTTCCCACAGAGGTGGCACACAACATCCACAGAGGACCTGTATCAGGCCCACAGACGGCTGCCAGGTGCTAGACCCACCCCTGCCAACTACACTAATTCCGGACGCACTCCACACAAGATTACTAACACTACGGCCTGCTTTTACCTGGGTCCTGCTGACGGGGTATGTACTCAACCTACTGCATCCACATCCCTCCCCCCCCAGCTGGGGTCCATGGAGGGGACTGATCACAGGGTTCCAAGGCTTGGGAGGGACAGGGTCTGGTGGGTGTGGGTGCAGGGAAGAAGCTACATGGACACAGGTTGGGGGGGCCTCGGGGAGCATCGGCTTTGGGCGGGAGTAGGGCATCATGGGAGGCAAGTGGAAGATTGGCCCAACACCCCTCCTGGAGACCCCGACGACCGATGGACATTGCACAACAGTCTACACAGCGCAGACCTGGGAGGTCTGGACAGCATCAGGCCTTGGAACGTTTGCATACCTCCACGCACAGCTATGTCACTGCCTGTTGAAGATGTGGGAATAGGGTCGAGGGAGACCCCTCACACACTGTTAAACCACAGGTTCTTGCAACCGAGGCACAAGGGCTTGGCTACCGGGAGGTCAGGGGGGTAATATACATAGTTTGCAAAGTTGCTGTTTTTGTTAATGCACACCGACTATCACTCACACAGCCAGGGACACAGACACAGACGGACCGAGAGACGAGATCGGGATCACACACATCCAGCCAGGCTTGGCCTGGGCACCTGGAGACTGAGGGGTGGCTGATGGGGTGGCTGATGGGGTGGCTGATGGGGTGGCTGATGGAGTGGCAACTGGAAACTAAACGAAAGCCTGTTAAACGATGTAGGTTTCGCCCAAACCCTCAAACGCTTATTCGACTCAAATTACTCACCAGACATGCCCCCACTGACACTTTGGGAAGCACACAAATGCGTAATACGAGGACACTTTATCAAAGAATGCACCCAACGTAAGAAAGACAGAACACAACACATGTCCGCATAGCAGCCCTTGAACAGGAACATAAACACACACTTAACGACAACACATACTTACGCCTTACAGAGGCCCGTAGGGAACTCAGAAACCTCCAGTCTCAGGGGCTACTACTCACCATACGAAAGTCGGACAGATTTTTCTATGAACACTCGAACAAAAATGGAAGACTGCTGGCTTGGATGCTCAAGGAGAAGGAGGAAACAACACATCCACAAGATAAAACAAGGGGACATTACATGATGGCTTCCCGAGGTCATCCTAGATGCCTTCCAAAGTTACTACACTGATCTGTATAACCATATGCAAACCAGGAGGGGTGCGGCCACACAACGCCACGAACAACGCATAACAGACTATCTCGAATGGCACATCACCCGCAGACTCCCTCCGGAGTCGACATCAGAACTGGAGCTACCTCTGACTCTCGAGGAGCTCACAGGCACTATGAAACAATCCAAACCCCACCGGGCCCCAGGTCAGGACGACCTCCCTCTAACGTACTTGAGCTCCTTTAGGAACATATTACTACCGAGACTTCTCACAGGCCTAAACTCAATATGCTCGGGTGGACAGTTTCCATCTGAAACCCTGGCTGCAATTGTGACGGTCCACCCTAAGGAAGGCAAAGACCCGACTAGCTGCGTTTCCCTATTGAACGCTGACTTGAAACTGTTCGCAAAAGCAGTAGCGCTCCGACTCACTCGAATCTTACCGGACCTCATTCACCCCCATCAAGTTGGTTTTATACCCGGACGGAAAGCGAGAGACAATACCATAAGAGCCCTTATCATCATCCACGCCGCCAAACACACCAAGCAAGAGGTAGTGCTCCTTTCCACCGATGCCAAAAAGGTGTTTGACCGGGTGGATTGGACCTACTTAATGGAGACGCTACGACACATAGGCTTTGGCTCAAGCCTGCGAGCCTGGGTGGCAGCATTATACACCACCCCATCGGCACTAGACAGGGGTTCCCCCTGTCCCCTCTCCTGTTTGCCCTCTCTCTCGAACCCTTTCTTGAGGCGGTCAGATGGGACGGGGGAATCTTAGGGTTCCGCATGGGCGAGGAAGAGCATCGGGTGGTGGCCTCAGCCAACGATATGCTTTTCTTCCTGGAACAACCCGGGATCTCCGTTCCAAACCTGCTGGAAGCTTTCAAGAAGTACAACTTGGTATCCAACCTAAAACGCAAACTGGACAAATCTGAAGCTATGCCGATAAACTGATAAGCATATGAAAATATATTCAAGGACTTCCCTTTTTTTTATTGGACCACTATTCAATGGTATTTTATTTATTTTTATATATGTAAGTGTAATAAATTTATTTTACTTTTCCATATCAAAGTTCCTTGAATTGTCATTTTCCTGCTGCTAAAAAGAAGAGTGGTGCCCTCTTAAAGGCACAGTGCATATTGGCTCTCAACAAGGTGAGCACATATCTTTATTCATGTGTACTGCTCCATTGATTTTAATGATACTACACAAGGATTTTTTATTCCTCTGTTTCTCTTTTTTGAGTATCTGAACAACAAGTTAGAAGAAGTTGGGTATTCACTATAAATACCACTGTGATTGTGATTTGAGCCTATCCTCTCCAGGCTCTAAACCATGTGAGTTTGTTACAATTCAAGTTTCATCTCAAATTCCTCAAAGCCTCTATATACTGCACCAAATTGTTTTTTCTCCATCTCTTTTCCCTAGATATATTTATGTGCATACCTTATCCCTTATTATAAGGGTAAGTTGTATTTTATAACACTAGCGCTCCACTGGGCTTTGTTAGTTGTGACAACTGGTCTCACTTATAACGCTCCATTCTTTCTCAGCTAAGGTGGGCTGCACTTGCAGGTGCACCCTTACTGAATTAAATCACCAGAGAGACCCTTCAGTAATGTCTCGGGGCTTAACCCCTATATTGAAAATAGAAACAAAAAAATTCAAAACGGTCTCACGCAAAATAGTTTTTGTGCGTGAGCGATTAGCTGGAGAAATAGTTAACAATGTTAATGTTAAATATGCACTTAACCAAATAGTAAAGAGATCAGGTGTTTATTATCAAAGTATGTTGGCTAAACCTCTGACTGATATGGAAACCATAATAGTAGTACCCTTTCAATATCTGGATTTATTAATTTGTTTGCCAATGTAGGTGGATTATCTAAATATCAGGTACCATATTGAGTAGTGCAAATTGTCACACTGTTAAGATGCAAGTTAGGTGAGATGGTTTGATATGTTAATTACCAGAATAATGTGGATATCTGTCTCCAATATGTGGGGACTTTCCACCAGAATAATCAGGTAAGTATAATCAGAGGTTTAGCCAACAGGCTTTGATAAACACCTGCTCTCTTTATTATTTGGTTAAGTGCATATTTAATATTGTTAACTCTTTCTCCAGCTAAACACTTACGCTCAAAATCTATTTTACGTGAGAGCGTTTTGAATTTTTTTCATTTCTAAAATGATAAGCAGAATGATTTAAATAAAAAAAATATATATTTTGTCACTAACGTGGTAAGAAAAATAAATGTATTCAAATTGTAAGCAATGGCAATATTAAATCGTGATGAAATAAATCAAATAAAACCAGTGGTTTAATGGCTTTTTAATGAGTCTAATATTTTCAGTTTTACTGAGCCCTCTTAGATCAGTTTTAATTATCTTGTGAAAATGAAAAATGACTGCATAAAAGTTTACATTAATTTCATTTTCTGTACCATATTTGTGTGTCATTTCAAATCCTGTTCTAATGTCTGTTTTTGCAATACAAAGCACAGACTGCATTACAGTTTGCACTGAAATAGATAACTGGACTGCACATAATGTAATGCATGTGGACATATTTCAGTTTTTCCACAAATCTTGTACAGATGTACAAGCATGAACACAAATCAATTGTAGAAGATTGGATGCTTTCAAACATTAAAACTAATTCATTAGGAATTGTTATTGGAACAATGGTGATTGGTCCCTGGCTTGGGATGCAGATCAAGTGTTACACTGTTTGTCCCTTCACAGTCTAAACCCAGGGAAAGTGAAGTCACCAACAATAATACTTGAACTGTAGCATTAGCAGTCACTCAAGAGCTACCCAATAGTAACATTGCATTTTTTTTAAGTATACACAGTCATCACTGAGAAATTTAGTTGAGTGGGAAGGAAATTTTTTTTATTTTTTTTTGTAATTCTTTGTTTTATTGAGGATAAAGCAGGTTATTACAAGGTTTGCATTGAATGTTTAAATGTTACCATAGGTTCTATAACAGGTATGACATATGACATTCATATAGATCTGTCCTCTTTTTTTTTATTTAAGACATGTTTGGGTCAACTAGGGAGTAGTATAACATGTGTTGGGGGTCCAGCTGCCTGTCTGTGAGTGCTCTGGTGTCTGTGGTTGGACCCATGTTGTGAGGTTCGTCCTCTGGGTTCAGGCGGTGCGAGTGTCGGTGAGTCGTATTGGGTACTGTATTGTTGGGACAGGTATGTGTGCTGTCGCTCAGAGTGTAGGGGTGCCAATGATGGCACTCAGTGTGACATGGGTGTGTGGTTAGTGGTCGTAGGATGTCGTCCCCTAACCTAGGGGGACACGGGGGAGGGAGGGTGAGGGTACTATGGGTTGTGAGAGTCTGTCTCTCTGCCTCAGCAGGTGATAGAGCCTGCATTAGGTGTTGAGGAGCCCGTTGGGGTTGCTAAAATGTTCGGTCTGGTAAGGTCCGTTATCCGTCATGTGGTTGCAGCATTGGGGGGAACTAGTGTGGGGTTTACTATAAACTTGGGTAAAACATAGTGGAACAAAACATAATGCTTGTGTGAGAGCTGGTCATCTAAAGTTGGTGCCCCTCTATCTTCCCGTCTCCTGGGGGTGAATGGCGTTATTCTGTCCGGATCCCAGGCGTGGGGGGTGGAGGGGTTCTCCGCGTTTGCGGGTCTCGTGTGTAGCCCCAGGGCTTGCAAAAATGAGTCTGCTTTGTTAAGTGAGGAGAGTCTATGGGTGGTGCCCCCCTTGGTTACTATCAGGGCTCTTGGTAGTGTCCATCTATATTCGATGTCTTCTTCTTGTAGTCTCCTTGTCACTGGGCCTAGGGACCGGCGCCATAGGAGTGTGTTCCACGTGAGATCTTGGTAGAATGAGAGGTATGAGTCATCAAAGGGGAGCGGGGTCTTCCCCCTGACCGCAGCCATAAATCGGGCTTTATCAGTCAGAGATTGACAGCGGATGATGACGTCCTGGGAGGCCGTTTGTGGGGCCTGTCTGGGTTTCTTGATTCGGAAGAATCCGTCAAGTGCTACCTTTTTTGCCTGAGCAGGCGGTAAGAGCGTGCTGAATAGGCGCCTAAGGTAATGGGCCAGTTCAGTCGCGTCGACTGAGTCAGGGATCCCCCTGATTTTGATATTGGCGCGCCTGTGGCGGTCTTCTGCCTGATCTACTCTGGTGGTTATGGTATTTTGGGAGGTTTGTAGGTGTTGGACCATTTCTTTTAGGCTTTGTACCTCTTTCCGGAGATCTTGTATATCTTCCTCTGAGGCCTGTGTGCGTGCGGTCACCGCTTGTACCTTTGTTTTGATCAGGTCCATATCTGCAGCGTGCATCTGCCGCATTTCTTGGAGCAAGTCTGCAATATCTTGCTTAGTGGCTGGGTTTAGGTTTTCCCTTCTCTCTACTGTGGGGTAGTGTGGCTGTTGGGTTTCTGTCATCTCTTCAGACCGCTCCTTTGGGTCTTCCAGATTGCTGACACCATCAGGTGGGTTCTTTTGGAGGCCATTGGGCACTGCAGCATGGTGGTGATATCTAGGGAGTCCCTATTAGCTCCCCCTTGGGGGTTTCTGTGACCTTCGGCCCATGTTGCTTGATTCCCGGTGAGGGGTTTCCCCGTGGGTCAGCAGCGGGCTGGATAAGGCTGCCGTCAGTGCCAGTAGGTCTGGTGCGGTATTCCTGGTAGGCCCCCCGATCTCCGCCGGGTTTTTCTGCCCATTTGCGGGAACAGAAATGGTATCTGTGTCCGGCTCACCTCCGTGGGGTGTGAAGGGTAGGTGTTGTCGGTGGGTAGGGTTCTGTGGGGCTGTGGGTTGTAACGGGTAGTATCCTCAGCCACGGGAGCTCATGAGAGTTGCTGCCATTCCGCCCCCATACCTCAGGAAAAAATATTTTTATTGGAAAATCACATGGTATTTATACACACTTTTGTTTAAACAGCAAACTTGTTATAATAATAAACATACAGCTCTCAGTTGTGCTCTGTTTTTCCCCAACTTAGGCCATTTGATATGTCATTGTATTTAGTCCAAGCCTTCTGATTAGTCCAAGTTCAAGTTTAATGTCATGAACAAGAGGTCTGCCCAATCATGTGGGCTGGATCTCCTGTCTAATCAAGAGGTTGCAAATAAAAAGAGATGATCAATGAGATAAGGGGACAGCCACTAAATGTTGATTTTATTCATAGACAAATTGAAGTGGCCAATAGAGGGGGGGGAGGGGGAAGAGGAACAATAAAATAATTGGACTTCCAAGCAGGATTCTTTTAGATGCTTTGACTTCAGCAATTGACAGAGGCAGACCGGCAGTGATACTGTGTTGCTTTATACATAA
This sequence comes from Pelobates cultripes, assembly GCA_933207985.1. Classification (NCBI taxonomy): domain Eukaryota; kingdom Metazoa; phylum Chordata; class Amphibia; order Anura; family Pelobatidae; genus Pelobates; species Pelobates cultripes. The sequence goes on from OW240914.1 coordinate 263,579,454, forward strand.
ATGATATCCAGTTGTTAAAATGTATTTGTTTATTTTTAGAAAAGAAAATCCTTAATTTAGTGACTGTGGTATCAGGGGGAAAAATCCCAAAAAAATCCCAACCTGGGTCGCTAATTTTAGTGTGAGGTTAGCTTGGGTCTGCTTGTTCTTTTGGAGTCACTCTGTTATCATACCATCTGCATCTGGCTACATACATCTAAGGTGATAAAACCACTTATGCTGAAGCCTTAGAACAAATAAGTTGTTCCAAAAATCATAAATCATAACTGGTATTTATAAACAAGCAGAGAGCACTATATTATTTTCCCTGTGTTTACATTATATATACCACTGACGTACAACATCCTTGAGCAGGGATTGTAACACTATATATTGGTTTCTTTGAGATCTATAGTTGCAAGTTTGTTTTTTTGCTTACTGTATTTGAATAATTTGGTTATGTTGGAAGTACTACACTATTGGGATTTTATGTTTTCTCATTACATATTGCCCATGAGACCTTATGCCTACCCAATACCAAGATTTCTCCTCTATGGTTTGATTGTTCTGCATATGCATACTGGTACACTGACAGCTAAATTACCAAAGTGGGGAATACACTTCTACATGTTGCTGTCCTTGAACTGATTGGAAGCTCCACACTTTTGAGTTTGTTTTTAAGTATGCTCTTGTCCTATTTACCCTACTAGAGGTCTATTTTTGTCTGTTTATTCTTGCTACATATCCCATATGACTGAGAAAGTTTGACCATAACAAAGTGATTTGTTTTTATCTCCTACTACATTTAAATTTTATTTGAAATACAGTGCCATTGGTATTTTTTCTTGTTTTGTTTTTCCCTATTTGATACATCTGAGGAACATTGACTAGTGATGTCCCGAACGGTTCACAGCGAATAGTTCCTGGCGAACATAGCGTGTTCGTGTTCGCCGCCGCCGGCGAACATATGCGATGTTCGGTCCGCCCCCTATTAATTTACTAATACTAAGTAAAAATTACTTAGTATTAGTAAATTGTGCCCCTACTCGCAATACCGCGAGTAGGGGCATGTCTATTAAACAGTGAGCAGCCTGTGGCTGCTCACTGTTTAAAAAAAAGGGTCCCCCCCCGGTGGGGGCCCTAAATACTAATAGGGGGGGACCTATTGTCCTCCCCCCAGCCCCCACCCCTGAGCGGTGGGTGGGGGCCCTAAAAATACCAATGTCCCCCCCCGGCCCCCTGAGCGGTGGGTGGGGGCCCTAAAAATACCAATAAGGGGGGACCTATTGTCCCCCCCGGCCCCCACCCCTGCGCGGCGGGTGGGGGCCATATTGATAATGAGGGGGGGGACCTACTGCCCCCCCCGGCCCCCACCCCTGCGTGGCAGGTGGGGGACAAATTGATAATGAGGGGGGGGACCTACTGCCCCCCCCCAGCCCCCACCCCTGGGTGGCGGGTGGGTGCCATAAAGATAATGAGGGGGGGACCTACTGTCCTCCCCCCCCAGCCCCCACCCCTGGGCGGCGGGTGGGGGCCACAAAGATAATGAGGGGGGGGACCTACTGTCCTCCCCCCTGGCCCCCACCCCTGGACGGCAGGTGGGGGCCACAAAGATAATGAGGGGGGGACCTGGGCTGCGGGTGGGGGCCCTAAGTAAATTCCCCCCCCCAAGGTGACTAGGGGTCCCCAAGCCCCTAGTCACCCCCCCAAATAAAAAGTCCCTACCTACCCCCTCAGTCACCTTGGGGGGGAGGGGGAATTTACTTAGGGCCCCCACCCGCAGCCCAGGGGTGGGGGCCCGGGGGCCCGGGGGGTGGAGGACAGTACCGAAAAATTCACGTTCGCGACATCACTAACATTGACAACTAAACAAAATCAAGATACAACCAACAATGTGGACATTTACAGCCCAAGTGTGTTGCTTGTTAGTATTTTAGTTCCATTCTTTGTTAGGCGCACCCTAATTCTCTTTGGATTGTTTATGTTGTTGTTTGGGCTTTGAGGGTTTCCTTGTTGTTAGTGTTTTGTTGCCTTAGCTTCATCTCACTTTAAAAAAAAAAAAATTCTTTATTTTTGATGTGCATGCAAAGAACAGGCAGACTCACCATGCCCAACATCATAAGTAAGGCAAGTTATCATGAAGCATACTTGTATAAGGCATACAGGAATAACTGCACTTTTTTATATATATATAGAAAACAGGAGTGGCAATCAGAATTACATTTGTTGGATGCTAGTCACAAAGATTAGTCTTGCCTCTATTTAAAATAAATGAAGAGAATAAAATGAACAGTACTCTATAGAAGGTCATAGACAGTAGATACATGTACTAGGCATCCGATAAATAGCTTAAATCACTTTGAAACAAAACTATGGACTAGGCTAGGCCTCAACATTGTTGCAGATTAATTAAAATAAAACGATAAGACATATAAAGCTTAAAAGAACAAACATATCCACTGGAGCATCTAAAAGAGCTACATACGATATAAACATCATAATGTCGGATGTTTATATAAGTAGAATTCCTCTATTCTGACTCCTAATGCATATGTGTCCACTTGTCAGTCGACTCCTAGTACCAGAAAGACACCCTTTGGCCTGCCCAGAACTCCTGTATTCCAGCTCTGCTGAAAGAGGTAACCGAAGGGGCCTCTCCCTCGGGATCCAATAAGATTAATAGCTGCCATCACCGAGTAGAAGGAGATCTCATATTGTGCTGGAGACACCCCCTTAAGAGATAATGGTGCTGACCTCTATGTGCCGCACGAAGCCTCCGGTCAGGCCCAACATGCCTCTTCCGGGGGACTTGTGGCTCATGTGAATTCCTTAGGGTTGGAAGCACTTCAGGCTGTGGCTGCTACTTACCCTCTGGTCTTGCTGCTCTAGTTTCACTCAGGCCCGACTGAAGGCTGTCTCCCAAACACACTCTGCTTCTCCTGACTGTGGGGACTGTAACTGGGATTTGGTGGCCATCTTGGCAGTTTTCTGCCGTGCTTGCTCACTGAGCTGAGATAGTAGCCAGAGAATGGTGTGTATAGTTATGCCCCAGAGTAAACCAGAATAACCCATCCAGTCTAAAATGCGGCAAGAATGGGGCTGAGTTGCAGGAACTCAGGCAGACTGGATTGCTGTAGTACAAGGGATCGGCCGCCTCCCTGCCCACATTGGCATTCTGGACTAGGCTGCACTGTCAAGAACTGCTTCAAAATAGTCAATATCCGATGAGAAGGCTCTAATTTAGTTCCAGCTTGGTCTGCTATATAATACCCCAGCTTAGAAATTGACTTTTAGCAGTTTAGCAACTGGAACAAGTCTAAAGGCTTTTCAAGGATTGAAGGAGCTAGCATGCTAAGCATCCAGTCATGCTAAGCATCCAGTCTACCCCATTAAGTTTTCTAGACTTGCAAAGTGAAAATTGTGTGGCAAGGAAGTAAGTGGTGGCTGAGTGAAGGATCATCTGACTCGTGCCAGTATGAAGCAACATCTGTAAAGATTCAAAATAGTCAATATCCGATGAGAAAGCTCCAATTTAGTTCAGGCTTGGTCTGATATATAATACCCCAGCTTAGAAATTGACTTTTAGCAGTTTAGCAACTGGAACAAGTCTAAAGGCTTAGAGATTTGAAGGAGCTACCATGCCAAGCATCCAGTCATGCTAAGCATCCAGTCTACCCCATTAAGTTTTCTAGACTTGCAAAGTAAAAATTGTGTGGCAAGGAAGTAAGTGGTGGCTGAGTGAAGGATCATCTGACTCATGCCAGTATGAAGCAACATCTGTAAAGATAACACAAATCTGTATTACTGAGGGTGCTGTATTTGATTCTGGCAGCTATCACAAGCTACCATCAGAGCTACCTCTTGTGTTAATACTACCATTACTTTTACTTTTAGGTAGATCAGGGGGGATGAAGAGGATAGTGCTCTTAGTCAAAAGAGGCAGATTGAACAGGAAGAGCTTTTTTAATCACCCAATAAATTAAAATAGAATAGAGAAAATGATGACGGCATAAAAGTCACCCAACCCATTAAAATTAGCTACACCTTTGCAGAATGTTATAAAAAAATATATAAATTGGCTTTGGTACTAGTATAAATCAGCCTACATTAAATTAGTTTTCTCTTAGATAAAGTCCCTTTGAACAGATTTCGTCTGATAAATTGGATTCCCTAAATTCTCCTATTTTCATTAAAGAAGTCTTGAATGATAAAGAAGTCTTGAGTGATACTTAGGGTCTTGAATGCTATTAATACAATACCAATTGATATTTACTGTATAATATTATAGGTCCTTCTCAGGCATTTTAACCAAACACATGACTACATTATTCAAACACTATTGGATAACAGATAAAATGCCTAAGAAAGGCCTTGTGCGCACAGATAGTAACCCTGCCCAAACCTGGTAAAGCTTCAAATAGTTGTCAAATTTTAGTCCTATATCTTTAATTAACAATGATACTAAAATCTATTCACAAATATTGGCTTTTCAACTTGCTCAAATTCTTCCTTTATTAATTGACAAAGACCAGGTGGGCTTTGTCTTGAAATGTAAGGCTCGAACAGTACGAGATATATTAATTTGATTCACCAAATTAAATTAAATTGCAAATGCACACCTTCTTTGCTCCTATCTTTGGATGTGAAGAAGGCATTTGATAAGATTAATTGGGACTTTCTAAGAGAAGTTATTTCGCTATTTAGTATACCAAAACTCTTCATTAAAACACTGTTTGATCTTTATTGCTCTCCAACTGCAAAGGTCTTCGCTGCAGGCTTCATCTCTGTCAGGATTATAATTGATCCAGCATGTAGAATAGTATCACCCCTAGGACTAAGGATAACGTTTAACCGGACCTTGGAATGGCCGGACTTAACATACCGGAGAATAGTCAAAATACTTGCCAAGGTCAGGGACACAAAATGTGAAACAACAATGAGGAAAGCCAGAAGTCAAGAATACCATAAATCAGGGAAGCCAAAACAAAGCCAAAGTCAAATACCAGAAAAAACACAATCAGGAACACACTCTCAGATAACAAGCTAGTGGAAACCACAACAGGGCACTGGTAATTTGGGTTTAAATAACCCTCTTGAGGCTGTAATTGGTTGTCTCTGGCCTCTGACCCCAAAATGTGCGTTCACATCTATGACATGACGTTGCACACACATTGGCGCCATGTTTGATGTGGGCGAAGGTAAGTTTCCTATTAAAACCGTAACCGCAGCACTCGTTGTCTCTAAGAACGTCGTACTCGCTGGGGACCGGAATGGAAGGAGGTCGGGCAACAGTTTGCTGCAACCAAGGTAAGTATACAATATCTCTGTCGGCATGGCCGCTTAGTTTATGTTCAGCCATGCCAGCAGAAGAACAGGGAGCCGTGACAATCTCTGAGAGTTTAACATGATCTAATGGGACCAGACAGGGATGTCCATTGTTGCCTCTTCTTTTTGTATTGGAAATGGAGCTCTTAGCTGAAATAATTCCAAACTGTGCGGAGATAGAGGACATTGCAGTTGGGGAAAAAAGAACATAAGATTGGCATGTTTGCAGATGACATTATGCTATCTTTGAAACATTTATTGTTCTCGATCACGCCTCTGTCAATCCTGCAGAAATTCTATGAAATTTCTTACTATAGATTAAACTCAAGTAAGCTAATAGGGAGGGGTTCAGTGATAAAACGGTTATAATATCACTGCAGCTAAGGAGGGATTCTGGGTTGGATGGTGTGAGGGAAGGCTCAGCTACAGTGTCTCTTAGAAATCTATAGGCAGGTTAGAACCATACCTTTTCAGTATAGCCTTATTACAGCTATATGGTCGCCACTTAACAGGAGTGAGTTTCTATTTAGCTGGAGCAGACCTATCTTATTGCCTTTCTTTGCTACTTATTTAGTAATATGTATATTACATATTGATAGATCATAACTGAGGTCTTTTGTCTGTTACTTTTAGAGCAGTCAGATTGGTCTGTGGACATAATCCTTCAGAGTGGGTATACGTAGGTTCTACATTTACATCCATTAATGTAATCATAATCACCAGTGAGGTTTGCTTCCCAGTGTAGCCCTTTCCTACAGTGGGCAAACATTCTATCCTCATAGGGATCATTGTTGAGGCTTTCACTATTTCGATTTCCATTCCTCACTCTTCATCTCCTATGATCAGTACAGCCATAGAGGCTTTTAATGGGTATCTTTTTCTTTCTTTTTGACTGTCCCTTTACATATATTAAATAACATTGTTTGTTTATATATTTTTTCTTATTGTACTATAAGGGACCTACTTATGCCTTTTGGGCATTACAGCCCATTAGACATGCATGTGTTTATTTGTATGTGATAATTAGGGTATTTAGGTTCCTTTATCTCACCGTTAAGTCCCCTATAGCGACTTAGTTTTCTAGCTTTTATATTCAATCTAGATTTTGATTATCCTCAATTGCTTGAGATGGAAGCAGTCAAGAATTTCCACAACTCATTAAAGATGTGTTATGGCTGCCTTCTTCTCAAAGACTACACATAGCTAACATGTTTCCGACCACACAAATCATGATAAAGGCCTTGGATATTATCTATAAGAAACTTAAACCTTCCTCACTATGGTCTAAACATGCGCTATTTCAGTTTTAAGGATCAATATTTCTGGTTTGAACTTAGATTATTGGACATTCCACTCTTACACATATTGACAATTTTTTTATCTCTAACACACTACTTTCCTTTCATCAACTAAAGGACATGTTTAATTCGGCTAGTTCAGATGCCCCAATATTTGAGACAATGATTTACTCCTTTCCATTCTGGAAAGGATCTGACTAGTTGGAAATGTCCACCATGAAAAAAATATATCCTGCAGATCCTGCCTGGAATCAAACATTTCTATTTGTTATACATTGCTGGCTGGAATGGTTAAGCAAGAATTTTAATCAATGGGAAAGGGAATTAGACAAGGAATACGATCTTTCTGAATGGTTTAAATTTGCATTACCTATGAAGGTCATTACTCAATGTCTGTCGTACTTGGAGACTTACTATCTTTCATAGTCTCACTCCTTCCAAACTTTTTCAGCTAGGACTGACGCATACCAAAGTGTGCTGGAGAGAGTGTGGCCATGTGGACTCCTTGTGTCATGTGTTGTGGACATGCCTTAAATTAACATCTTATTGGGATTCAAATAATTATTTAGTTAAGTCTATCAATGATTCATTAATCATGTTCATTTAGGAACATTCCAGACAATTTGCTAAAATACAAACTTATTATGTTAGGACATCTTTTAACTACTTAAGGACTGAGGCAGTTGTACAAGTTGTGATCAACTTGCCAGTGTTTTTGACTTAGAAGCTACTAAAAAAGACTGGACATACCCCATTTGAAATACCTTGGGTTGTCTACTTTCGCAAACGGTATGTCATCACAGGGGTAATTCTCATTTCTGGGCTACCATACGGTCTCAAAGGCAGCATAACCAATCTTGAAATTTGAATGTGAAAAAAATGAAATTCGGGAGGACTTCCTGACAGCCCAGGCAGCCCTCCCATGGCAAATCAGGTCCCCGGGGGCCATGTGATCGCTCTCAAAGAGCGATCACATGGCCCCCTATAGCTGGCTGTAGATCTGCCACAGGGGGACTGTCTGAAATGTCAGACAGTCCTGCTGCTGGTGGGTAGTGTTAAAAAAAATAATTAAACATGTTTTAAAATAAATCAAATGTATACATGTATTAAGGCAATTTTCCTGGATTTGTGGGAGGTGCTTGGTATCCACTCCTAGTCTAATTAAGGCACACCCCTTACCTTGCTCCTTACCGTTCAAGGTCAGCGTTGAATGAGGATCCACTTCCGGGTTCTCTCAGACGCCATCTTGGTTTCAGTATCCACGAGGTTTTACCGCGGCAAGCTGTGTCCAGGAATCCTGTTCAGGCCTTTTCCGTCGGTCCAGCTTCTTCTGACCCTGGTCTTCGTCGTAGATCGCGTCCCAGGGACTCCTAAACCATAAGTCAGACCTACCTGTCACGCCAGGATCGGTTCCCACGGCGTACGGTACAGCACGGGTCCTCGCTTTACGGTTTTCCCTGATATGTCACAAAATTATACAAGCCGTTGGCGGTTTTCATTCGTACGGTCATTCGGCTAATTGGTATATTCATATAAATAGTAATTTCGCATATAACTATTCTATGTCATTGAAACAGATTATCATTTCGGTTGTTTTGCCGTTCGGCACTTTTTTCATGTCACGCTCAAACAAGCTTGCGGTTCGCATAACACTCATACGTTTAAACTATTCGTTCCAATTTCTGTTTTCCCTCACATTGGGTTTCGGTTTTATTTCTATGTATTAGGCATAATCCTTTCGTGGATTACATTCACCATTTCATGTATATAACATTCGGTTAACGAATTGCTGGTTTAAATAGACAGATTATTTCTATTACTGTTTAAAGGTATCAGTATTGTATTATGTCCATACAAATACCAAGCTCACTTATCTGTATGGATCATTTTGACTCCCACGCTTTCAGGGGTCTGCCATACTTATCCATTCATTCAAATGTACTCAGCCTACATTACAGGCCTCATTTCTGTGTTATAACTATAACACATATATAAGGATACAGTTTCCTTTTTCAAGCAATAAATTCTTTGGTTGAATCACGTACTGATCCAACCAATCATACGTCTTTTTCAATACAGATATATCATATACATATGTATAACTTTACATCACTTTAAGGCATTTTGTGTATCACTGGCCTTTTGTTATTCCATTACATATCATATATAACGCTGGTTAAATATAGGCACGGCCTCCCTCATCCATGTTCTTTTCTATTTTACACCATCATATTTTCCCCATTGTTTTATACAGAAATGTGCATTAAGACACGGCATCACTATGCCTTAGTAACACATTTTTACTCTCATGGTATATCACTACATTTTTAGCTGTGTCCAGGAATCCTGTTCAGGCCTTTTCCGTCGGTCCAGCTTCTTCTGACCCTGGTCTTCGTCGTAGATCGCGTCCCAGGGACTCCTAAACCATAAGTCAGACCTACCTGTCACGCCAGGATCGGTTCCCACGGCGTACGGTACAGCACGGGTCCTCGCTTTACGGTTTTCCCTGATATGTCACAAAATTATACAAGCCGTTGGCGGTTTTCATTCGTACGGTCATTCGGCTAATTGGTATATTCATATAAATAGTAATTTCGCATATAACTATTCTATGTCATTGAAACAGATTATCATTTCGGTTGTTTTGCCGTTCGGCACTTTTTTCATGTCACGCTCAAACAAGCTTGCGGTTCGCATAACACTCATACGTTTAAACTATTCGTTCCAATTTCTGTTTTCCCTCACATTGGGTTTCGGTTTTATTTCTATGTATTAGGCATAATCCTTTCGTGGATTACATTCACCATTTCATGTATATAACATTCGGTTAACGAATTGCTGGTTTAAATAGACAGATTATTTCTATTACTGTTTAAAGGTATCAGTATTGTATTATGTCCATACAAATACCAAGCTCACTTATCTGTATGGATCATTTTGACTCCCACGCTTTCAGGGGTCTGCCATACTTATCCATTCATTCAAATGTACTCAGCCTACATTACAGGCCTCATTTCTGTGTTATAACTATAACACATATATAAGGATACAGTTTCCTTTTTCAAGCAATAAATTCTTTGGTTGAATCACGTACTGATCCAACCAATCATACGTCTTTTTCAATACAGATATATCATATACATATGTATAACTTTACATCACTTTAAGGCATTTTGTGTATCACTGGCCTTTTGTTATTCCATTACATATCATATATAACGCTGGTTAAATATAGGCACGGCCTCCCTCATCCATGTTCTTTTCTATTTTACACCATCATATTTTCCCCATTGTTTTATACAGAAATGTGCATTAAGACACGGCATCACTATGCCTTAGTAACACATTTTTACTCTCATGGTATATCACTACATTTTTACCAAGTAACACGCCAAATCAAGCCTTAAAAAACATCACTGGTACGGGCTACACAGTCTATTTCATTCCCACACAGTCCACACTCACTATACTACTCTCTTTTACCCATTTTCAGGCTGTCCAGGTTTAAATCAATATTTCACCACACAGTTTCCTGTGAGATATTCATACTACCAGGTACGTACACCTGCTCATATGGTATTCTGCCATACATTTCATTTCTTCCCTGGCAATAGGGTCATAGGCTTCCCAATAGGTATTTACTCCTCTTGGCATTGCCATCAGTTAGTGGTCCCGCGAAGCCAACAACCCGCCTCAACGTTTCAGAGGCAATAACCCATCGGGCCACACGTTAGCTAGCCGCTTCGCATGTTGCATAGAGAGGGCCTCACCTGTCACTACCTCTCCCTGTTTTCTATGTTACAGTCACCAAGAGACCTAAAATTCCTGCCACTACGACGGGTGGCCTCAAATCCTCTCGCGCCAACGCATAGATAGAGCCTCTCAAGCCACTTGGCAACTAGTAGGACCTCACCTGTCACCAAACAAGTGTAATGTTTCGCCATCCTGCTTAGCTACCCTGCCAGTACAATTTTGTGTGGTTTTCATACACTAATTAATTGTTTTGGTTATAGTATGTCTCACGAAAGGGTAGAGGATTTCTCCCTGCCTAGCACTCCGGCTAGAGCTATCACTCCTACACAAGGAGGAGAGGTAAATAGTCCGGCATCAATCGTATAACTGCCGAATTAAGGAGACGACAAATCCCCTACCCCGCTACAGCAAGGAAAGCAGAACTTTTCAAACTACTACGTACATCAAATAACATGGATCCCGGTGAAGAACCTAGCCAGTCCAACCCAGGAGACATACATTCTATGTTATCCTCACTCATGACGTCCATGAGCAAGGTCAACTCCAGGTTTGAGAAACTTGAGTAGTTCACCACGGCCCTTACTCTAGCAGGGCCACCCGCTGCTGCTTCACAAGCACCAGCCGACTTACTATTGGTTCCTCCAACCATCACCTCGGATGACCAGGAAGTTAGCCCTGCTCATATGATCCCTGAGCACATAAAAAGAGATATCCTGGAAGGTAAAGATGTCAACCTATCTTCCCTGCTGATTGCCTCCCAGGATATTGTGGAAAATAAGACTTATGCTTATGATGATGTGTCTGTTGTTGTCAGATCTAGGGATGCCCGCCTAAACAGGAAACTGACTATCCCCGAGTTTGTACTGGCCTTTGGTATTTACCGGGATGTCATCTGTGCGGTCTATTCCAATAGAAGAGAGGAGTTTGATCTTTATATGCACAAGCTGGTAGACATGGGCAATAAATATGGTCGTTCAGCCTTTTACCATAGGTCTTTTTCTGCAAAAGTGTCTGAAGCATTCTCCCAGTATGGACCAAGATCCTACTGGGGAAGATAGATACCGTCATATTTTGCAGACACTTTGCAGGTCTGAGAACACCGGCTTGTGCATACTGCTCCTCTACAGCCCATACGACAAACTTCTGTCCCAACACGGCTGACGCAAGGAGCTAGTTCCTCTGGTGTCCCAGAGAAAGTGACCAGAGACAAACTGGGATGCCCGATCAAGTTCCTGGGCAAGTCTCAGATATGTAATAATTTCAATGTTGGGTCTTGTAATTATAGCGGTTGCAGATTATTGCATATCTGTTTAAAATGTTTTAGGGCACATGCAAAAACCATGTGTCCAAATAAAATGTATTCTAAGCCTTACCTCAAGTCCATTAATATGCCGGTGTTTACTGCATTTATGTCACATCACCCGTCTAAACACTTGGTGGACTTTCTTATCTCTGGTTTAACAGAAGGCTTCCACACGGGTATTCTACACATACCATCAGGGACTCTGGAATGCCCTAATCTACAATCCGCACAACATAATCCCACAGCTGTTGACACTCTCTTAGCCCAAGAAGTCGCTGAGGGTTTCATATTGGGGCCTTTCAAAGCTCCTCCATTTAAAGAATGGCGTACTAACCCCATTGGTATTGTCACAGGGAAATCTTCCCTTAAACAGAGACTCATCATTGACTTGTCTGCACCACACTCATCGGCCAACCCCAGTCTTAATTCCCTCATACTTTCGAGGAATTCTCCCTGCAATACACCACCATAGATCACGCCATTACAGCAATCATACAAGCAGGGGTCGGAGCCTGGCTTAGTAAGACTGATATCACTAACGCCTTTAAATTGCTACCAATCCACCCCACACTGCGGCACCTGCATGGAATCAAGTGGACCGGGAACTACTATTTTTTCTCCCGTTTAACTTTTGGGTCCAAAAGTAGCCCAGCTATTTTCGACACATTTGCCGAAGCATTGTGCTGGTTACTATTGAACTATTGAACATAGCCAGATGCCCTACGGTATTACATTACCTTGACGACTTGTTACTGGTCGACGAAAATACTTCCCCTCCTAGTAGCCTCAAAGCTACCACCAAGCTATTCGAGCAACTAGGTGTACCAATCTCCCCTAAGAAACGGAGGGGCCAGACACGATTATCACTTTCCTGGGTATTCAATTAGACTCCACCACAATGCAAGCAAGCCTACCACACGACAAGATAGAGAACATTCTTACCTACATCAACCGCTACCTTCAGCACGGTACTTGCAACCGCAAAGAGCTACAGTCCCTACTGGGGTCACTAAATTTTGCCATGCGTATTATACCTCAAGGCCGCTCCTTCATATCATGACTCTTGTATCTTTTTCCACGCTTCCTACACGACACACACAGGTTGTCCTTAGATAACCAAGCTACGGCAGACCTACTCATGTGGAAGGAATTTGTAACCACTTGGAATGGTAAAAGTATGTTCCTCCCTCAATTGACTGACTCATCACCTACTATTTGGTAAGATGCAGCATCTACCACAGGTTTTGCAGCAATTTTTGGGAACGAATGGCTTTGGGGCAGCTGGCCTACTGCAGTTCCAGTTTTGGAAGGTTTTTCCACTACCTCAGCTCTCTTTGAGATCTATCTCATTGTAGCGGCTGCCGTAGCATGGGGTCATTTATGGGCAAACATGCCAGTTCGTTGTTACTCAGACAACCAGGCAAACTGTCACATCATCAACAAAGGTCGCTCAAAATCCCTTACGATCATGAGATTTCTGAGGAAACTCATGTGGTTGGCAGCTTGTCATAATTTCTTTATATACAGGGAGTGCAGAATTATTAGGCAAGTTGTATTTTTGAGGATTAATTTTATTATTGAACAACAACCATGTTCTCAATGAACCCAAAAAACTCATTAATATCAAAGCTGAATATTTTTGGAAGTAGTTTTTAGTTTGTTTTTAGTTATAGCTATGTTAGGGGGATATCTGTGTGTGCAGGTGACTATTACTGTGCATAATTATTAGGCAACTTAACAAAAAACAAATATATACCCATTTCAATTATTTATTATTACCAGTGAAACCAATATAACATCTCAACATTCACAAATATACATTTCTGACATTCAAAAACAAAACAAAAACAAATCAGTGACCAATATAGCCACCTTTCTTTGCAAGGACACTCAAAAGCCTGCCATCCATGGATTCTGTCAGTGTTTTGATCTGTTCACCATCAACATTGCGTGCAGCAGCAACCACAGCCTCCCAGACACTGTTCAGAGAGGTGTACTGTTTTCCCTCCTTGTAAATCTCACATTTGATGATGGACCACAGGTTCTCAATGGGGTTCAGATCAGGTGAACAAGGAGGCCATGTCATTAGATTTTCTTCTTTTATACCCTTTCTTGCCAGCCACACTGTGGAGTACTTGGACGCGTGTGATGGAGCATTGTCCTGCATGAAAATCATGTTTTTCTTGAAGGATGCAGACTTCTTCCTGTACCACTGCTTGAAGAAGGTGTCTTCCAGGAACTGGCAGTAGGACTGGGAGTTGAGTTTGACTCCATCCTCAACCCGAAAAGGCCCCACAAGCTCATCTTTGATGATACCAGCCCAAACCAGTACTCCACCTCCACCTTGCTGGCGTCTGAGTCGGACTGGAGCTCTCTGCCCTTTACCAATCCAGCCACGGGCCCATCCATCTGGCCCATCAAGACTCACTCTCATTTCATCAGTCCATAAAACCTTAGAAAAATCAGTCTTGAGATATTTCTTGGCCCAGTCTTGACGTTTCAGCTTGTGTGTCTTGTTCAGTGGTGGTCGTCTTTCAGCCTTTCTTACCTTGGCCATGTCTCTGAGTATTGCACACCTTGTGCTTTTGGGCACTCCAGTGATGTTGCAGCTCTGAAATATGGCCAAACTGGTGGCAGTGGCAGTGGCAGCTGCACGCTTGACTTTTCTCAGTTCATGGGCAGTTATTTTGCGCCTTGGTTTTTCCACACGCTTCTTGCGACCCTGTTGACTATTTTGAATGAAACGCTTGATTGTTCGATGATCACGCTTCAGAAGCTTTGCAATTTTAAGAGTGCTGCATCCCTCTGCAAGATATCTCACTATTTTTGACTTTTCTGAGCCTGTCAAGTCCTTCTTTTGACCCATTTTGCCAAAGGAAAGGAAGTTGCCTAATAATTATGCACACCTGATATAGGGAAATACGCGGAAGCCAATGTTTCTGACTAAGTGGCTACTCAAAAGACTGGACATACCCCACTTGCAATACCTTGGGTAGTATACTTTTGCAAATGGTATGCCATCATGGGGGTAAATCTCATTCCTAGACTACCACACGGTCTCAAAAGTAACATTATTAATCTGGCAAATTTCAATATGAAAAAAGTGAAAAATGAAATGTGCTATATTGGACCCTTTAACTTTCCAAAACACCATAAAAACTGTTACTGGGGGCTACTGTTGTACTCATGAGACTTTGCTGAATCCAAATATGTGCTTTTTCTGCAGTAAAATCTAACAGTATTATGACATTTACAGCTAAAATGTGAGGCGCAACTACAAATATTTTTAAAAAAAATTAAATTTCTCACAGTTTTTTGGATTTTATTTATAATATAAATTAAATAAAGGAGACCCTTGAAACAAGGGGATCCTGGTGGTACCTCTGAACACACAGAAAAACACATATGTAGTTATCAGATAATAGTGGAAAAGGTGGAAACACACATAAATGGGTAATACAATGGTAAAG
Organism: Pelobates cultripes; assembly: GCA_933207985.1. Classification (NCBI taxonomy): domain Eukaryota; kingdom Metazoa; phylum Chordata; class Amphibia; order Anura; family Pelobatidae; genus Pelobates; species Pelobates cultripes. Next base: position 263,594,582 of record OW240914.1, read on the forward strand.
GTGGGAGGGAGTAGACAAAAGAAACCCTATCTACACCTTAAAACCATTGAAAGCTTGCTAACTGTAGGGGAGGAATAACCCTTTCCCAAAGTACACAGCAGCGAGTAACACAAGGAGAGAAAAAAGAGAGGTAGAGGGCTCTCAATACTCCTCTCAATATAGAAGGCAAAGACTCCTAAATCTCTAAGAACCCAAACTGAGCAGACTAATAAAAGCTGATAACCAAAAAGGAAAAATGCCAAAATTCCCACTCGTCAGGTGAACAGATAGAAGTCCTACTAAACTAAATGACCGCAGGACTAAAACTGCCTGACTATAGCCACCTATATAAACTGGTAAACTACCTTAAACCAAACTTGCTAAATAACTAAGTGCTACCTAGTGAAAAGTAAATAAAAATATAAAGCGCTCGACGCGCGTTTCAGCGTGAATACACGCCGTCGTCAGGAGCTAGTAAATGTGCACATCCCACAGTCCGGTTAAATACCCTGCTAATAAGGGGAAACCCCTTACAGCTGATCCGTCGTGCTGTGGGGTGGAGTTGGCGAGTGACTTTAAGTCGCCACACCCTCTCACAGCATCATGTCGTTGTCATTGGATTATGGCTAAATCAATCGAAGTGCGAGCGGTAGTCAGCCACGCTTCCTCTCAGAACCCCTCACAGCTGATCCAGCGTGCTGAAGGGGATAGTGAGTGACGTTGAGTCGCCACGCCTTCTTACCGCGTCATGCCTTGTGGCCATTGGATTATGGCTAGATCAATCAATGTGGGGGGGGGTTAGACGCGCCTCCTCCCAACATTGCGGCTATGATTGACACGTGACGAGATTACTCATCACGCCGACTGTCAGCGTTAGGATATAGATCAACTATTTTAAATTCGAGAAATAGAAGATGTATATAGTTCCCCATCATAACGCATGTACGTCACTTAACATAAGATAAATGCTCACATTACAGTACAAAAAGAGGTTTAAGCAGGAATATCAAAGATCATATCCCCCTCATATTTTATATGTCAAGCTTCCATAGTAGTGTGAGCACATGTTAATACAGGTGTTATTGGATTCTGAACTCAATGTAACTCATACTAAAAATAGTGAGACTAACATCAGTTTCCAATATCTCAAGATTCCTGTGAATGGCATAGGCGATGGAATACATACATTTAAAGAGTGAACAGTATGTCCTTTAGTGAAAAAGTATAACTATTAATACTGAGTGTTTATACATAGTGACATACAGGGTCAGCCATATAGTGTCATCAGGTATAAGTCGGTGGGATCTATGCAAACTAATTAATGAAAAATAAAAAAACTTTAATTAATTATTTACATATAAGCATATTTACAGACGGCATATAAAAAACAAGTAGATTGGTATAGACATCTGTTGATGGAAATACTTATAAAGTCTATAAAAATGATGAAAATGAGAAACCTTCATTTAGTCCCTGTGGTGAAAGTGTTTTAAGTTTATATATCCAGTAAGATTCTCTTTGCTTTAATTTACGATCCCCTTTACGTTGGGTTCGGGGTATGAGTTCAATGCCCATAAAGCGTATCTTACTGGATGAATTGGCACGATGTGCCTTAAGATGCCTTGAAATGGGAGTTTCCAATTTCCTTCTGACAGAGTTCACATGTTCCCTGATACGGAATTTGAAAGGATGAAATGTCTTTCCGATATATTTAATTCCGCAGGAACATGTTAAAAGGTAAATTACCCCCTCTGTACGACAGTTGAAAAAAGACTGTAGAGGGTGGGAATCCTGGTTCAAGCTGTCATGAAATAACCTTGTTTCCTTGGCTATGTACTGACAGGCACTACAATGGCCACATTTGTATGTGCCCTTGGGTAGATATAATTTTGGAGAGCTACTGGGAGGACCAAAATGACTGGGTACCAGTAGGTCTCTAAAATTCTTACCTCTACGTGCCGTGACCGAAGGAAATGGTGAAATGACAGACTTAATGTGAACATCTGATGTCAAAATTGGCCAATATCTACCAAGGATTGACAGCATTTCTTGCCATCCCGCATCATACATCCCAATACATCAAATCTGATGGCTTGGGGGTGGGGTTTTGTCCAGAAGAAGGCTCACTCTATCTGAGTTTAATGTCCTAGAGTATGTCTTTTTAAGGACTCGATTGGGGAACCCTTTATCTTTAAAGGACTTCTGTAAGCTGCCAGATTTTATTTTAAAGTCTTCAAGAGTTGAACAATTTTTGCGTAATCGCAGGTACTGCCCAACTGGAGTGCCTGCTTTAGAAGGATGAGGGTGATAACTATCCCAATTTAGAAAGTTATTTGTGGCTGTTTTTTACGATACAATGTCGTAGAGATCTTACCATCCTCTTGTAGTGACAGGGTGATGTCTAAAAAGTTTAAATGTTTGCCCCCAACCTCGCTGGTAAATTGCAGATTCAGTTTGTTGACATTCAACAGCCGTACAAACTCGTTGAATTCTTCTACTGAACCCAACCATACTACGAGCACATCATCGATATAGCGCTTCCAACAATGTATTTGTCTTAGGTATTGGGTCAAACGCTCATCATTTTGGAAGTTATTTTTCCATGTGCCCAAGTATAAATAAGCATACGACAGGGCACAAGAGGTGCCCATTGCCGTGCCCATAATCTGATGATAAACCACACCATTAACAAGGAAGACATTTTTAGTTAATTCAAAGCCCAGGAGTTTGCAAGCAAAGTCTATGTACTCTGGAGAGAATTTAGGTCGTGACTTGAGTGAGGTTCTCAATCCCTAGAGTATGTGGGATGGAACTGTAGAGGGATTCTACGTCAAGACTACAAAACAATGCCTCTTTTGGTACAGTAATATTCTCCATAAGTTGCAGCATTTGTTTTGTGTCCCTCACAAAGGAGGGAAGTGTTGATACAAGTGGGCCCATTATCTTGTCAAGGTATATACTCATATTTTGAGTCAGATTCCCTGCGCCAGACACTCTAGGGCACCCAGCAGGGTTACTTATAGACTTATGAATTTTCGGGAGACTATAGAACATGGATGTCATGGATTGTCTGGTAAACATAAATTCAAACTCGTCCTTTGTAATGACGAGTGGGAATTTGGGCATTTTTCCTTTTGGGTTATCAGCTTTTATTAGTCTTCTCAGTTTGGGTGCTTAGAGATTTAGGAGTCTTTGCCTTCTATATTGAGAGGAGCATTGAGAGCCCTCTACCTCTCTTTTTTCTCTCCTTGTGTTACTCGCTGCTGTGTACTCTGGAGAAGGGTTATTCCTCCCCTACAGTTAGCAAGCTTTCAATGGTTTTAAGGTGTAGATAGGGTTTTTTTTGTCTACTCCCTCCCACCTTTACCATTGTAAAATGTGTTTCCACTTTTTCCACTATTGTCTGGTAAATACATATGAGTTTTTATGTGTGTTCAGAGCTACCACCAGGATCCCCTTGTTTCAAGGGTCTCCTTTATTTTATTTATATTTTTGGGTTACCCCCTATTTTGTAGCTCTGAGGTAGGCTCCATTTAGGATAGAATCCACATCTTCACATATATTTTTGTGATCGTGTGGATCTACCCCCTTTTTCCTTTTCTTCATTTATTTTTATTCATAATAAGTTCTTGAGAAGTTAAAGCCCTGTTTCTCCTGAACAAAATGATATATAATAAGTGTGGGCGCACTTCAAATGAAAGAGGTGAATTACGGGTGAACAGACATATAGCGCAAATTCCAGTTTTTGTTTACATTTTGTTTTGATCAGAACATGTTAAACTCCCCAGACTAGGTACTCAGGTGGGGTCTCTTTTGTCATGGACCATCAAAGGCTGGTCACCTCTAATATTCAGGGGACTCCAAATTGGCAACAAGTGCTTGGAGAAGCAATAAACACACGACACAGATGGCTGTGAGTCCAGAATTACTTATGCTTGTTTATTCAAAGTAGGGTGCATTTATACACAATATTGTTGCAGCTTAGCTTGAAGGTTAAAGAATAAGGTGGATAAAAGTAGGCACATTTATACACAATATTGTTACAGCTTAGCTTGAAGGTTTAAAAATAAATTATGAAGTTAAAGATAGGAAAGTCAAAACATTTAAATTAGTAAATGTGGTTACATAGTTCATAAGATATAAAATGAGTTTACAAAACAGTATGTGGTTACATATTTCATAAGATAGGAAGGTCGCAAGATAATCTTAGTTAGCAAACAATCACACAATGTACAGTTTCCAATAAGTGCTCCAGTGAGGGCTAGAGTACACAGAGAATGCAACTTATGCTGACACGTATACAGCACTTTACAGAGAAAAAGTTAATTACAAATAAAGAGCATCAGATGTAGGCCTTAATTACGCTGAACACTGGAATCAAGATATATTCCCTCACAATCCCCTCTTTTGATCCAAGGTTCACCCAGCAGTCTTAGATATATCCAAGTGCGCTAGCCACACTTGTGGAATTTCTTCACCACTGTTCCCTTAGACAGGACAAGCCAAAGGTCATCAGAGGAGTATCTTCTGTTATAACTGTGGCTGGTTCCCTTTTTTACCACTATAATGTCTTAAAGCACAGAACTTAGCAGGGCTAACCATACAGATATATATTATATAAAAATATAAATATAGTCCATTAATCCATTACAATAATTTATAGCAGAGTTTATAAGATTAAACTAAATGCTTGCAAATATCATTAACAGATTAACACACCCTCCTGAACATGCCATCATGGACCAACGTCTGTCTCCAAGTCTCTCCTCTGTGCCTTAACATTTAAAAGTACACCTATTTCTACCTTAGTTGTCTTCATTTTAGGGTCACCGTAGTTCATATATGAAAAAATTACTTCATTTACTTTTATTCATTTTAGGACCTCCCTTAACTTGGCAAAAATACAAGGCCATAACTAAAGGGTGTATATGTCATGGAAATTTTCCTGACTTAGGTCAAGATGGCATCTTAAAGTCTGAACATCTTTATCTACTTAGGGTTACCACAGTATATTGTGTACTGAAAGAGTCGTAGCATAGCCTTGAAGCTTGTTTATGCATTATTGTTATTGTGATTTGTCTGGGACAGAATGGCGTAAACATAATATGCACTGAAGGTAAGTAAGAGGTTATTGCTTAAAGAAACAGTTATGGAAAACAATATGTTCCATTTCTAACACCTTGTCAGTTTGCAAAATCTCTTAAAGACAAAGCACACAGTTTGAGAAATACAATATTTGTCCATAACACTGTTATACAGTGGTATAGGCATCGGAGGTAGGGGAAGCTGGTATGTAAGTTGAGGTTCCGCCAACATGACGTTTTGAGATACATAAGTGAGAAAAGAGACATGAGAAGGAAATATAATATTTTCTTTATAAGTAAACTTAACCATGTACCCAGCCGAAAAGTCCAGTCCCAATTCTCAAAGAACCCGGTGTCTTGTTTGATATCCCTCACTAGATCGTGTAAGTTCTGTATATGTTCATGGATCATAGTTCCATGATCAGGCAGATAAAAACAGCACATATCTTTGATAGCCTCACATCACAACTCATGTTTCATTAATAGGTAGTCAATGGCTGCTTTATTTTCAAGGATTGCTTTCTTATTTGCCTGGGTATCCATTAGGAGTTCTTCTAATGCTTGAGAGGTGGCATTCAGACCCTTTGCTAGAGAACAGGCCAATGCATTAATAGTTCTAGTATTGCGTTAAGCAAGGTAGGAACTCCAACAAGGGAAAAGGCTAGAGCTACATATTCAGATTTAGATAATAGGCAGACGCTGGAGTCACAGTCTAGGGAGAGGGAATCCTGGGTATTTCTCCTATTTATACCAAGTCTTTTTGGCGGGTCTTGGCCTAGGATCAGGTGTGATTTGTTAAGCATCGTCATAGTTAAGAGTGGGAGGGCACAGGGTCCTCCAGTAATGTTACCAGGTATATAGGAATATGTTATATGAGTAAATATGGAGTCATTCCTGACCTTGCAAAATAAAATAGTCTGATTGTCATAATGTAAATTTTCTATAAAATTAAGCTTCAACTGGCTACATTTGGGAATAAGGTCAGGGTTACATGTCATATTATAACATACTTCTGCCATAGTTATATTAAGAATCACTATCAAGATCATATTCTGTCGCAAAGTCCTTGCTTGTGGTTGACCTTCCTCTCAACATCATCCTTTTCTACATCAGTATCATTGTAAATAATACCAAAAATGGCTTTTAAAGAGGCCACAGGAGTAGGTACAACTATTAAACAAGATTCAATGGCATGTTTAGTGCTATGTAGCGGGTGGAGTCAAAAGGAGGAATTGTTATAGGCAAATTCAGCCATTGGTAACCAATTACTCTAGTCATCTTGTAAATACGTACAGTAACAACGGAGGTATTGTTCCAGACATTGATTGACTCGTTCTGTTTGGCCATTTGTTTGCGTGTGGTATGCTGAAGAAAGCTTACGTTGGATTTGAAGTGAAGAACACATTTCTTTCCAAAAACGTGAAGTAAATTGAGAACCTCTGTCTGAGATTATTTCTCCAGGAAATTCATGTAATTTGATTATATTGTCAATGAACACTTTGGAAAGTTCAGAGGATGAGGGTACCTTTTTCAGAGGAATGAAATGTGACATTTTTGTGAAACGGTCAACGACAACAAGCATGGTGGTGAATTTCTGAGAAGGTGGGAGTTCCACCATAAAGTCCATGGAAATAGACTACCAAGGTTTTTCAGGTACTGGTAATCCAGTCAATAATCCATAAGGAAGGTGACATTCCACTTTGGACCTTTGACAAACTGGACTGGACTTTACATAAGTTTCAATAGTTTTGTCTTGACAAAGCCACCAATATTGTCTAGTAGAGAGTTCAGGTTTCTTTTTTATTCCGGGATGTCCAGCAAGGGGAGAATCATGAATTAATTTTAAAAGGTTATGTCGAAGTTTTGGAGGAATATATAAATAAAAGATTCCATCTTTTTTGAACAATTTAGAAGTAGAAGGTAGCTCAAGTTCCTTGTGAGATAATTGTTTCAGTTCATCCAATATAGTAGTTGTAAATCCAATAACTTTATTGTTTAACAATATTGAAAAGGTTTTCTTTTCTGAAGCAGGATTTAATGGAATTCTGGAAAGAGCACCAGCTTTCTTGTTACTAGATCCAGGTCTTAATTTTTCTTGACTTAATTGAAGTGTAGGAATTTGTGAAAAACAATTGTCCTTACAATATTCTGAGTCAAAGGTGAGAGAAAAGGGAGCCCAACAAATGAAGGGGTTATGAGTCTGTAACCAGTTGATTCCTAAGATGATTGGAAAAAGAGGGGATTTTATAATATCAAAAACAAGAAATTCTGAATGGTTATTATTGACAATTGTCCTGATAGGAATAGTTTCCTTTTTTATAGGACCAGAGGGGATTAAAGATCCATCAATAACTCTGATAGAAATAAAAGATTTTTTTTTACATAAGGAATTTTATTGGTTTCAACAAACGAAGAATCTATGAATATCCCTGTAGCTCCAGAATCAATAATAGCTTCAGTCTTGATTCTTTCTTTGTCCCACTGTAATATTAAAGGTACAGCAAACTGATGAGAGCAGGAAGAGGGAAGTGTTTTCAGAATTTAGGTATTAATTTTAAGCTTTCCTCCCTTTTTAGTAGAGGACATTCTTGTAAAAGCACAGTACATACAGAGATTTAAATTTCTTCTTCTAGTTTTTTCTTCCATAGACAAAGGTCCTCTAATAAACCCAACTTCCATAGGTTCACTTGGTTGCAAGGGTTTACTAGGCATGCGCAAAGGTGGATTGGGTTTTTTCCAAAATGAATTAGAGAGAGCCTTTTCAGCTTTACGTTCTCTGATTTTTCTATCTATACTGATAGAGAGTTGAATTAATGTATCAAGCGTTGGAGGAAGAGTGGTTCTAGATAATTCATCTTTAACTGGTTCAGACAATCCTAAACGGAACTGATTACGTAGAGCCATATCATTCCATTGAGTTTCCGAAGCTCATCTTTTAAATTCAGCTATATAATTCTCCACAGGACGATTTCTTTGTTGTAATAATCTAATAGTAAGATCAACTCTAGTTTGTTTATTAGGGTCCTCATAAAGTAATGGCATTGCTTCAATAAAATTATCCAAAGAATCCAAAATAGGATCTTCATTTTCCAGAAATGAATGTGCCCAGGACATGGGTTCACCCCTTAAGTAGGAAATTATTGAACAGACCTTAATCCTGTCTGTGGGGTTTAAGAGTATTCAATAATTTGCATGAATTCAAAAATTTTCTATATTTAGAGCGATCTCCATAACATTTTTCAGGATTGCAGACAGCAGGGTCACTTGAAGAATGTGTAACTTTATTTTGCATTTCTCTAATATAAGAAAGGAGTCTCTCATTAGCAATTTGCAAATCCTGCATGCCTTGTGTGAGTATTTCAACCCTGTGGTTTAAAGAGGTAATTTGGGAATTCACTTCTGCTGCTTCCATTTTATGGGTTGGGTGATTCTGTTACGCTACTTGGGTGATTTGGATTGGAACTCAACTGCAGCTTGTAAAACTCCCTAATTACAATAGTGAAAAAACTGAGAATCTTTAAAGTATCAATACTGTAGCTTTAAGAAAAGAGAGAATTGCTGGGAACTTGATTCAAACAAAGTTTTAATAAGTGTTTAACTTAAATGAATAATATGCAATAATCCAATAAGAAGAAGTGCAAGTAATCAACAACACAAAGTTCATTAATAAGTATTTCCTCAGAGATGCATTAAGTAACATTCTTTAGGTTAATGAGAATAATCTTCAATAGTAACTTTAAGCAAGTAGCTGAGAATATTTGCAAAGCAGGAACAGTTCATAGTTAATAAGCATGATATGAGTTGTCCTCCATATAATTAGTAGCTTGACGCAGTGAAGATTTAGTAAGCAAGCATTAGTTCATTATTAAATGATATTGTAGACAAATAGCTGAAAGATATACTTAAGGTTAATCGGAGTTGTCCTCCAATAGTTTAGGGCTATGGTCCACTTGCAAAGTAAGTGAGTTTCCGTTCTCCAGTAATCCTCTATGACATGAAGCATACTTGTCTTAGTCCAGAAGGCTAGGACGTCTTCAGAGTTTGTAGAGCCGGCGTGTCCAAGGAGCTGGCGTACATATTCGGAAGTAGGACCCACAATGCCAGAGCCTGTGGAAAGGTAAGTCTGGCGGAAGTAGTTCCCAGTATCACCCAACACCCTCTCTCTGGCGCGGTCTCCCTAAATACTGTTAGAGCCGCGTCAGATCGGGGCGGGGTATGGCTCCGCACAGCGGAGTGCCGAACCCGGAAGTGTTACCGCATGACAGAATCAAACACTTGTTTATGCACCCTGCCTAATCTTTGGTGTACTACCATGCTGCATCTGGAGGGTCTGGGGAAAATAGAGGCCTGTCTTGGGGGCACAGCCAAACAGAATCTTGAAGTGGGACAAGCTAGTCCTAGGCTGGGGGGTGAATCTCATAGAGAAAAGTACTAGGGGGAGACACTTGGTCTGGGGTTTCGCAGTTTCCGAATCCATACTGTAATGGTTATTCTCACACTTTTGTCTCTTTGACTTACCTTAACATACTAGCATGGCTAAGGGCAACAGAATCATCCCAAAAAGCTTCAAACAGTGGCTCTGGTCTGCTCTCACCAATTCCTGGCAAAAAAAACCAGACACAACTCATAGTGACCATTCTTCTTCTGAGTGCAAGGACTCCATGACTCCATACAAAAAAGTCAATTTAAGGGCTACTGTTCTGATGCAGGGAAGGGCTAAGCACTGGTTAAAATACCTTGCTCCTCTTCTCCTCAAAACACAGACTCAGGCACTAAGGTGGGCTCTTCTATGTTCTCAGACCATTTATGATTTGCTTTATGATTACTATGCTCAGGAATCTGACATGGATTACACTTATTGCTCTCACACTGACAAAACAGAATCTCCCTTTGTCAGGGAATACTTTGTGGAGAAGTTGTCACCTAAAATCCTAGAAGCACATCTTGTCTCCTCTGGTGACACTGCTGGCGAAATCATAGATTTCATGGGCAGACCCTTCTTTGACCTGAGATTGGTGCAACATCCTTGTTCCATTGAGTGAGAACTCACTACCCATATCACGGAGTTCCTGAGGTATTTGCCTAGCCACCCTCTGGATACAGATGTCAGCAACAAATTACTGACCAAGTGCTCATGTCCCACTGTTCATTAGAAGGTGCACACATTCCGGAGTTTGATTCTATGCTGGTGAACTTCATGTATAAGGCTGGTAGCAAATATTGACGACGTCAACATGTGTGTGACGTCACGCAAAGGACGAGCACGCACGTTCTGGGGTCATAGGCCGGGTAGGGTCAATCGATTTTAAAGCAGAATTTTTTTAACTCCTTTCTTGCCTTCCCTCATTGCCTTGTCATGGTTTCCCTTAGTGGTTGTCCGATAGTGTGTTCCTGAGCGTTTATTTCTGGTTATTGACTTTGTCTTCGTTTTGACTTCCATGTATTCTGGGACATTCTGAGACATCGTTATGTCTCATTCTTTGTCTCTGACCTCGGCAACTATTCTGAGTATTCTCTGGCCCGGTAATACGTTACCTTTTAGTCCTAGGTGTAATATAGTTCGGCATGCTAGATCAACTAGTAATCCTGACTGGAGGCCAACCAACCACAGTACTTTGACATCCAAGTCTCACCTCTCATGAAACCTGTCCAGTATATTCCTCTTTTTTGTGGCAAAAAAAGGATTTTAAAGCAAGACAACTTGGTGCAGTATAAAAATATTTTTACAGTTTTATTTTTAATAACTATAGGTTCATTGGAAACGCATTATTATTAGTATAAATAGCTTAGTAGGTACATATTTGTAAGAATGGTTATATGCTTGGGGACCCCTAGCCAGCCATAGTGACAGGGGCAGGATTGGTAAACATAATTTAACTATTTTGGCCCATGACACTGGTCATGTCCTTGGCCTTTCTTTAGCCATAATTGATAAAAGTCTAAAGAGACTAGGCATCCTGGGCCTATATTGGACCATATATGTTAAAGGGTCCTAGAAGACTGAACATCTTCTGAGTCCCATGATTGGAGCAAAATAAAGGGGATTGGGTAGGGAACTAAATATTTAATTTATTGGGCTCAAGACAGCTGGCTTACCCATAAGGCAGCATGTGTGACTGCATAGGGTCCAGGCCTAGGCCCTGAAACTCTGACACTCTATGTGTTGGAACCATCTCTGAGTCAGCATGGAGATCAATTGATCTGGCTCTGCGCTCATTAATAAATAAAATACAAATAAATACAAATATAGGAACCCTATCTATTATTACCTGTCTCAAAAATGTTTAATTCACAAGTAAGACCACATATTTTAGAATAGTTTCACTATTACTGTTCATTGTTAGTTGTATAACTTCCAACAGAAAACTTCTCTCCATCTTTCTTTCAAGTCAGTTGTCTACAATTATTCTCAAGTCCTCTTATAATGATATCCTTATCTACATAACTCTCATTTAGAATTTATATATGTTGCATGTTTATTTTGCATCAATAAATATGAAAGATTGCATTTATTTTTGTTGAATCTTGTCCACTATTCTTTGGTCATTCTGCATTTTGTCAAAATATCTTTTCACAATTGAATAGTCTGCTCAGATTGCAGTAGATAAGAAGTGAACCCTATGGAAAAAGGTCAAGACACTCCACTTACCATTTTTATCCAACCTGAACATATTTCATTAGCTGTGCTCTAACGTTTAATATGTTGCAACCTTCTGTGTGCCAACATATGAAATTAATTGGCAAAATTCAAGTATATGACATCCACTGGCATACCCTGTTCTCTATTTTGACGGAATGGTAGAATATAATTAAGTTGGTACATTTCCAAAAAGAAACAAATCTTGAATGATTGATACAAGGTTTGATAATGAACCATTTTTATAATCTAATTTCTAGTACCCTCTAGTACCCTTTGCTGTGGCTTTGTTGTTTTTTTTTTACCCATCATTTTACCCATCATTTAAGATTTAATTCTTTAATAACTAATGACATGTTGATAGCCGTTGTTACAGAGATTTCCACACAATAGCCCTTGCTTGCTCCTTGGATTATGCCCCCCAATTTCTTTTTTTAAATATGTCTTACTAAACTTTATTGCTAGAACATCAAAGATTTTTTTGATTTTTTTTTTTTGCTTGACTGAACTTTCTACTGAAACACTGTTTTTTAGTTTTATCTAATTTCACACGTTAAGAAGCTGTATGTTGCATATGTTAAAATATATGAAAAATGAATGTTCATCAACGAGTTGTAAAGATATCCTTATGCCATTGAAACTGGCCATTTTGAAATTCTATTTTTTGATTAAGCTAAAATGATTATTTTATTTAATCTTTAATAACTATATATTTTAACCATGCTGGTTAATACCAGAAGCAAATAAGCTTTTATTTTAGTTTGTTATTCTATCAACTAAGACATGAAGGTGTCTCAAGGCAAAACATGTTTTCCCAAGCTTAACTACTAGTTTTTATATCACAACAATGTCTAAATAATTTTTAACTTGAGCAATTAAAGTGCAACCTAGATGTGGAGATGAAAAATGAGGATCCGTTGTGTTTTACTAAATTTAATGCAGAGTATGAACATCAATGAAATATTAAAGCAATATTTAAATGTTTTATTGGATGGCCCCTTATTCAAATTAAAACTCTCCAGATGTCATAATTAGACTACAATATATCACAGAATATATTTCCTCTGCTATCAGCCTCTAGAAATGCAACTGGTTATTTGATCACTTATTACATAATTAAGTTTAACAAGTACAATTGCCAGATATAATCTATATCAAATACTTAGCCCATCAGTCAAAAGCACTCCAAGGTCTCAATTTGGGAAGGCACATAGCTGTTGGTCAGTGTAGGATTAGAAGCTTCGTGAATTCAGAGTTGAAAATGACAATTTCAGAATTTGCAGTTGGGTTTCAGGTCATTTCTACTTAGTGAAGCAGCATGTGTCTGATGTATGTCTGCAACTAGACTTTAAATCTATGAAAATGTATCCATTTGCATTTATACAATTGTAAGCATATACAATTAAACTGCCACGGTCAGGGGATATGAGAGGTTTTAGAGGACGAGACACATCCTGTCATAAAAGCATTTTTTTTTCTCACAATATTTTCATTTTCTGGCTAACCATGGCCTTCTTAGACCATGATAGAGCTCAATATTCAAGAATATCAAAGGGGGACACACAATATGATACTGTTTCTCAGATGTGATTATTGGAAAAATATATACATCTTAAAAGGTGGCTACAGAATACCTATCAACTGGTAACCAATACTAATATCAGGAATGGGCCTTAGTCAGAGTTTCAGAAATTATAACATATCTTTCAGTTAGCCAAATTGTCATGATAGGCAGTACAGTGTAGATGCCCAGAACATGCCTGTCACGCCTAGAGCAGGAGAACCCAAAACACATAGACCCTAAACTGCTAAAGGAGAGGTATAACGTATTACTGGGCCTTAGAATGGCCAGATTTAATGTAAAAAGTAGTCAAGAAGAAAGCTAGGTCAAACGTAGGAGAGTACAGCATAAACAATAAGACAAGCCAAGTCCAGGTACACAGAAAGCAAAGAAATGATAAACAAGCCAAAGTCAGTAAAAAGAAATCCAAATATATATAAAGCGCACTCTTGAGTATACAAGAACAACAACAGGGCAACTTGCCACTGAAAATCCCTGGCTTATAAAGCCAGGGAACTAATATCATTGGTCTGCATCACTGTAGAGCACCTAAAGACCTGAATTCGACCAAACGCTGAATTCAACTGAATGCCGAATTCTGGTGTTTCTGTTCGTGCGAACCGATAGGTTCGGCACTTTGAGTCACGGCGTTATGACATCGGCACAATTTTGCACAAATAGACGAATATACAAATAGTGCAGCATCTGACCGGCTGCCGGATCGGGGAGCTCTGGAATGGGTAATTAGGACAATACCAGGGTCAGAAACACAGAAGTCTTACAGATTCATAAACAAACCTAAACAAAAAGCAGGACGAATGAATAGTACAAAACATATAGATGGTAGAGTGACGAGAGTCAGTCTTATTTAGGCCTTGACCATCTGGTTTGTACCTGATTTAATATGTTTGAATTTTGTACTAGTGCAATTACGATGCAGTTGTGTTGTCATAGCAGCTGGAGCAGTTGCAGCATTTCTTGATCCGCTTATCAGAGAAAAGCTTTCTTCTATCATACAAGAGTAGGCCCCAGCAAAATCCTGTACTCTGAACTACTTTTACAGTGCCTCAAAACACAGTTGCTTTTGTTGTCAACATGAGATGCATTTGCTAGCAGAATACTTATTAGTGCTACAAGTATCCACATCTTACTACATATATCCAGCCAAAAAAACATTGGTAAAGAATAAAGGGAAAAGAGTCAGAGGTGCACTGTCTTACTGTGAAGCTTTCTTCTGTGGCACGATGAAAGAAACAGAAATGGAATCAAGATGCAGTACATAGTATTCTGTAAGGAGATTCACCACACCCAAGCTGCAACCGTGTAATTTCAAGCATTCTCATGATAGTACTAAAAAAAGTAAGTGGTCCAACCACATGTCACTTCTTTAGAGGGACAATGAATTATACCAAGTAGTCAATGCTGGTGTGTTCAGTAAGCATTGTTCTATATCAAATAGCATTTCTAATGGAATATCATTTATAATTTGTTATTAAAGGATAGTAAACAATTATTTTTACCTTTCTACTGAATAAGTCATTAATCTATATTATCCTACTTGGGAATTACTCATTATGCCTAGACACTACTTGAATATAAGCACTGGTAACAATCTCAACTTCCATGTTCCCTGTGAAGATTACAACAATGCTGGTAATTGTTACAGTGTACAAACAGATCAGAAATAATTACATTATATATATAAAAAAAAAAAAAATGTATGTGCACTCTATCCTAAATCCCTATGTACATTTAAATAACTGGCTGGGTTTTTTTTGTATCACTCCAATGGCCAAATCACTCCAAGGGCAAAAGCACTCAGGTGAGTCCTACACTATCAATTGACCTTGCTTCTTTAAGCTGACGCAAAATGTGTGTATTTTTCTAAGCCCTCACACTCTTATGAACCCTTAATAGGGAGCACAGCGGGTGGGTGTCAGAACATGGCTGTGTAATACAAAAGCAAATACAAACAAAATAAAACATTTCACCCACCCCAATTTTTAATGTTATCTTTCATATTATTTAATGTTATTTTAAATATCAAACCAATAAAAATATTTCTGAAGATTGAGTGAAGAAGTAGAGCTTATTAGCAGTATAGTACAACTGAATGTGCACAGAAGTTGAAAGAAAGAAAGAGAATTGTAACCATGCAAAGTCAAACTTGTCAGCAGTTATGAAAGATGACTCTCCTGATGCCCCCTTTAAAGGACAACAATGATTAGCGAGAGTTTCTGCTATGAAAGATTGGTTGAGAGGATTATTGAATTTTAAGTGGAAAAGAAAAACAGTAAAATGTGTAATCACAATTTGACACTTGGTATCATTTTGGTGATTAATAACGTTGACATCATTTTCATTAATCTGTATACTGCTGTTTTTATATTTTAGAGATGATGGATTTTTTGTGTACTTTCTCATTTCAAGGTATTCTAATAGCATTGACCTAATTCCCTTATGTACAGTATACTGAAAACTGTGACATGCTTTCAAAGTAAAATAGCTTATGGTGCACAGGCCTGAAATATGTTCTAATGCAATCACTTCATTTATCATTTACAGCACATGCAATCTACACAGCAACTGAGGAATGTTTGAAACAGCATGTTTATACCTGTTTTGTATTTGGCTAACATTGTTTCTGCTGTAAAACAATTAAAGGCATTCTAAAAAGCAGAGTTTAATCACTTTATGATATATTCATTTAAAAATATTTTTTATTCTCCTGTTAAATATATTGCTGTAGCAGAATATTAACGTTTACAGTCAACCATTTAAATAATATTGGAAGAGAGTTGAGATTTTTATTTTTTAATTTGGCAGTTTTTATTGGATATTTTAAGAAGTTCAAGGGGAGTGGGTACAGAAGAGACAAAGAAAAGAAACTGGATTAGGTGGACTACAGTTAAATTATCTTTCACACACAGTGCAATATACATTTATAAATTTAATTCAGCACAATATTACAAAACTACTGCAGACATTATAACATTGCAAATAAAGTCAGAGTAATAGAGTCAAAGATATCAAATATTACAAACAAAAAACACACCTGGAAACAGTAATCTCTTAAAAAAGAGATTAGCTGGCTCAACTGGCTCAATATTGCCATGTCATCTACATATCACAAGATTCTAATCTATTTTAAGTAAAAACGTGTGTTTTATTGATTTTTTATGGACTTCAGATATTCCAGTATCAAATGTCCCATGTGAGGGCATTACATAAGGAGTGGCAACCCTGGAGAAGTCCTGCAGACTGAGGGGTGCGTGTGCGAGAATAGGACAGTAACAGGCCATCACTGGAGCAAAGAGGCTGGGGTGGAGCATCTCTTTCTATGAGAGAGGAAATGTAAGCCGGGGTACAGTTATGGAGAGCTTTGTAAGTAAGCAGAAGAAATTTGATACAAAAAGCCAATTTAGGGGCTGACAGAGAGGTGTCATTTGAGAATTCTTGGGCATAAGGTAGATGTGCCTGCAGGCATTGATTACGGACTGTAGAGGGGAAATCTGGGCACTTTTCAGTCTGACAAGCAGAGGGTTACTTAATGACCAAGGTGGGAAAACATATGGACAAGCATCTTAGTTGCATCCTGAGTTATAAAGTTGTGAACACAATACATTTTTTAAGTTGTAAGCATCAAGATTTGGTGATAGATTTTATGTAAGTAGTTAATAAATATCAGAGTTTTAGAGCACACTTACCCCATGTACCTATGAGGTAGAGGTTTTGATGGCTTAGTTGAACTTAAGGGAAACTACCACAGACATAGCCTTAGAGAGAGGAAATGCAAGGAGAGGTTGAATCTTAGGAATTGTGAAGTCAAAAAAAGAAGATAAGAAGATAAGTACCCAGTCTAAGAAGCTATTATTGGATTAGGCACACATTTATTAGTGCTAAGAAATAGCCTGACAAGATAAAGTTATTGATCCATTATTTTTATAGGGATCTCAACACAGAAGCCTTAGGAATCCATGTATTTGTACTTAACAAAAGGATAATTGAAACAAGAAGGACATCTCCCTCGACAGAAAGGGTTAGTCTACTGCAAATTATATTTACAACAATAAATACATTCCAAGCAAATATAAATATATTATTTGAGGGGAAAAAAGCTTGCATGTAAACAGTTCCCTAAAAAATGACAAATGTGGTCTCGAATAAATAAACTGAGATTAGTTTGTTGAGCCAAATGTGCATTTATTTATGTATACGAGTGTTAATTTTAGCAAGTATCCACTATTTGTGAAATGCATGTCAACCTAAATAGTAGGACTTACAAATATACTCTTTACGCAGTAAGTGTATACTGTGTGAATATGTGTCATTAGCAAAGAGAAAACTACTAACGTTTTTCAAAAACAAAAAATATTGGCTTACCATTTCAATTGGAATATGGATACAATACAACTGTGAACTAAAACATACTTTTCTTATTTCACTAATATGCTGTGATTTATATAAAGGATAAATGGAATAGATATGTTTACTACATTCCCTTCTTTCAGTCCATAATCTGTACGTCACAAGTCTGTAAAACTCATACTGAAAAAAAATAGAATGATACATTTTGTTAATCCTACAATTTTTGGGGGGATAGATTAAAATCAACAGTGAATATGGATAAAATTATTGTAAAGGATCACATTAAGGAAGATATGTAGCAGACATACATTAAACAGAAAAAATGTATACTATTCCAGATAAAGAGGTAGTAGATAGATACAACTTAGCTTTTATAGTTATATAAAATTAAAATAGATTGCAGCCATAATAGCTATATAGAACTAAAACAGATCACACAAAATAGAACAAAATAATAACTCAAAATGAAAGAAAAGCTATAGAAACAATGAATAGAGGTAGATATACTTAATCTTTATCTTGTAGGTAGTAAATGCAGCACACTATGAGCCGTACAATTATTATTATTATTATTATTATTATTATTTATAAAGCGCAAGCAAATTCTGCAGCACTGTACAATGGGTGGACTAACAGACATGTATTTGTAACCAGACAAGTTGGACACACAGGAACAGAGGGATTGAGGACCCTGCTCAATGAGTTTACATGCTAGAGGGAGTGGGGTATAGTGACACAAAAGCTAAGACTTTAATAGAGCAATGCCTATAGTGACAATAATGGTCTCAATAGTGCCTTGAAGGTGAAATCATATCATATTACAAAAACAAATAAATCTAAAGAGGATTAGGCCTCATCCAGCTCTGGCCCTGAGCCTGAAAATGTTCCAAAATACAGTACAAAAAAATGCATCCCCGCTCACAGACTACACAGATATGAGGAGGGGAATACCCCAACACCGAGATGATACAGGATGGTCACGCTCCTCCCCCCCCCGATCAGGTGGGTCATCCCGGTCCACTGTTGCATGTCGCACGTTAAACGTTACCTGACCCTGTTAATACGCTATGGCTGATGTAGAAGCCTTACCACTGCACAGAGCCTTGCATCCATAACTTCACCGGCTACACACTGACTTGAAGATCGGAGGCTGAAAACTGCTGCATCCCCGACTCCTACCCCGATCACGCACTGGTTCCCCGAGGGGCTGAGGCTCGCCATCAGCTCTCCCGAGCTTGCAACTGAAGCTGTAGATAAGGCC
This sequence comes from Pelobates cultripes, assembly GCA_933207985.1. Classification (NCBI taxonomy): domain Eukaryota; kingdom Metazoa; phylum Chordata; class Amphibia; order Anura; family Pelobatidae; genus Pelobates; species Pelobates cultripes. Next base: position 263,613,472 of record OW240914.1, read on the forward strand.
TTCATTGCTGGGCTGGAGGTGCGTGGAAATCCGGAAGCCCATAGCCGTGGGGCTGTGCACCACTCACCTCAGCTGAGATGCCGGTTGAGGGGGAGCTTGGGACTCCAGTAAAGTGGTGGAGGTGCAGGAGGAGACTGACCTACAGACCCTATGTGAAGGAGGGCAACGCGGGTAGGCTAAGCATCCAAGTGCCAGCTGCAGAACAGGATTCTCAGTGGCATTGATCGGCTCGAACTGATGACCCAAGGGAACTGTTGTTGACATAATACCCCCCTTTTTATCTATTTATTTATTTATTTATTTTCTCACAGTCTTTTTGTTTTTAGTGGTCTGGAATCACCTGCTGCACATGCCAAGGAAAGACCCAGTGAGAGGTCTGGTCAAACTTATGTTTACTGGACTGTTAGATGTGGTCGGCATGCAGACTTTACATCCCTATGTCTGGGAAATTGTATATATATATATATATATATATATACAAAGTAAGAAAGAGATGCACTCTATGGCCTTTTGAAAAAAATCATAAGAATTTAATATCCAACATAGTTAGATGTCCGATCGACGTTTCGACCTTTTCAGGTCTTCCTAAAGTTCGTGGGCGTGGCTAACACCTAGACGTGGTTGCTAGGGAAACGGTAGATGCTAGCAAACTAGTGTGTACTACAGATCCGACATTTGGAACTACTAAGAGAGAGTGTGTGTGTGAGATGAAAAAGGCAGGTACTGCCTAGTATAGTTGAGTAGAATCCATAAAGTGAGGAAGTGCAATGATGTAAGAAAATACAAAAACAATGTGTGGACAGAGAGTCCAAGTATAATATAATGTCACATAAAGTGACATAAAACTGAAGTGTCACATGCAATTTGTTAAAGTGCCAGTGAGTGAGAGTGAATAATATAGAGCATGCACCTGGTAAGACCCATACAGAAAGTACACGTATAACATAAACATTTTATCAAACATATCATGGAATCCTACTATTAGATTACCAATCAGAAAAACATTTTACAATAAACAAAGCACTTGCTTACCGACTACCGAGTATTACTACTTTCATTGAATACTAAGCCAAGGGAAAGAGAGAGCTATCTATTTCATAAAGCTCAAAGACAAATGAGGTCATGGACACGATCAAGATGTTGATCCAAAGAGTTAGACTAAATGGGTCTATTTAGGAATATAGAATATAGACACATATATATACATATATACAAAAATGTATCAAAAATATCTAAGCCAGCAGCCCAAATAAGTCTAGGACCCTAGAATAAATATGGTATAAGGAGTCGAATAGTGCATAATGTATATAGCGGAGCTGTTAACATCTATCAAAGAAGGACCACCAACCAACATACCAAAGAAACAGGAAAGGAGTTATGGTATTTATGAAGTATTGCATAAAGTTCTAACTGAGCCTCTATTATAATTAATATATATATCAGATGGAGGAGAACAGACAAAAAAATATGACAAAAAATTAAGTATTTACAAGAGAACTATATACAAAGATGCTGAGACCTAAGCCAAGACACATATATATGCAGATGCAGAAAGAGGAGGACTGGTAAGGACCTAGTAATCTATGAAAGAGATGTATTCATGACAAATCAGAGGAATACGGAATATACAATATTCTCATTTACCCCTTTCGGAGTCACTGTGTCAAGTTGATATGTCTAACGTGCTTCTCTTTGGAGTAGCATTCTCGACCTATCACCACCCCTTGGAAGAGGTGGGATATGGTCAATCGCTATAAAGCGTAAAGTAGGTAGTCTATGTGACATAGCCAAGAAATGTTTTGCTACCGGTTTGTCACTATAATTATCACGAAACGCTGTGGTAATGGTTGAACGGTGTCCACGTATCCGATCCCTGAGGGTGAGATTGGTTTTGCCCACATATGACAGTCCACAAGGGCATGTGATTAAGTAGATGACATGATCTGTGGTACATGTGATGTGTTGGGTAATGTTGATTCTACGACCACTGTGGGGAAGGTATAAATGAATTGTCACTAACCATGTGGCTGCAAGTAACACAGCCACCGCATTTAAAACATCCTTTTCTAGTAGTGTTGGATTTAAGTTGGTAACACTGTATAGGGTCATTTCTAACCAGAATATCCCGGAGATTTCTATTCCTCTTGTAGCTGAACATGGGACGTTTTTGAAATATGGCAGGGAGTTGTTTATCCGATTGTAATAATCCCCAGTTCTTGTTAAGGGATTGTTTCACTATGGAAGTTCCAGTGTGAAAAGTGAGGGGCAGAAACATCTGGGATATTGATGTTGCACTAGTTTTAGCCACTTTATTAACCTCTGCCTCCCATATTTCAATGGCACGGGTATGAGCTTCTTGAAGAGTACAAAACTGGTATCCTCTGGCCCTGAACCTATTCCACATTTGTTGAAGCTGAGAGTCTCGGTTCTCAGAAGTGCTGTTATATCTGAGAACCCTGAGAAATTGAGATATAGGCAACGATGCTTTAAATTTTTTAAGGTGAAAGCTGGAGGACATGAGTAACTGGTTACGATCCGTCTCTTTTCGGTATAGGGTGAATTCTAATTTCCCAAGGCGTTTGTAGATAGTGACGTCCAGAAATTGGATTGATTGTAGATCATACTGCATACTCAGTTTAACTGATGTAGGGACATGATTAATTTCAGTAATCATATTATTCAGTGACTCCACAGTTTCCAAATAAGGAAAATGTCATCGACAAATCGATGGTAGTGTTTAATCGAGTCTCCATATTTCTGTAAAATGTATTTGTGCTCGAAAACATACAAGAAAGCATTGGCGTATGACGGCGCCATCGCCGCTCCGATGGCTGTCCCAGAGAGTTGTAAGAAGAACTGTTTCTCGAACTTGAAGTAGTTACAGGTTAGAGCAATGTGTAAGAACTGTAATACATATTCTATAGGTGGTCCCGTATACACTGCAGATTCACTTAAGATCGTTCTAAGAGCCTGTAACCCATCTTCATGGGGTATGATAGTGTATAAACTCTGGACGTCGAGAGTGACCAGTATCAACGTTTCTTCAATCGTAGGTAATCGCTATAATAACTAGAGGAAACCACACAAATCACCAAGTCCCTATCGTCAAACAAAGATCTAGGCCCTGATGATCTTGCAAACACCTAAAAATGCTGTCATATCAGCACCTTACCTGATGTTCCTTTCCAATTATGCAACCAAAAACAAAAAAATTCCACAAGAGATGATTTATGGTTAGGCTTCTAAAGCCGGGAAAGCTTTCTACGCAATATCAAGACTTCTGTCTGATTTCTCTTCTAAATACAACTTTTCAACTTTTCGCAAAGATGTACACTATCCGTGTAGGAGGGATACATCCTTTGCTAATATAGAACGAACAGTTTGGGTTTGTCATGGGCTGGCAAGGAAAAGTAATTGGCCTACTCTATAGCATGGATCAAACTAAAGAAGATTACCTTCTAGTAAATTGGCATCATGACATCATCACATATTCGTAGCATCATAAAAGGGTAGCACCCACGTTTGGACAGCTGGAAAGAGGAAGATGACATGGGGAAGATCCCCAACAGGCTATGCATCCCAATAATCACACAAGATACCCTGATGGCCGAGCTAAACCAGTGAAGGACTCTGGAGTTTAAGGCAATGGGATATGGAAGATGAAAGCACGATGGAATGCTGCAAAGGAAAGAGAAGGTTTTTCAACTCTGACAGGGCACCACATGAACTACAAGGAGATGAGCACAGAACCATACATCATACTCGTTAATAGAACTCTAAAGGTTTAAGTGTCTAATTCAGATAGAGGAATAGTTAACAAGACAGTAGCACAATCACACAATGAATAGGAATACGTGACACAAGGGGTCTGGGCCATGGGATAGTATATTCCCTTCCAGATCTCCAGACAGAAAATGTCTTTCAAACAAAAACTGAGTGGCCAACAATGACAATGTAGTTTTAAAGTTGAAATATCTTCAGGTATGATGCCAGGAGGCTGTCTCTTCCTGTTTCAAAGGAATATATGTAATCTTTTAATTGCCAGCTCCCTAGTGTCATCTAATGGCTGGACTAGTCTAGGATGTGAAACACAATTGCTGCAAATTTTTAGGAGTCTGTTTATCTACCGATAATAATAATTAGTGTATACCAAGTGCATATTTTATCATCCATTGTCTTTATTTACTTTTTTCGGAATGTAGAAGTAAATCAATATGTGTATATACACTATACAAGTAATTATTTGTACAAAGCACCTAACTTCAATTCATGTCTCCAGTTCTATGACACTTAAGTTTAAAGTCAAAACTGTGTGTTATTTCAATGACACATTCAAACACAACTATAACTTTCAGCTGCCCTTATCAACATATTAGTGTCAATTGCATTTTATAAATATGTTATCAAAATGGTAATTCCATGCTTTCCTCTCCAGAAAGACTTTTACAAAGGTGGCATTATTACTATATAGGGGTGGGAAAGCTATTTCAATTACTGACAGAATATGTAACTCCAAGTCTATTTATTTCAATTTATTCATCTGTCTCAATGTGTTCAGACAGAAAACTTCAGGAAGAATAAATACATTCACCTTGAAAACATGCCAGTTGACTTTGTTGGAGCTAGGTTTTAAAACTGGATCAAAATTACTTTCTGAAATAAGCTCTGACAATATTGATCAAAACAAAGTAGCCACTCACTTATTAAATTGACAGTTCTTCTACTTGGTAAGATATTAGGCTTTGAATATTAGCAACTTAGATCCCAGTGACTCATTGCCATTTAAATGTTCATAAAGACTTCAGATTATCTGACATTATCATTGGTATATTTACACCTGCATCATGGGCAGACTTTAAATTTCAGCCGTCAACTAGCTTGATTAATGTTCTCACAACATGGTTTGCATTCTAAATACAAAGTTAACAAAAAATGAATATACATATTTAGTCAGTTGGGCTATTCGGGCTATTGTGGCTTTATTTGATCATTTAAATATTCGTAGGTCTTATAGTAAAGATACATATTTATCTTCATATTAAAGATATATCTTTATTATACTTTTTTTAAATATTCAATTTTTGTGAACTTTATATTTAAAATGCAAACCAATTTGCAAGAACATTATACATAAATTGATTGAATAAATGAATGAATTCATATAAATTAAAATGTTTAGGCTAGTTTTGGCATGTGTGTCACTGGAGGTCCACAGCGTAAAATTGCATTATGTAGAGTAATATACATTAGTAAGAACTATTCCTTTCATACTGAACTGGTCAGTCATTTGTGTAGACACAGATGGAAAGAAAAGGGCAGTGGTTACCAAGAATATATGCAGAACATGCTTTCCACGTGTTTATTTATTTATTTATTTAAAAAGGAACATAGCATTGGGTATTTCCTAATTTGACAAAAGGTAAAATATAATGCTAAGATTACTGAATATTTTTTGTGTATAAAGAACAAAAGTACTTCTTAGACTGTATTTGTATTGCTTCTTTTTATATCTCCAATTCAATATTTTTATGGGGAATCTGCCTTCATACAGCTTGTATTATAATGTAATTATAGTATGTCATTAAAATTATATATTTGTTGTTACATATTTCTGCACTTAACTGTATCCTTTAAGTGTATAAATATGTAACAAAAAAATATGTAATTTTAACCCCTTCAGGACCAAACTTCTGGAATAAAAGGGAATCATGACATGTCACACATGTCATGTGTCCTTAAGGGGCTAAAGGGACACTATAATCACCAGAACAACTACAGCTTATTGAATTTGTTCTGGTGTGTAGAATCATTACCTTCAGGCTTTTTGCTGTAAACACTGTCTTTTCAGAGAAAATACCTAGTGATAACGTCACTGGCCACTCCTCAGATAGCTGTTAGAGATCCTTACTGGGTCATGGCCGCCTAAAATGCATCCAAACATTCAGTATCTCCTCCCTCTGCATGCAGACACTGAACTTTCCTCATAGAGATTTATTGATTCAGTTCATCTGTATGAGGAGATGCTGATTGGCCAGGGCTGTGTTTGAATCATGCTGGCTCTGCCCCTGATCTCCTCTTTGTCAGTCTCAGCCAATCCTATGGGGAAGCATTGTGATTGGACCAGGTTCCCACTTCTGATGATGTCAGCACACTGCTTGCTTTTTTTTTTTTTAGGCAAACAGCATGCAGATCTACAGCTTCTGGCTTGAATACAGTAAGATGTTGCTATATTTATGGAGGCATGAGGGGCCCAGGGGGGCTAGATGGTGGTTTTAACACTATTAGGTCAGGAATACATGTTTGTGTTCCAGGCCCTATAGTGATCATTTAAGTACCAAAGCCATGTATAGATCATGCACATGCAGTCTCACTGCTCAGTGTTTTGCTATTTAGGATTTAAAACCCTTTTGTTTATGTTTATGCATCCCTAGGCACACCTCCCTTGGTTGTGACTGAGACATCCGACATAAAAAAATGGTTTTCAATCAACATAGTGTGATTATTTTAGATGTTTTTATCTCCTATTCTGTTAATTACACACAGGAGGTTCACGCAGGCTCTTAATTTTAATTAAACACACTGTGCAATAAACAAAATGTAAACACTAGGTCTCTATTTACAGGATGTCAGTAGGGTGACTGTGTAGAATACATGCAGGTAGGTGTAGGGCTGCACAAAATGAGTGATTTAACTCCGAAATGACAAATATTTGAGCTGTTAGACTGCAGGGGCATCTATACACCCAAACCACTCCAATTGGCTAAAGTTGTTTTGATTCTTATATGTCCCTTTAACCTATCTTCTGCATTGTTGCATAATAATAAAAATACTTTGAGTTCTACAATCCCCAACACATTCATTATGGATTTTTTTATTTATTTTTTAACTGCTCTAGTGTTTTTTATATTTATTGTCACTCGTGTCTTCCAAATCTGGCTTCAGCTATAAGCTAGTGTAAGTTTATTGTAAACTACTATTATTGAATGTATTTGATTAAAAATCTTGGTGACTCTTCAATCTGAACTGATGAAATGGGAAAACTCCTTGGTATGTGCTTTGCATATGTCTAATGCTGTTTTGCTACTTGGTTTTCTGATTATCCCAACAGACTAAATTTTAAACAAGGTATATTTATACCATAAAAATGGCACATTATTTTAAGTAAAATTAAAAATGTTTAATTCACTAAATATAATTTATTTATAGAAAACTATTTTTCAATAAAGTATATGTTCAGATGTCTTTAATATTTAAGTAAATCCTGTAGAGCATATGTAATATATATATATATATATATATATATATATATATATATATATAAAATTGAATATATGTGAAAGCTGCCTATTGTTTGGTTAGAGCAGGGGTAACTTAGAAACCAGGTTCAAATTCTGGTCATATCATCTCACTTGTAAGTGTCCCTGAGCAAGACATCTCATAATATATATCTTCCTACCTCAAAATTTCATAGGTTAGAAGCTCATTCTCTACCTCTTGCCTCTGCTAATATTCTATATGCCAGTTAATTTTTCTCCAATAACTGTAAAGTACTGTGAAATGTGTCGGCACCATATAAATGATAAAAGCTGTTGTCATAAAAAGTCTACAACCTTACATGTAACATTTCTGTTGTATTTTCTTATCCATCAACAAAAAAATATTATTTTTAGTGCTATTAGTAATGCATGTGTTTTTATCTATTTTACTCTTAAATGTACTGGAATACCATTGATTATACTGTTTAGCAATATTGTATTGTTCCGTGAGCAGTTTACTTGTCGTTTCTTTGTGATTATTTATACAATTGATCTTTTAAAATGCAGACTTGAAAAGTCACTTGCACACCTAATATTGAGATACTTCAATGTCATTACATTCAGCAGGACAAATAATTCATTAAGTTAGGCATCATTAGGGTTTAGGGTACAGCAATGTACCCCTCAGTATAACCATAAGTACTTGGAGAACGTGAGGGTAAAATGTTTTGTCTAGTTAAGGATGATGAGAGTTATAGGCATGGCATCTTGTATACGGGAACACCAGGGCTCAAAGCTTCCACTCGCCAACTCGAGATTGGTGGGTGAAAATTAAGATGTGGGGAGTAGAAATACTACTTATTAGTGTGCGTGGACACTTCAGGTGTGCAAAGGTAAGTAGCTTTTAGTCTTGTTTAATAGAGTAGGACTCCAGATTTTGAGCTTTGAGTATCCCTCAGTACACTTAATCCCAAAGTACATCATAACCCCGTAAATGATCCTTAATTTAGATATCCTTTAATATTTACTCTAAGTATCGCTTAAAACTCATGATGATATTTAAGGCAGGACAATTATGAACTTCTCTATAGTGAAAAAGCATTAATGAAAAGATGATAGATGATATACTACATTAACTATTAATTTGCAGAATATTATTATTCTTACATTTTTGCAAAGAAACTATTTAAATGCAGGACCTCATATCACAGGAATCCTTGCTTGGCAAGAGGTAGTAGGATATGCTAGGCACTCAGCTTGAAAGGATTTTAGCCCCATCCCTATCAGTTGTATCTTCAGCAAAATTCATTGCAGAAGCCACAAATCGTGGTGATTTGCTTCAAATTCAGAAACTGCAGAGTTGATATTATTTGCAATGCTGTAAATATGTATAAGGTATTTATATTCTTTAGGTAATGTATTAAAATTCAATGCAGATCTAGCATTGAGTATCTGTGGCAGACCGCCTTGCTGGGTGCCTCTGCCAATCAATGCTTCCTGGTGCTCACCGAGTACTCCAACACTCCACCAGACACCATAACCACTGTAAACCCTGCAGCCAGCGTTACAGCTTGGTTGGAGTCTCGCTGTCCTCCATCCACTCTGGACCCAAGACCAGGATCAGCTTCCAGTGAGTAGACCTCTCCCAATCCAGATAATAAGCAGGATAGCTCTTATAAGTATAGCAATCCCCAGAGTGAATATAGCTGTTCCCTCCACACATGAAACAAGTCTCTATGTTGAGGGTGAAGAGGGTTGGGTTTAATGGGAGCCTTACATGCAACTCCCCAAGCAAGGAGTTTCCAGATACAAATTCGAGGGGCATTCCCCTCTAGACCTGAGAGAAGACTACTGTAAAACATACACATAATTACATTGGCTCTCAGGTCCAGGACACTCACAGACAAAACAGGGTAATCCCTCCCCTGTGTCTAAGAGATAATTGAGTCAGGAACTGTACTAAACTCAATAATCTCCAGGCACAGAAAACATAAATTTTAACAACATCCCTAAATTACCAAAAAAATCACCCAGATCAGTTCAGGGGTTAGGGATTTCCATGGAAGTCATAATTTTGACCGACCGTGCACATGCTCCTATGCCCAAAACAGTTTCATGAAATCAGTGCCATGAACTTGATGACCAAACATCGCTGCCTGTGTTCATGCGAACAAAATGGCCACCACCTGGTGGTCATTCATATGAATTGTGGCCACCCAGACAAACAATTAGAACACTGTGGTGGAACTAGTAACAAGGTGTCAGTTGAACTAAACAAGCTTCCGGGTGGTCTCTGGTTCGTGGAGTTGTTCGGTTCCTGAACAACATAATCCTGAATCACAAAGAGTAGCTTGTAGGGTATTTTGTATGGCCCATAATCCTGGGGCAGGAGGCTGGCTAGCAGGCTCCTCCAGGAGCTCGTGGCAAACCACAGGGAGTTTGTCACAGTATTAATTTAACAATTTTCTTTAGTGAATTGCATATGTTATTATTTGGTTTGAATATGATCAGAAATTATACAAATATAATAGGATTAATCCTTTAATATTAAAATAGCTTCTCTCTTATCATCTTATCACAATAAACCATATATTACATCTCTTTTAAGAGAGCTATTGAATATTATTTTTCAATGGCCTACTAAATGTTAGTGCAAATGTATTCTTCTAAAACATTTTACAGTATTGTCGCTGATTATTACTGATAAATTGCTACTAGCTAAAATAGCTGTCACCGAGAAGAGATCAGATAAAGCACTTTTTGGGATCTATTCCAGAATAAAGTGTTTATTTTATTGTATGTATACAAGTTTAATATTTTTGGATAAGCTTTTCAAATGGTTCAATATTTTTGGATGCATGTTTAAAAACAATTTGATATTTTGAATAATATTTAAAAATGTTTTAGACATGTTGATATAATTTATATATTGTATTTGTTTTGATATTTTAATATTTTTTTTAAAACACATTTTCAAATTTCATCCAAAAATTAGCTTATTCAAAAATATTAAATCATTTGAAAAGCTTATCCAAAAATGTTAAGTTGGGGCCACTGTTAAAATGAGGTCTATAATTTGTAAATTATCTAGTATTTGGTTATTTAACAATGTTATATAATTTTATACTGATATCTATTTACATGCATTTAATACAGTTTTTCAAATGTGCTCACTAGTTAGGCAAAATTATAAACTTGGCTACTAAAATTGTACAAGAGGTAAGATTTTAGGGATTTGAAAAAAAATAAAAAACCAATAAATGCAGGTTTGTATATATAAAAAAAATATATTATATATTTTGAAGCAAAACAAGGTACACTATGAACCATTAACCATAATGTTATTACTCCAAATAAAAAATAAATAGTGATTTCTTGTTAGGATAGTTTTTCCTTCAGTTAATTTCAGTTTAAACAGATCTTTTCAGGGATTTAGTATTGAGAGATAATAAAGGACTAGAAATAATAAAAGCACTAAAAGCAATCATGCAAAAAAATGAAATTGAGGCCTGAAAATAAACTGATAATGATAAGAGATATGTAATTAAACAAGCGAACATGAGGAGAATAGTTTTCCTTCAAGTGAAAATTTCAAAATGGAAGGGGATCAATGTATAAAGACACTTTTATCAGGTTAGATATAGACACAATAAGGGGATTGTAAAATGTCTAAACTCTTCTTTTAGATCAGGGGTAGGCAACCTATGGCACTAGTGCCATGCAAGGCACTCAAGGTGTATTTGCACGGCACTCCAGGCTGCCAGAGCCAAACAAGCTCTGGCCTATCAGGAGTCCCAGTAAAACTTCAGATATCTGCTAATACGAAGAGGTGGTGAAGAACAATCCTCAATTTAAGCATTGCAATACATAGAGGAAGTGATCCCAGCAGTTGTGAATGGGAATCCACACTGTAGTAGAGCAGCCCGCAGCTGCTGTTGCAGCTCCTGTCCTTGACCTGTATCTGGCCAGCCTGGTCCCCACTGGAACCCAGGGAACCCACACACACTGCAAGATATACACAGAAAAGCAGAATAACCCTCCCCTCATACAAATAATATGAACAGCCCACACACAAACATACACACAATCCGCACAAACGTAACCCACTAAAAGTCCACATACATGCACACAACCCCATATGCAGCCTCTCACATGCAATACCCCAAACAGCCCCCACACACTACCAAACACACAATATGACATATCCATCCACACACAATTCCACAAGCAACTCTCATACACAGCCCACATTCATGGGTATCATACACGATACTTAAACTACTAATGAACATATACAATATAATAGCTTATACACGCACAAATACAACGATACAAAGCAACTGCAATAAAAATAACATAAGCAGAATACAGCAGCATACACACCTCAATTTAAAAAAATAGAACCGGCACGCTACAGGACATCACCATTCTTTATCTGCACAGTGCTGCTAAAAGGTTGCCTACCCCTGTTTTAGATAAAAGTCTACTAAGGGAAAACCTAAATAGAATTTAATATTATGACATATATTTTGAACACTAGAATACAAGTTTTCTGTTTCTTCAAAAGAATCCACAAACATTAGAGAATCTCCACTTCAGAGGCCTATACCTTGGAAATTAATTCACTAACTGCAAACATAAAAAGTATTCATAAAAAAAAAAACACAGCCAAAATGTATATATGTCCCCCTAAAATAAATTAATTAAATGTGTATTGTAAACAAAAGGTAATGTAATATGCTAATAGCCTATAATATATTATATTATATTATATAGTGAATTTAGGAATATGTTAGAGGTGAAGAAACCCAATGTCTATAGTTGTGCTTTGGTGGCTATCTTTTTATTGTAGGCTTGTGCCCATGTATAAAAATACAAAAGGTATCTACAGTAGAAGAAATAAGAGCCTCAGAGGGTAATAAAGCAAGTACACCTTTAAATGGTGAGCTAATAGTAAAACTCACAAGATTTAAATTGATTGTAGGCGTATAAAATATCAAAATGATGACTGGAAATACCTCAGACTCGAAAAGGCATGTAAAAGAGAGTGGAAATAAACAAATAATAAGTGCAGACCATATGTGCATGGAATGACACTAAATAAATGTTGCACTTACAAAATTCAAAATGAAATTAGGCTCATCACATCTCCAAGGATGTAATCTCTGGCTGGATCCCAAGGAATACTTCAGGATGACTGACTGAATTGTAAAATCAATTTAATGTGCAAACATCAAAATGGAAATAAAAAAATAGAAATAAAATACAATCTGTACAAACAACTCTCTAGTACAGCATTAACCCTACGCGTTTTGTCCGTTCAAACCCGGACTTCATCAGGGATTTAATAATTCTTTTCTGTCCGTGAATGCTGTTTGTGTCCTTAGTGGTTCTCACTCTTTAATATACCGGTTTGTCTCTTCCTGCCATTTCCTCCAGCCTGTCAGCGATGAGTGGTTCACCCGGAAGTGAGTGCGTTCCGGACCTCGTTTTCGTGAGGCGCACATGAGTCTCGTCGTTCACCATTTTTCGTATAATAATAATAATAAATCTGTTAGACACTTTCTAAATGATTTATGACAAATGTCACAATTAAAGATTGGGAGGTTTTGGTAGGTAAATCATTGGAAGTTTTTGTAACAGTTTTGTATGATTTTCTAAAGCTTATCCAAAAATATTAAATTGAAGCCCAAATTGGAAAGAGAATTGCTATAAAGAGAGAATAATGATGTTAACAAGAGCAATGTTTCTAAGAAGCATAATGCAACATATAACAAAAAAAAAATCTTGGAAATGAAGGATTGTATATCCTGAATTAGCAAATACACAATCTATATAAACAAGGTAGAGATGGACAAAATGAATGTGAAATCTTAACACACTCCAACTGTCAGGAAAACGTCAACTAATATCAATTATGTGATATATTATTCCTAGTACTAAAGTATTATAATATCTATTTAGAACCACCCTATACCCCCTGTCTATGCTTGGCTGAGCACCTGTCTCAGTATATCAATTCTAATGATTTCAGCAAAATCTATTGGTTTATAGGTTATTGTGCATGCTTGGCAATCACTGTGCTGTGCCAATCAGCATATCCTCATAGAGATGCATTCAGTCATCTATGTAGGGAGTTTTCAGTGTATTTGTAGGACCTTAGCCAGGTAGTCCCAGTGACAGCCACTAGATTTGATCATAGGCAGCATTGTAAATACTGCCTAATCTCAGAAAAGGCAATATTTACAATGCACAGCCTGCAGGAGCAGGCTATATGTCCCAGAACAATTACGTTAAACGGTAGATGTTCTGGTGAGGAGATTTTAATTTTAATTATGTGATATTATTTTTTTAATGTTTAAGTTTTCATTATTTTTTTTTAATCTGGTTTATTTAAACACTGGTATGAAGTACCACATTGATAGGTTTAAAAAACAAACAAAATAATTGGAGTTCATAGTGCACTTAGCATAAAACAGAAATTGACTAAATGCTTCAATATTCTCTCATATAGTTAGTTTCAAAATTGTAATAACATTTGTGGCAGAAGCTCCCATGCCTTGCCCTTTTGGAGAGGCTTGAAGGCCAGACTCTTGTCCACAGACCATTGGCCTGGTTCCAAGAGTCCCTGAAAGGGACTTGTGATGGTAGCAACAGGTGTACCTTTTTAAAATTTACAATATTTCTGCATTATATAGTAAACAATTTATTATTCATCAGTGTCGGAGAAGATTGTCTTGTAAGCAATTTGTAATATTTGTTTTCCAGTACAGAGTATAATATCTCTTCAATCACTTTATGCTACCAGTCATTCTAAGGCTCTAACATCGCAGTGCGGCATAGAACACCCAGCATTTTGGCTTTTATACTTACCAGTCACACGATCTTGGTCAGGTGGGAACTGCCTGACAGTCCAGGCAGTCCCCCCGGAGCACCTCCGGCTCTTTGAGTCCTCAGGAGGATAATGTTGTACTTGTGAGAAATTACATTAAATTAATATGAGTGTTTTAGAGCAATAAAACATATAATAATGGAGGGCGGAGCCTAACTGCAGAGAAGTTGCATGGCACTGAAGCTCTGGCGATTTATGCTAACTTTCGTCTTTATCAGCCCAACAAAATTGCCCAAAATTGCTACAAATACCGGGAAAAGGTTGCAGAAACAGCATGGGTCGGAAATCCAAAAGGCAGAAGCCCAACCAGCCGAGACAAAGCCTCGATATTGGAGCCATGTGGAGACAAGCTCACGGAGCAACTAGGCCCAAGATGGCCGACTACACGGAGACATACTCTGAACTCTCAGATGATTTCTCCCTGGGGGAGGACACACCCGACTTACCAAGCTTACCTGCGGCCATAGCCAAGCCCCTGGACCCTGACAGCACACCAGTCACAACGTCGGTGCTCAAGGCACTGTTGGTGGGCCTCCAGACCACACTACAGGCGGATATGGCTGCCCTCCGCACTGAGCTTCAGTTTGCCGCCCTGGAGGACACTCGCTGGGCAGCCAACTTAAAGGTATGGGGAATACCTGATGACATGCCAGCTGAGGAACTACCACACTTTGTGCGCAGGCTCCTGGCCGAAACTGAGGGCATATTCAGGGCCCTAAAACCGTCAGAGCCCCAACAACAGCCTCCCGTGATCTTATAATCCACTTCCAACAAAGGAAAGATAAGGCCGCAACTCTGGCAGCGATCAAGGACTGTGCTCAATATACATTCAAAGGAAAGTCTCTCTCGTTTTTTGTGGACTTAACAGGCGGCACTTTGGCCTGGAGGAGGTTGTTAAAGCCCTTCACCACACTTCCCAGGCAACAGGGCACACCATACAGATGGCGCCTCGACCGCTCCCTACTCATCCTGAAGGGTGAGGACAAACATGAGGTATATAACTTACAGGGTGCACAGGACCTGTTACACACGCTGGGACTGCCCTGGGAGGCCATGCGCTGTACGACATCCTCAGCAAACGCCAGACCACAGCAAAGATGGAATCCGGAGAGAGTTAAAACCTTTGTGCCATGACAGCCCAGGCATGGTACCTCCGAGGCGGCCAACACTTGAAGATCCCCAAGGACCCAATGACTGCAGCTAGTAACTATTGAGACTGTGTACTAATTACCATATCGCCACAACTCAATGGCACCTCAGATAATTCTCTTTTAATTTAATTCCTTTAAGCTATACTTTATTTAGACGAAAGAAGGCACTGACAATTCTCTGCTCTCACCACATTTAGCATTTGTAATTTGATACGTTTCAAACTCCTACCCCCCCCCCCCCGTCTGCACTGAGCGTTTATGGGAAGACACACGTAGAGGAAGCAGAGGGACATGCAACACCCCACATCTAGCAGCTAGGTACATACAAGGCCAGACAAATTACTACACACACACAGCATAGAAGTACCCTAGCCACTGACTCATGCAATGCGCTAACATCATAGTCCAGTTCACTCCATAGCTCCTGCGCTAGCTCCAAATGCACAGACTAAACCACTAAGCAAAATATATAACAGTTTAGACGCTTATCCTGCAGTCAAAGTTTTATTATGTTTTCTTATATGCAATCGAAAAAAGCAATGTTTTCCATTCCATGTATATACAACAATTGTTGACATACCTGACTAGCATGATAGCTTTCAACAAAACAAAAATATGTGCATGTCAAATGAATGCCATACCTTTGTAATGTCTTGTATGGAAATGTAATGTTTGATGTGCTATTGTGGCAACACAAGCTCATTGTACCCATCCCTTGCACTACAAAAACAAAGAATTATAAAAAAAACAACATATAATGATGATGATACCATCAGTGAAAGGGCAGTTTATTTGTGAAAAATGCAAAAAACAAATATAAGCGCCAACATTGGCCAGTGTTTGACTAAGTGGCTACTAAGAAACATTTTGAATTCCCTGGGTTGTCTACTTTTTAAATAGTATGCCATGATGTGGGTCATTTTCATTTATGGTCAGCCATACTGTCTCAAAGGCACAATACCCAATCTGCTAAATTTCAATGTGTAATAACTGGAAAGGGGAAAGCCCTATATTTGACCTTGTAACTTTCCAAAACACTGTGCAAACTGTACATAGGTGGTATTGTAGTACTTGTGAGACATTGCTGAACACAGATATGTGTATTTTATTGCAGGAAATTCCAACAGTATTATGACATTCACAGTAAAAATGTTGTGCAGAACTAAGAAAATACTTTTTTTCATTTCTTATACTTATGTAGATTTTATATATATATATTAAATTATTTTTCATATGTAAATATTTGATGTGAAAAGGAAGCCCTGTTTCTCCTGAACAAAACAATCTATAATAAGTGTGGGTGCATATAATATAAAAGGTAAATTAAAAAGACATATAGGGCAATTAGGTTTTGTTTACATTTTGTTATAATCTTGTAAAATTTTTCATTATTTTCAGGAAATTTTTTGAACAGGGCCAATTCTGAGATGAGCACAGAAATTGTAGGGTTAACTTTTTGAATTAACTTGTGTTTGTCCTTCCAATTTTGAGTTCAATACCATAGAATGTGTGACAAAGAACCTACTAGTCCTCAATTTACACTTATCAGAAAATCTGATGTTCAGTTTGTTCATTCTATATGGAGCTAGATACCACCTATATATTATCTTAAGATGATTTTCCCAATGATTGGAGCACTGAATTATTCCTTTTACGGTAGATGTAAAAGTAACTGATTCCTCCAGATCACAGCAAGCCCCTATATACTTTTTTTCCAAGCTAGAATATAGTACTATTTTTGCATAGTCTTGAGTAGCAGGTAAGAATAACATTGTGGTATTGTGCCACCTTATTGGGATCATACAAATAGGTCTTTTCTAAATTAGTTAATGATATTTCACCAGAACTTTGGGCCAAATTTGAAATGGAAAATGTATTTTTTAATGTGTCAACAATTAAGTCACGTTCTAATTTTAAATAATTTTGTAGGACGAATTTGTCTTTTTATTTATCAAAGGACATTAAAGAATTTCCCATCTAAAAATCATCTAAACTTTGAATTAGGTTTGATTGTTAATGTTCCAAATTTAAATAGGGGTAATCTAGTTTTAAAATAAACAACCACATTGCCCTCAACCACCCAGAGGAATATCCAACAACATTGAACATAGTTCAACATAGTGAACATGCACAGTGTTCAACACAGTGTTCATACACTATGTTCAACACAGTGTACATAGTTACAGCTCTAATAGTTCTAATAGTTATTCTGGTATTGGGAAACATATCTTTCATTTTAGGCTTCTTATTCCTCGGAAGCCATAGAACTTCCCTAGTGGAGTGTGCTTCCAACCTATCCCTTTCCATTTCTAACTATCTTGGGTCTTGTGAATGGGAATAAGTTTTAAGGCTGCTGTCACATTTGTCACTTGGAAGTATTTAAAAAAAATCTGGGATACCCAGGCCACCATGTTTCTTAAAGTTTTGTAGCACTGAGAATTTGATCCTGCTCATTTTGCCACCCAATATAAATTTAATGAGTGCAGATTGCACTGACCTAAAAAAAGACTTTGGAATAGTCCAGGGTATTGCTTGTAAGTAATACAATATTTTCATTAAGATATTCCTTTTTTATAGAGGTTATTCTACCTAGCCAGGATACCAGAGTACTCAACTTGTCTAATTCTCTTTGTAATTCTGGCCATACTTTTGAGATTAAATGTATGTATACTATTTACGTTTTTGCACAGTTTAATTTTCAAATAATCTATATATGAGTCTTTCCAATAAAAATCAAATGTGACTTCAGATCATCTAAAATCATACCATGGTATGTGTATTGGCAAAGCTTGTATTTTACCAGTGTTAAAATTATGAAATGAAACCTCTCTAAATTTCTTAGGTTCTGTAAAGGATAAAATAATATGTTCAGTAGGTTTAACTAAAACACCTTTAATATCTGGGGTATTCATAATCCATGCAGCTAGTGGTTCAATTGCCAAGTCAAAAAGTATTGGTGATAACGGGCATCCCTGTCTAGTCCCATTTGTTAATATAAAGTTATTAAAGGTGTAGTCAGTGGCAAAGACCTTAGTGTTGGATTCTGGTAAAATTTGAAAATTGTATTAACACTGGAATTAAGTATATCTTTAAAGTTTCTCTCAAGTAGCCCCAGTGGACTCTGTTGAACGCCTTTTCTGCATCCAAAAAAAAGGAGCAGAGAAGACGTTTGAGTTGATTTAAATTGATTTATTAGATTAATAAATCTCCTAACCATCTGGGGCTTTTCTTCCCATAACAAAACCCACCTGATCTTTATCTATGACTTTAGGAATCACTTGCATCCACCTCTCAGTCAAAATCTTCACATTTATTTTTATATAGATTGGTCAGAAGTTGGCACAGCAATCTTGATTATTCCCCGGTTTTGGCAAAATTTTAAAAATCTTTCCCTCAGACCAAAATAGGTCAAACAGTTTTGTCAGATGTGACAAAACTATATGTGAAAAGGTTTTATAATAAACCATCATGAAGCCATCTGGGCCTGGTGCTTTACCATGTGGTATTTTGTTGATATCGTCTAGTACATCTTGTTGGTATATGGCCGAATTTAAAGAATCCAATTTTTCAGGGTGAATGTGGAATAGGTTACTTTTTAATACCTTTATTTTTTTCCAAACTATGTTGTTGAGTTTTAGGATCAAAAGCAAAATTATATAATGCCTTGTAATAGTTAGAGAATTGATTGCTGATTTTTCTGGGTTTGTAATTATTTACCATCATCTCTGAACAAATACGCTATTTGCGATTATGCCACATTCTGTCTGAGTTTGGATGCCAAAACTGAGGAGGCCTTGTTTCCTTTTGAATCACAAACCTGTTTGAGTCATCTCAGCATGAAGGCTGTTTTTATTTTAAACTGTTGTTGGTGTAAATAATTTGCTTGTCTATTTTTTGTTTATATGCACTGTGACTATTTATTTGTCATAATTTGTTTAAGTTCCACCTTTGTCTTGTAAAAAGTCAAGTACCATGAATAAACCAATGTTTTTTTTTTTTCAATTGCATACATATTGTACTAAATTGTGTGGGATATTGTGTGGGATATATCATGGGATATTAATCTCATATTTAAAATGTATGAATTGTCTTGGTGGTGATAGCTTTTTACATTAGAGTTAAGTGTGGGTGGTGTTAAGTGGGATTTCTTATCTTAATTTAGAGTCTAGTGTAGACCAATAATGATTTTTAACCCTTTCGCTACCAGAACCAAGTTGTGAGCATGCTTGGAGTAGTGTGAGTTCATGACAAGGTCCAATTTTTTGAAGAGTTTGTTCCTAGTGATTTAAAGTTTTTAAAAATAATGTTTTCAGGCTGTTTTATACTTTTAGAAGTAGAGTTATTTTCCTTTTTTCCTCAACCAACAAAAAGTTGGAATGAAGACTATGGAAATTAGGTCAGGATGGTGGTACCAGCTCCACCAATTATGGGCTTGAACCCAAATATTGTATATAAAAAACAAAAATAAACTAAATAGGAAGAATAACCCCCTAGAGGGCCCTCCTAATGGCTGGTATAGGAAATATGTACACCATAAATACTAAATACCTATTTACCTATTTGGAAAAATAAATATAAAGTGTAAGCAATGGAAACTGTAGCTTCTCTGGTATAACTAAGAATCTTGAGGTGACAATAATATATAAACAAAAAAACTTTATTAGACTTGTGCTACCCAGAGGATACTATAGTATCAATGTAACCAATAGCTAGTGTTACTAAGTCTGTATTACCCCTATATCACATAAACTTGGTATAGTAAAATCACGATCCACAGCAGTGTAAATGCTTGAAAGGTACAAATGAACAACCAAGAGGAAAAGGGGGGAATAATGAACGAGGGAATAGATAGACAAAAAAAAATAATTAGGTACCCTATCGATATATAACGGGATCCTAAGTAGAACAATAAATCAATCAAATCTAAGACACCAGGGATAGAGCCTTCTGGTGGAGAGATAGCAGAGTATCTATAAGTTAGTTGCTCCAAAATGATAACTAATAAATGAAAAACAGCAGCCTCTAACTTGTAAGCGACTAGTGAATATTAAAGTCTAAGGAGTATGGCTACTGGAAACTGAAGTAAAAAAGAAAAATGGCTACTAAAGACACCATTATGCTAATACCCTATAAACTCCTATTAACACCTTCATGGGTGTTCTATACTGAGGCTAATGCTTAACCCGGTGTCTTAAAGTCAGTCAGCCCTCGAAAAAAAAAAAAATTGAACATGCTTAGACTAAATACACAAAAAAGGAGTAGCAACCAAAGTAAGGTGTTTTATACTTTTGCAAAATGTAGTATTTCAAGAAGTATGAAGGAAACAAATCAGTGATGAAATACAACGGGAAACACGCTTGATCTCGCCTTCACCAATCTCTGTACCGCCTCTAATCTCTACAATATTACTTTTCTTCTGACCACTATCTGCTTACTTTTGACATCAGCATACCTAAGACCCAATTGAGACCACCGTCTGAACATTAATCTCACAGAAACCTCCAATGTCTTGACCTAGAGCATTTCTCCATTAATCTCCAAACTCTTCTTTTGCCTATCTGAAACATCACCTGTCCTAGCTCTGCAACTTTCTTCTACAATTCCACCCTCTCCTCTCAACTAGACATCATGGCACCTCCTACATTTAAACACAGCAAGTACCCCCAACAACAACTTGGCACACCAAGATGACTCAATACCTCCAAAAATGCTACAGAACTGCTGAATGCTGTTGGAGAAAGTCTCACTGTGCATCTGACTTTCTTCACTATAAATTTATGCTGTTCTCATACAACTTAGCTCTTTCCTCTGCAAAAGTAAATTACTTCAATACCCTCATAACCACACTCTCTCGCGAACCCAAACGACTATTTCACACATTAAACTCTCTTCTTTGTCCTATTGTTCCTCCTCCACCTACTAAATGACCGCCTCAGACTTTCCAACTCACTTCACTGACAAGATCTCTACAATCAAGGAAGAGATCTCTCATATTTCTTCTTCCCCTTACAATACTTCCCCTACCCTCACTCCCTCTGCTGTTCTATGTCCATTTGCACCTGCTACAACAGAAGAGGTTTCTGCTCTGCTCCAGTCCTCCCTCCCCACGACCTGCTCCCTAGATCCAATTCCCTTGCATCTCATCTGTACTCTGTCTTCTTCTCTTTCACTACCTCTCACTAAAATCTCAATCTCTCTCTCTCCTCTGGCGTATATCCATTGCTTTTCAAACATGCAACTATAACCCCAATTCTAAAGAAGCCCAACCTTGACCCTAACTCTCCATACAACTACTGTCCTATCTCGTTACTGCCTTTACATCCAAGATACTTGAAAGAATTGTGTATGCAAGATTGACAAACTTCCTCGAGTCCAACTCTCTGCTAGACCTGCTTCAGGCTGGTTTCCACGCTAAGCACTCTGGGGAAAGGGCACTGACCAAAGTATCCAATGATCTACTCAATGCAAAATCTCGTGGTCACTACTCTATCCTAATTCTCCTTGACCTTTCTATGGCTTTTGACACTGTTGATCATCAACAGCTTCTTCTCATCCTCTGCAATATCAGTCTACAAGATATTGATCTCTCCTGGTGCTCCCCCTACCTCTCCCAGCACTCCTTCAGTGTTTCTTTCTCTGGCTCTGCTTCTTCTCCCCAACTCCTCTCACTTGGTGTCCTCCAAGGTTCAGTCCTTGGTCCCCTACTGTTCTCTATCTATACTGCCTCCCTTGGTAAATTTATTAGCTCCTTTGGCATCCAATATCACTTAGGTGCAGATGACACGCAAATCTACCTGTCCTCTCCTGATCTCTCCCCATCCCGCAGTCTCTGAAAGCCTCTCTGCTATTTCTAACTGGATGGCTGCCCACTTCCTTAAACTCAACTTGACCAAAACTGAAATTCTCGTCTTTCCTCCCTTAAGTGTTGCTACTCCTGTGTCTGTCTCCCTCCAAGTCAACAGTGCTACCATAAGCTCCACCGCGCAGGCTTGCTGTTCTCTTTGACTCTGACCTCTCCTTCACGCCTTATGTTCAGTCTATCGCCAAATCCTGTTGCTTCCATCTCAAAAACATTGCGTGCCACCGAACTTACTTAACGCCAGATGCGACTAAGGTGCTGGTCCATTCCACTGTCCTTTCTCGCCTTGACTAGTGGAATCCGCTTCTCAGTGGTCTTACGTGCTCCCAACTTGCGCCGTTACAGTCCATAATGAATGCGGTGGCGAGGCTTATCTTCCTGTCCGCCCGCACCTCCCACGCCTCACTCTTCTGTCAGTCCCTACATTGGCTTCCTGTAAGATATAGGGATCAATTTAAAATTCTGGTTCTCACTTTCAAATCTCTACATAATGCTGCACCCACCTATCTATCCTCACTAATACACAAGTATGTCCCGTCTAGGCCCTTACGCTCTGCTGAAGACTTACGTCTATCTTCTGTCCATACTCCCAGCTCTGATGCTAGCCTTCAAGACTTCTCAAGGTCTGCATCGTTCCTGTGGAACTCACTTCCCTCCTCCATTAGATGCTCACCCAGTCTCTACTCCTTCAAAAAATAATTAAAAACCCACTTCTTCATAAAAGCATATCAATTAAACTATTAATAGCTCCCGACTGATTTCTCTCTTGCAACTGTCATTAGTTTAATACTATCCTTACCTTTTGTGTCACTTTACCCCACTCCCTTTAGCATGTAAGCTCATTGAGCAGTGCCCTCAACCCCTCTGTTCCTGTGTGTCCAACTTGACTGGTTACAACTACATGTTTGTTCGTCCACCCACTGTAAGCGCTGCGGAATTTGTTGGTGCTGTATAAATAACAACATAATAATAATCCATATTCATAATTGTAAGTAATTCATAATTTTTTACATGTAAAACACTTTCATTTGAGAATGTAGGAACTTATTCACTTTAGGGCTTATGCAAAACACATACGCCTAAAATTTCACTCAAATTCAAACCGCATGACCCGTGGACCTGCTTACTGGCCAAACCGATTGACAACTTCCCCAACAAGGACCAAAGGCTCCTAAATAAAATTAATCTGGCAGCCAGGCGCGCCTTGGCGCAGACGTGGCTGCAGACTGAAATGCCGCACATGGATAGGGTAATTAGCAATATTAAAGAAGCCTTCTTGATGGACAAACTCACCGCACAGGTGCGAGATACGTATGCAAACTTCCTCAAGGTGTGGGAGCAGTGGGAAGCCTATATGGACTCCCAACCCCGGACCTAAACCTTCCCCCCTCATTGACGGCTCGCGGACAATGCCCCTGGATGGACCCCCCCCCCCTCCTCTGCAGCAGTGGGTCCTACACCCTTGCCCTCACCTCACCCCCCTGTGTGTGTGCGCATAGCCTCCCCCTAAACCGGCGGGTAGGCTGACCCGCGTGGCTTAACGGGACGGCCTGTGGGCTGCGGGGTGGTTCCCGCTGGTGCTTGCGTACGGGGGGGGGGGTGACAACGCACCGGCTACTCTATTTCTTTGCCCTTTCCCGGGGGAGGTAATGTCTTACGATGGGGACGCATACTCATCTCCGACGCCGGGCGCGGACTCTCTGGACCTGGGTCGCAGCCCAGCTGGGTATATCTAGCTTACACAACCTGCGACTCCTGAGTGGAGGGAGTGAGTGTCTGGGGTTGGTGGCTGCCGCTGTAGGGCTATTTGAGACGAGTCACTGTAGCCACTTAGTTCCCACCACTACATGGGTACCCGGGGCACGCTGCCATCACCCACACGCTCCCAGGGTGACTGAGCTCTCGTCAAGGCAACCATTGCTTCTGGTTGATTTTTTTCTCAGTTCCTTGTTTGTATATCCCTTCTCATGCAAATGGCTGCTCCAATTACGAAAATGATGGCCGTACATGCTTGTGACTACAACATTTACACCAAACAGGTCCACGGCAGCTAAGAGTGGCCACAGTGTAGGCCTAACTGCTTTACTGTTTTTTCGATATATTGGTAATGACATATTCGGCTTCTGCGCAAGCCACATCATGCAGCTAGTTTCTGTATACTGATACATGCCACTGCTAAAATTGAGAATTTGCAAAACATATGCAGGTCCCATCAAGTGCCCTCACCAGGTTTATGGACATTCTAAGCTCTAGTTGCCTGTTATTAGCTTTCTGGGGCATGACAAGCCTGTCTGTAACAATGGTACTTACTTGCATATTATGATCAAACCTAGTAATGTTATCTCAAGCTACAGTGTTCCACGCAGCATGTATAACCTATTGTTTTCTTTTATTTTACTACGCCTGTTTCTGTTAAATATTGAATTTCTAATCTAAAAAAAAAAAGAGTGCAATGCATCTTGAATCTGTCACCAAAATGTCACCAATAATTATCTACTGTAATAACCTTTGGTATTACTGACATATGTATTTAAAAATGCACTTTCATAAATAAAGAATTAAAAAAAAATAATAATTCAAACCGCATGATTTATCTCTATGATCAGGCTGCAGATTCATAGTTTTATTCACTGTGAAAGAAAAGTTTTATGCTTTTTATGTTTTTTACCGATGGCATCTGTTTTTTTGTAAATTAGTGATGAAAAAGCTTACCAATTATAGTATCAATAAAAGTACTGTTATACATTAACTGAAACTACAAAATAAATAGCAATCCTTCAATAAACTTTAAGAAGGATGGATTAATTGTTTTTGGAAAGTGTGTAAGTAACTTTTACTTTTGATAGAAGATGTTGCACTTAACTCTTCATTTAATTTTGGTTTAATGGGAAACTGTAACTTTCCAGTAATTTTAATATTGTGCTTACTTATCACTGTATTTAACACACATAAATTCATACCTCTATGTTAGCTCTCTGCCAACCATTATCAGCTCTGCCATTTGTGACTGGTAGTTAGCATAGAGAAAACATGGATAGAAGAGGTAAAATTAAATGTTTCTTTTTCTCTGATTTATTAGTAAGATTTGCCATGGATTTTACTTGTTGATGTAATTTTGACAAAACTTTAATATGAATGTAAAATAAAACCTTTTTATTTAATATATATATTTTTAATTTAATTATATACTAATATATCTTGCAAAGAAATAATGTCAAAGTGTACTTAATGCTGTAACATATAATGGAGTGACAATTCATAGGTTCCATGTCAAAGCAAAATACATAGTTTTATTAACTTGTAGTTCCATAGTGCATCTGTTTGATCTTGGCCACTGTTCTTCCCCTTTTCCTCATTACAGATTATCTCAGTCAATCCTATTGAAGTCCTATAAAACTGTAAACGGTAATAAAAGAGAAATAATTTTTTCAACAGTAATAATATAGAAATTATTATTTTAACAGAAAATTACAATAAGTCCCACCTACCACCTCACCACCTGTTCCTTTGACTCTGATCTAAAACATCTTATCATACTCTGTTCCATTCTCTTGCTTCTCTTGCAACCATTACTCTTATCTTTAAAATCCCAAACATGACCCAAATGTCCCATCCAAAAACTGCCATATCTCAGTGTTATCATTGGCTCTGTTAATCTTAAGATAGTTGTGTACGCTGAGTAACTTCCTTGAATCTAAATCTCTGCTTGACCCGCTTCAGTCTGGCTTCCATACTAATCAATCTGTCAAAACAGCTTTCACCAATGTAACCAATTATTTATTTGTTTCAAAATCCAAGTGTCAAACCTAATTTTTTTTTAGGAATCTACCAGCCTAGCCTCGTGTGTAGATATTAGCGCCCAAAAACTAGCAACAAGTTACCAACCTCCAGACCAATGTTTTGTGTCCCCCTGCTACCAAGGTTCACTCCTTCAAATCCATATCTTAATTTTCACTTATTAGCAGCTTTAATATGAAGCAGAAAAAACACATAAAAAGTTGTTTGTTTTTATAACTGTGTTGCTGACATCTTGCCTTCCTTTTTTAATGGTCAATATTCTTTGAGTTATTCTTTAGGATTTAAATGTAATGGTATATGTAGAACATGATTCTTGTCCTATAGGATGTATGTGCATTTTTGAGTTTATTTCAAAAGACCCCATATGGTGATCACTATTTCCCGAGTGCTCCCCTACTTGAGTTGAAGCAGACACATTTTAGAAGCTAGCATAGATATGTGTCTAAATGTTTTTAGCAATCACCTATTATTCTCGAGGAGACACATTAAGTCTTATGAGATGGGAATAACAGAAAATAACAAAAAGTGCCATAATGGTATGATTTTGTAATTTTGAAACAGTCACTACTTGGTAAAATCGGTGACAGACATTTGACAGAGCAACAGCTTGTTGATAAAACTTAATGACAACATTAGAAACAATCCCTAAGTTACAATTATTTTCACTCTGGTGTAATACAGTGCTATCCATTAATATTGGCACCAATGGAAAATATTAGCAAAGATGAAATACTCTGCTCAAACAATTGCACACACAACACTGGTTTATAAAACATGTTTTATTACATATATGTTTGACACCATTATTGGCATCTTTTCATTCAACACTTTGTGCTACCTCCCTTTGCCTAGATAATAGCTTTGAGGTTGATGCTGGTGGACTTACCTCTTCAGTTCACCCCACAGTTTTTCTATGGGGTTCAAGACAGGAGATTGGCATGGTCATGGCAAGACCTTTATTTTGTGATCAGTAAACCATTTTTGTGTTGATTTTGTTGTATGTTTTAGCTCATTGCCCTGCTGGAAGATCAAATCATGGCCCATTTTAAGTTCTCTGGCAGAGGCAGTCAGGTGTTCATTTAATATTTGTTGATATTTGAAAGAGTCTATGATGCAATGTATACTAACACAATGCAAAATCCTCTGGCAGAAAAACAGCCCCAAAACATTAAAGAGAGAACACCATATTTACAGGGATACTATAATGCTAGGAATACAAATTTGTATTCCTACCACTATACTTCCCTCTGTTCCCCTCTCCTGTGTCCCCCACCCAGCAATTTAAGGGTTAATAAATCCTTACTGTACTTACCTGATCCTAGTGCTGATGTCACTTGGTGCTGGGTGGGTGCTCCACCTCCTCCAATGTAACCTGACAGGAGGTGCTAATGTGCATGTGTAGCGAATGCTGCAAGCGTGATAGGCCCTCCCCATAGGAAAGCGTGAGAATGTCCAGGGTCAATAAAGCAAACAAGCAGGAAGTACCTCTAGTCTTCGTCCTGAAAGGTATTTCCATTGCAGGACAAAGTGTGACAGCGACATTGAACCTAGACTACTTCAATAAGCAGAAGTGGTCTGGGTGCCTATAGTCCCTTTAACCATGGACATGAAGTACTCTTTCATATGTGTGCTTCAAACCCATCGCTGGTGCTTATTTCCAAAAAGCTTTATTTTGGTTTCATTTGGCCACAGACTCAGATTCTATTTCAACTTCCAATAGTCTTTGGCAACCTGAAGACTCTTGAGTTTATTTTTGAATAAGGGCAGAGTTTTATTTTTAAACCATTCCATACTATTTGTGGTGATGTCAGACTGTAGTTTTGGAGACTTTCTAACCCCAAGACACAACTGACCTCTGCTATTCTCAAGCTGTGAACCCTGGAAAAGTTTTTGCCACTAGAACTATCCTTTTCACAGTATGTTCAAACAATGTAGACACTCGTCTAATTCCAAATTGATTCGTAAGATTTCCAGTTGACTGGAACTTCTTAATCATTGACCTAATGGAAGAAATTGACATTTAAAATGCTTTTGCTAATTTCTTATAGCCATTTCCCTTTTTGTGGACATCTTTTTTAGCCTCACATCACAGCTATATTCTGTGTTAGAAACGTACTGGATACTGCACTCACAAAATAATCAAGGTGCTCTAAAGTGAGGGCTGGCCAGGCCTTGCTTCCAAGAAAAGCATAACAAATAATGGTTCAGGCACTCCGGAATAATAGAAATAGCAGCTTAATTGGGGCAAAAGCAGCAACGTTTTGAACCTACTAGCTTGATAAAGACCGGAAAGGGTCGAAATGTTGCTGCTTTTGCCCCAATAAAGCTGCTATTTCTGTTATCCCGGAGTGCCTGAACAATTATTTAGTCAGCTATATTCTGTGATCATACCCATTCTGATGAATGACTAAGGGAATTTTGCCAATGTGTTACTTCATTTATATCCTGGTTGAACAATTTCCTGTTCATAGTCACTCAGGTGCACTAAAAATAAAATGTAAAATGTAATTGGGAATATACTTAAAATATATCTTTCTCATATGAATTAGTAGAGGTGTCAATAATTGTGCCACACATATATTAAACATATTTTTTTTTTTTTTTATAAACCTGTGTTGTTTTTGCAATGGTTTGATATCCATGATAGTATTTTTGTGTATTGTTTTAGCAAAATATCAAAAGGTTAAACAATAAAGACAATTTTTCACAGTCTTCTTTGCTCATTTTTACCAAAGGTAAATGTCAAATCTCAACAATATATCATTTTGGCTATTTGTATATGTGCAAAAACATGCTTTTAGTCCAGTATCATAATAAAATCACATGTCATATATTGTTTGATAAATTCAGCAACAAATTCAGCAACAAATTCAGCAACAAATTCAGCAGGTGTTCATGAAATGTCCCAAATAAGTGAATAAATGATCAATTCTTATTTGTTTGTTACATGCTTTTCTGTTACGTATCTGTCTTAAATCATATATCTAAAAATTCAAAATATTTCCACAAAGTATTCAGGCACAGGAAGATTTTTCTCTATCAAGAAATGCCCTGGAGAAAAGACATTCTATGAAAGTTCGTAGTCAAAATCAACTTTTCAATGGAATGACAATATGTCTTTTCCACAGCTATTATTGCTGCCTGATGGCTTAAAGGGGGAAAAAAAAAGAACAGCAAAGAGATTCATTGTGTAGTGTAGCTGTCAACTCTTTCTGGGACATAATTAAGTTTTATTCACAAAAAAGGTCAATTTGTTTATTGTAATTATTGTTATGCTTACTAGCAAGGCTGTATACCTCATAGAGTTTTAGCAAATATATCATACTGAGCAAATATATGAAACAGAGACATAGCTGTAATTGTTTAGTGTCTGATTTACACATACTGTATAAGCTCTCAAATAAGAGGCTAAAATCACCATGAGAGTAAACCTACAGTATCTCACAAAAGCGAGTACACCCCTCACATTTTTGTAAATATGTTATTATATCTTTTCATGTGTCAACACTGAAGAAATTATACTTTACTACAATGTAAAGTAGTAAGTGTACAGCCAGTATAACAGTGAATATTTGCGGTCCCCTCAAAATAACTGAACACACAGCCATTAATGTCTAAACTGTTGGCAACAAAAGTGAGTACACTAAGTGGAAATGTCTAAATTGGGGTCAATATTTTGTGTGGCCACCATTATTTTCCAGCACTGCGTTAACCCTCATGGACATAGAGTTCACCAGAGCTTCACAGGTTGCTACTGGAAACCTCTTTCGCTCCTCCATGATGACATCACAGAGCTGGTGGATGTTAGAGACCTTGCACTACCCCACAGATGCTCAATAGGGTTTAGGTCTGGAGACATGCTTGGCCAGTACATCACCTTTACCTTCAGCTTCTTTAGCAAGACAGTGGTTATCTCGGAGGTGTGTTTGGGGGAATACTGCCCTGTGGCCCAGTCTCAGAATGGAGGGGATCATGCTCTGCTTCAGTAGGTCACAGTACATGTTGGCATTCATGGTTCCCTCAATGAACTGTAGCTCCCCAGTGCCAGCAGCACTCATGCAGGTCCAGACCATGACACTCCTACCAGGATTACTTGACTGTAGGAAAGACAAACTTGTCTTTGTACTCCTCACCTGGTTGCCGCTACCCACGCTTGACACCATCTTGGCCAGCAAACCCCTCATATAGGCAAAATAATGCAGGAGTGTACAACATATGGAATGCACATTTTATTGGTAATTGCTTAAGTATTTTATCTTGATGGACTTCCTACAGGGTCATCATCAACCTGGTTGCAGCTCCGGAAGGAGACGCCATCTTGTTACATGAGGTTTCTTGGTCGATAGGAGGAGGTGCCCTGGGGGCCATTTTGAGTAGTGAATGAGCACAGGAGCATATAGTAAATAGACATTTTACTAACATTAATTTCTATCCATCACAGTCCCCCTTTAAAATGACTATTTACATCTATTTCTAGAAGCTATATCTGTCCCTAATATCTGTCCCTAATGGTCTAGCTCATCTGTCCCAATGGCCTCGGAACTCTTTTCATGCTGTGCATAAGAAGAGTGATGGCTTGTCCACCACCCCCCTTGCTACAGACTGTGCCTAGAGTGAAGTCAGATGCTGTCCGTACTGTCCCCAAAATACTGTAGTTTTGTAATTGGTGGGTAGGGACTGCATTGGTGTGTAGGGTTTATCATAATCCTCCTCATCTATTTCTTGATGAACGAAAATTGGTGTTGTCTGATCTGCTGTTTGCTGGAGGCATTTTCTAATACAGGGGAGAATACAACAGACAATAAAGGCAAGGATAATCAAAATCACCAAGACTGCTACACCTATTTGGGTCAGAACTTTCTGCCAACCATTCATCCATCCAAACCATCTTTCCCATGGGTCACTGATCCCAGAGTTCCTTTTCAATTCTTCTGAGAGACTTTCTAATTTCTCTATTGCCAGGGTCACTTTACCACTAGGACCTGTATTATCTGGGATGAAGGTGCAACATGTCATAGTGTTTGGGATCATTTTACACACTCCCCCCTTTTCTGCTAGAATCATGTCTAGGGCCATCCTATTCAGGAAAGTCATCTGGGATGTGGCCTGTAGTTGCTAAGCTAGCCCTTGAAGGGCATCTGTTGTATAATTTACAAACTGTTGCTGGTTATAATATATGTAATTAATCCAATTCACGTTCTTATTGGCAGTGGTGATAGGGAAATTCCATTCAAAACCCTGCAGCAACTTCGTCCCTTGCCTTAAACTCATCTGGTACCCCCCTTGGCACCCCAATGGCATCTATATATTTATGGGGGTCGAAACTGCCATGTCTCCTTGTTCGAATATGTGTGTATGTCTTATAAAGTGTGTTCTGGGGATCATCAGATATTATGTGTAAGGGCATAATAGCCTTAGCCAAGGTGCGTTCCCCCCACCATAGGCCTTCCAACCTTGTTCTAATCTTCATGTCCCCACATAACCAATATAAGTCTCCCAGGGATTGAGTCTGATATTGTAACAAGGTGGCTGGAATTTTGCTATAGGTGGCACAATATCCACTGGTGAAATTTCCCCAAAACCTGCCTTTTCCACTGTATATGCCGTAGCATGTGTAATTCCCTGGATATATAGTGATACCCTCAGGTGGTTTGGGAGTCTTAGTAATTATAGGATACTCCTTTTTCCACGATTCACACACTGACTGGTTTGTCACAGTCTTAGTAAAAAGATATGGAAGCACACTTGTACGTCAAGAGGCAAGATTAAGGGTACAGTACCTAGGTGGGGTCTGGCTCCCCCATATACATAGCAGTTAGTTTTATTATGTTTGTTAGCATTATATCTCATCCATTCTAGCCTTAGGTTAGTATCAGAGAATCCTGTCTCTACTGACAAAGTATCTTCAGATGTAGTGTCTGCTTTGGCAATCATGTCCTTTAAGGTTTGGATGTGGGGTTTAAGTGGATTGGTGATCACATGTTGGGGAGCTACCCACTCGGGTGACTTGTACATATCTTGGAGGCAAAAACTTCCCCGTTTATTATAGGAACCCTCACCTCTCCAATACATTCCCAGTATATATTGGTCAGCATCAACAGGGCTGGGATTTAAAATGTTTAAGGTGAGTTTCATGGGTGTCCTCCCTTTTGGTTTAAATAGAGTCATTCTGTCTAGTAGGGACACTCCATTTTTGTCTTTTCTATCTTAGGCACTCTGCGGCTTATAGCCCCAATCTATCCCTGCATTCCAACCCACCGCCCTCCTGTAACCACAGTTTTGTCCCCAGTGATTATCTGTAACACATATATAGAGGTCTTTTATGCAGGGTATTTCCTTATAAATGTTATGCTTCAATGAGCGTGGGAATGGACAACTGATAATTTCACAATAGTCAAAAGCAAAGGTAGCCACACGTGTGTTGGATGAGTTGTACCAGAATGTAAATGCATTGTGATCTTTAGTAATGGCTACTTGTTGGGCCTTTGTCAGGCCTAGTAGTGAAAGGATGTACAGGATGATCATGGCTTAGGACTGTCCACCTCCTCTGGAGCCGGAACCTTCTTGCAGTGTGAAGCGTGTATCCAGGTGCTC
Organism: Pelobates cultripes; assembly: GCA_933207985.1. NCBI lineage: Eukaryota > Metazoa > Chordata > Amphibia > Anura > Pelobatidae > Pelobates > Pelobates cultripes. The sequence continues at coordinate 263,646,022 of OW240914.1, forward strand.
TTGTGACTTGGTTACAGAAGTGGTTGTAGTTAGGAGGACTTGGAAGGGACCATCATATATTGGCTCAAGAGAGTGTTTCCTCACAAATTTCTTGACCAGAACCCAATCACTTGTATCAGACTCGGTATTTGGAATGGAAGAGAACACTTGGGCATGGATTTTGATCAACGCACGAGAGAGAGCAATAACATAGTCAACCAATACGTCAGAGTGGAGCTGGAGTTGTTGGGGGAAATAGCACCTGAGTCTAGGTGCTGATCCAAACAGAATCTCATAAGGGAACAAGGCAAACCTCCCTCTTGGTGTGTATCTTATACTAAACAGAGCAATGGGGAGACTCTCTGTCCATGACAGGTTAGTTTATTGGGCCATTTTCAACATTCTAGCTTTTAGGGTGCCATTCATGCGCTCTACCTTGCCACTGCTCTGGGGGTGATAGGGTGTGTGGAATGCAAGGGTCACCCAGATTTCTTTGGTTACTGATGCAGTGAAGGCTGGTCCCTGATAACTTTCTATTACCTCGGGTACCCAATATCTGCATATCATTTCAGTGAGCAGGTGTTTGGCTGTGATTTTGGCTGTCATATTAGTTACTGGGTAGGCCTCTGAGAACATGTCTATTATGATTAGTTCGTATTCGAACCGACCACTCTTTGGCATTTGAATGTGGTCAATCTGGATTCTTTGGAAGGGATAATGGGGTTTGGCCAAATGCTTTGGGGGGGCTTTTTCCCTCTTGCCTGGGTTGCATTTGGCACAGATGGTGCAGGATCTGCAGGAGCTGCTTGTGTCAAGGAAGTGATCCCTGGTGCTTCATAGTATTTGCTGATCAGCGAATTCATGAGGGTTTTAGACAGGTGTGATGTTCCATGGGCCCACTGGACCACTGAGTACATGCTATTGGGTAAACAGAACTTGAGATTGTTGGAATACAACTCGAGTTTAAGGGTTGCCCCTTTGTGTTTCTAGCTTTGTATTTCTTTGGGATCAGCAGCTGCTTGTTGTTCCTTCAGGAGCTTAAGATCTGTGGGTACAGTCTGCATAGTAAATATGAGGGTTTCTTCATACATATGGCTTGCTTGGCGGCTTGATCAGCTAGATGGTTGCCTCGTGCTTCATCCGAGTTCAGTTTCCCATGACCCTTTACCTTGAATATGGCCACATCTTCAGGGAGGAGTAGGGCATCCATCAACTCCTTGATAGCCGTGCTGTGTTTGACCAGTGTGCCAATTGCTGTTGTCTTCCAGATTAGTCTGAAGTCATGGGCCACGCCTAGTGCATATCTTGAGTCAGTGTAGATATTGGCGCATTTTCCTTCAGAGATCTTGCATGCTGTGGTGAGATCCTGTAGCTCAGCTTCTTGTGCAGACATGGATGAGGAGAGTGAGGATGTTTGAAGTACTTCATCCACTGTGGTGACAATAAATCTAGTATGGTATCTTCCTTTTTCATCAGCATATCTGGAGCCATCTACAAACAGGGTGAGGTCAGGTTCTTCAGCATCATGTACCATTGGGAGATGTGTTGTCTCCATCTTTATTTGCTCAAAGCAATCATGAGGTGGATCTGGGTTATAGTCTGTAGGGGAATTGCGGTACATGCAGCTTCTGCGTGAAATTGGGCATAGCCAGTTACTTTCCAGTTCAGGGTTTGTTTGATGATACCCTTTTCGGAGAGCTGGGTCTGGTCTTCAGTGCTCCCCAATTTTGCCATAGGGACAAGATTTTTCCATGAGGTCTGAGGTGACTTGGTTACAGAGATGTGTGGGATAGCTGTGTCCTAGTGATGATACAGATGAGTAGCTTCCAGGGGCAGGAGGACTAGGGCCATGCTGTTGCCCTTGGAATCACAGAACAGGTCTGTTATGGTGAATGCCACTTCAACCATTTGGAACAGGTCTTCTTCATAGTGGGGGTCAGGTCCTGGCGTGGGTTTGTACCACAAGGTGCAGTGAGGGAAAGAATGAGTATCATAGGTGAAGGGCATGGTTTGGGCCTTTCTTATTTCGGTCAGAAAGAAAAAACTGAAGATTAGGTCTATGTCCAGGCTGTACCAATACTGTGCAAGTCCCCCCTTGGGAAGTGGCAGAAGAGTGGCCAGGTTAAGGGAATAACATCTCTGTAAGGAAACATTGTCTGGGAGCCAAAGAGCACATTGCAAGCAGAGGTGGCGGGCAGATGCTTGAGTTGAACTTGATTGAGGATAGCAGCAATGTCAGGAGGGACAAGGATGACAACAGGATTGCCAAGGACCAACTCATTGGTTTTGTCAATGAGAACATGTGCAGCAAATACAGCTCTGAGACAGGATCTTCTCTTGCTACAGCATCCAGTTGGCAAGAGAAAAATCCAATGGGGCATTGACGTGAGCCATGGGACTGAGTGAGGACTCCAGTGGCATGCTCCTCTCTCTCAATCACGAACAACTTAAAGGGCTTCTTGTAGTCAGGAAGGCCCAGGACCGGTGCAGAAGATATGGCATGTTGCAAGGAATGGAAACAGGCGAGAGCCTCGGGGACAGGGAAACAGGTTCAGTCTTAAGGGCATCATAGAGAGGCTGCATGAGGAGGGAGGCCTCAGGTATCCAGACTCTGCAGTAGGAGATGAGGCCCAGAAAGGCATGGATGAGTTTGTGAGCTGTGGGGGGAGCAATATCCTTGATAGCTTTCACCCGGGCCCGGGTGAGGTGGCGGGTACCATATGAGAGACAGTGTCCTAGAAAAACCACAGAGGGTTGGCACCATTGTAGCTTCTGCTTGGAGGCCTTGCATCCTTGTTCTGCGAGATAGCAGAGGAGATCTTCAGAAGTACGCTCAGCAGTGGGGAGGTCATCAGCACAGAGGAGGAGGTCATCCACATATTGAAGCAGGACCACATCAGTGTGGGCTTCTTGCCATGACTCCAGAATTGAAGCAGGTAGAGGATACCACAAAATGGGCTAGTGGATCAGGGAAGGTGCCAACCTTCAAGGGCTTGGTTAAAAGGCTATTTTTCAAGGAGTGCCATCTACCCCTACACAAGAGACATCAATATTGGACAGGAATGAGGGGTCAGGCGGGTCTTGCTCTCTAAGCACACTTCTGACTGCTTCTGGGTCAACTAAGAAGGTGGTAGGGTGGCCTTCTACAGGCAGAACTACCGTGGCTTGGAGCCCCCCTTATCCCCTGCAGACACTGCCATGACAGGGGTAGATGACACAGGTTTGCCAGTTACCTAGCGTAGAAGATCTATGTGAGCTTTGTCAGGGCCAGTATAGGGGGTGGCTGGCTGCTGTGAGGTGGCTAGCAGCAGGATAATTGGCAGCAGGATAGTTGGCAACAGAGTGACTGGCAGCAGGGTAACTGGCTGTGGAGTTGGGTGGTCTTCCATCCTGTAGGGACTGTCTATACACTCACGGGGCAGTACAATCCCTTTTAAAATGACCTGGTTGCCCACAGTTAAAACATTTTCTTTGTTGTGGCATGGGTAGGCTTGGAGGTAGGGATACAGGGTGGAAGAACATGAGAGGGGCTGGTTTCCTGGGGGCTGGTTTCCTGGGGAGTTGAGAGGATTCAAGGCCCTTAGCAACCAGCAGGAGAGTATCCAAGGGAATTACCCTGTACTCGGGGCGGGACAGAATCAGGCCTTTGCATATGGGTTCTTTAAGGCCTGCCACAAAGGCCGCAGACATCATCATTTGGGTATGAGCTTTATTGTACATACTAAAACCCAGATCGGCAAAGACTTGGGACAACCTGGAGTGATATTTCTCCACAGATTCAGACTTATCTTGGGTGACATAATTTATGCAGGTAGCCTGATCAGCTAACTTATCTGAGGCCCAATTACGGAGCTGCTCACAGAATTCAGTGCCTGAGAAAAAATCAGTTTCGCTAGGAAGTCGAGCACTAGAGAGACTTTTCTCCATAATGGACCAATAAGCATCCCCTGCCCTTATTTCACAGAGACTAAATAAGTCACGCCATGCGGCAGAGTAGGTCTTTTGGATTTGGACAATCCTGCGGTAAAAGGGCATGGGTTGTTTCTCTGGGTCAGGTAGAAAGCCCACTAGGACTGCGGCCTGGGACGGATTGAATGTGACATACATTAAAGGGGCCCCGTCTGTGAGAAACTGGACTTTGGGGTTCACAACATGTTTGACTTTGGGGTTCCCATTATGAGGTTGTGAAGGACTGCCCCCAAATAGACTACCGTTGTCCTGATACTCATGGGACTTAGCGGCTTCGGAGAAGTTAGGGGCCTGTGGCAATTTGTTGCTAATGGGCGTAGGGGACAGTTGTAAGGGTTGTTTTAAGTGGGTGTGGGGTGTGAGAATGGGCAGATCATCCAAGGAATCTAGGGGTTAATTTACAAAGTCGGGCATAACAGGGGTAGGCATAACGGGAGCGGCCATGACAGGAGCGTGGAAGAAGTGGAGGCCATAACAGGACGGGGAAGGAAGTGGCAGGGAGGGAAGGTGTAACAGGGGTGGGGAAGGAAAGGGCGGGAAGGTGTAACAGGGGCGGGGAAATAGTATGAACCATCCGCCCTAAAGACGGGGTAGATAGGGGCGGGGGCCAGAGAGGCGGTGACTGTGGACACTGGTAATTGGGAGGAGATCACAGGGGCTGGGCCAGCCTCCTTCGCTTTGTGCCAGGCTCCATCATAGGGTGGTGGCTGACATGTACTTTCAGCATTCCCTTCAGTATTACAATTTCCTTCATGATAGATATACATTCTCTTACCACCTAGGGATATTTATTCCTCTACCCACCCCTCCTGGTGAATTGCCCTGGCACACTAAACCAGGCTTCTGCTGTCTTTACTAAGTTATGATCTTGTAATAAACCCTTTTTCTCTTTTACCAGCTGACGCCAGCCCTCTGGCTGCAGCCGTCCGCTGGTAGACATATTAATGCCACATTGCTTAGCTATCTTCTGCACCCTCCTCACTGCCTCCTCGCCCTCTCTCCCTCACTTTATCACCGGCAAAGAGACTCTTACAGGGTTTCTCGCAATTCTGCCCCATCTTCTCTAAACAAGACTTCACAAGATAGAGACAAACAGGAAAGAGAATGTCTACAGTGCTCAACTGCCACAGAAGTTTTACCCTGCGTGCGTCTTCCCAAAACGTAGACTAGTCACTGGGTCCGCCCACCCGAGGTGGCCACAGACAGGAGTGTAGCGAGTAGTGTGTGATTAACCACTTCTCTCAATAAAAGAATACAAGAGGAGAGTAACAAGACACAGACTTACACTGATTGCAAACAAGAAATCCCAAAAAGCATATAAACCAGAAAACCCAAAACACATATACAATCAAACCACATTACCCCTCATGTATTTATTCAAAACACAGACCCCTCTGTAACGCCTTTGGTCTTACCACCACTTTGGCTGTATCTGTCATGGGTGGCGGTACGGAAACTAGGACCCCTGAGTGCCTGATGAGAAGTGGGAGTCTTCAGCGTGAAAGTGGATTACAGGGCCCGATGTGGGGTAATCACAAGTCCTCTGGCGTTGAGCACCAGCATTTGCGCGGCCACATACCAGAACCCTGATGCAGCTACAGTGGATCCCAGGAACTAGGAGCTTGATATGCAGACCTCCCAGGAACTGGATAGGGGGGCTCTGCAGCAGACATGTATCCAGTACAGAAACAAGGCAAGGCTAGGATAGTCACCAAACATGAAAACAAGACAGAACTAATAGAACCCAGAACCAGAGCAGGACAGAAAGCAGAACCCAGAACATATACACAAGACATGAGGAAAACAAGAACAGGACAGGACTGTACATGAACTGAGATTACAAATTAAAACAAGACAAGATATAATAGGCAAAACAAGAGGAGACATAACTAAGCACTATATATGAAAAGTATGGGGATTTAGTTACATTATATGATCATACATTGCATAAGCCTGCCACAACGCCAATGTACCCCATATTCGGCAGGTCCTACACTGCCTAATGTTCGCTAAAAGAACCATACTAAACCACCATAGCACTTACCTGCAAGAAAGGGCAGAGACTTGAAACACTGCTGCAGGTCCAGACTGAAACAAAAGGAAAATGGAAAACAAACGGGTGTGGCAACATAAAACAAACATAAATGAATCCAAGAGACTGGGAATTCCAGGGACGGAATAATGGAATGAACCCAGAAAACCCAGTATAAGGAAAACCAGAAATGGAATAGAAAACCAGAAAAACCAAAAACTAAGCAAGGATTGTAAAAAGAGTACTGGATACCAGACGCCAAGGCCAGACATCTCCGCAGAACATGGCATGATGTGACAGTATCTTACAGAAGTTTACCTCTACAATGCCGTAGGCTTTACCGCCGCTACGGCTGTACATTGTAGAAAATATCTAACCACAATATATCCTTGTGAAATTCCCTCCTGTACTCTATTCTCCCCTTATGCAAAATACATTCACACTCAGGTGGCAGATAGTCAATAATAAAGGGACTCCGGGCAAGCTATTTACCTGTCTTTGGTGCCCTCCGGCAGCCGACACAGACACGGAGACAGGCCAATAACAGAGACAGGATATATAGGCAAGGTACTAAGGCAGTCATTACCATATATCAGAGGTGATCAGTCTCTGTCCTGTCACTGCAGGTCTGCCTCGGCGTCTTCTAGAACGGCTGTAAACAGGAGGGACACAACCCGGAGCCCCACGTTGGGCGCCAAATTGTTTTAGACCAAACCAAGTGTTTGCTTGAGTATCTGCCCCTGTCCAGATTTTAAAGTGAAAATGCGTGCACACTGAAGAAATCACACTGACAACAAAATACATACACACACATATATACACACACATTTACATATACACTGTCTAAGTGTATTTTAATATGTATATGTAACGAGAATATACCCCTACACGCAGGATCCAGCTAAACAGAGGCAATTACAGAGGAGAGATACGTCTACCGGACCTTAGAATGGCCGGACTCGACGTATATGAGAGGAGACAGAGCCAGGAACAAACCGAGGTCAAGGGCACAGAGAGACAGCGTAAACTAGGACAAGCCGGGGTCTGGTACACGGAAAACAGCAAGCCGGCAAACAGTACAGATAAGGATAAAGCGAAAACGAAGTCAGAATACGAAGCCAAAGTCAATACGAGAAAACACAACTGAACACCACAAGCGCTAAAGGGAACTGAAACAGAAACCACGATAGGGCAACGAGCTAAGGGAAAAAGGTAAGTTTAAATAGCTTTTAAACGAAAGTGATTGGCTCCTGTCACTTCCACACCCCCCATAGGTAATTGTATAGGGAGTGTGGTATGACAGGAGCCAATGGGAGCCTTTTGGCAATTAGGCTCCCACTGTCTCTTTAAGAGCGCGCCCGAGACTCGCGGCGCGCTCTTAGTTTCAGGCGGGACACGTGACCGCTTCACGCGGTCACTGCCCGCCTTCCATCCAAAGCAGATCGGATGCAGCCGCAGGACCGCGCGCGGCTTGAAGAGAGGACCGCGACCGGCCCCCGGTTAAGGTAAGTAACGCTACAGTACCCCCCCCTGAGGACACGCCCCCCGGGCGGGTAGGACCAGGCCTGGCAGGAAAACGAGAATGGAAAGAGCGCACAAGACGGGGAGCATGGACAGCATCAGCCGAAATCCAACTGTGCTCCTCAGGCCCATAACCCTTTCAATGTACCAAGTACTGAAGTCGACCCCTAAGGAAACGAGAGTCAAGAACAGCAGACACTTCAAACTCCTCATGACCCTCCACCGAGATAGGAGGAGGAGTATGCCGCGTATAGCGGTTGCGTACGAAAAGTTTCAACAATGAGGTGTGAAAAACATTAGGAATACGTAGATTCTTAGGCAGGCCTAAGGCATAAGAAACAGGATTAACCTTATGTATAATACGATAAGGTCCAATGAAGCGGGGAGCCAATTTCATAGAAGGCACCCGGAGACGAATATTCCGCGTGGAAAGCAAAACCCTGTCCCCCACAACATAGGACGGAGCTGCTCTGCGATGCTTGTCAGCCTGAGCCTTCTGGCGAGTAGCAGAGTCCACCAAAGAACGCTGAACCTGCTCCCAAGTATTACGCAAACCAGCCAAATGCTCATCCAGAACTGGCATGCCCTGTGAGGAGAATGCAGCCGGAAGAACAACGGGATGCTGGCCATAGACAACGTAAAAAGGGGTCTTGCCGGAAGAATCATGAGTGGCGTTATTCCGAGCAAATTCAGCCCAAGGAAGCAGGTCAGACCAATTGTCCTGATGGTGAGACACAAAACAACGGAGGTATTGCTCCAGAGACTGGTTGGCACGTTCAGCAGCCCCATTAGACTGGGGATGATAAGCGGAAGAAAATGAGAGAGAAATACCCATTTCTGAACAAAAGGCCCTCCAGAACCTGGAAATAAATTGGCTACCCCTATCGGATACAATAGATACGGGAATCCCATGTAATCGAAATACTTCTCTAGCGAAGATATGAGCCAGTTCCTTAGATGTGGGCAACTTGTGAAGAGACACGAAGTGAGCCATTTTGGAGAACCGATCCACTATCATCAGGATTACTGTGTTACCATTTGAAGGGGGTAATTCAACAATAAAATCCATGGACAGGTTAGACCAAGGTCTCTCGGGAACGGGTAACGGATGCAACAGCCCACAAGGAACTCTACGGGAGGATTTCATACAGGCACAAGTAGTACAAGCACTTATATAGTCAGTGACATCCTTTCGTAAGGAATCCCACCAAAAATACCGAGAAACAGCTGACACCGTTTTGGAAATACCAGGATGTCCAGCAGTCTTAGTATCATGATATAATGACATAATATCCCGTCTCTCGGGAACATCAACGAACAGTTTATCATTAGGCCTCTCGCTAGGTGCCATGCTTTGTTTCGCTTGTATGGCCTGCAAGAGGGACGAGGAAATAGACAAAATAGTAGTGGCTATTATCCTGTCTGGGGGAATGACAGGAGTAACATCAATCTCCTGTTTGTCAGTAGTTTCGAACTGTCTGGACAGAGCGTCAGCTTTAGTGTTGCGATCACCTGGCCTATAGGTGATAATAAAATTGAAACGGGACAAAAATAGTGACCACCTAGCCTGCCTGGAAGACAATCTTTTGGCTTCGCTAAGGTAGGATAGGTTCTTGTGATCCGTAAAAATGAGGATAGGATCCTTAGTTCCTTCTAACAAATGTCTCCACTCTTTAAGTGCTAAAATAATAGCAAGGAGTTCGCGATTACCCACATCGTAATTTTTCTCTGCCGCATGGATGCAATGGCTTTTCAGGCGACTCTCTTTGGGATAAGACAGCACCTACCCCAATATCCGAAGCATCAACTTCAAGAATATAGGGCAGTGAGGGGACAGGATGCTGTAAAATAGGTGCAGAGGCGAACGTAGTTTTAAGAAATTCAAAAGCCTGAAGTGCCTCGGTAGACCAAACACGAGTATTGCCATCCTTTTTAGTCATACGGGTAATAGGTGCTACAATGGACGAGAAACCTTTGATAAAACGTCTATAATAATTGGAGAACCCAAGAAAACGCTGAATAGCTTTCAGACCTTGCGGTAGAGGCCATTTTATTACAGCAGCAAGCTTCTGGGGATCCATACGAAAACCTTTAGCGGAAATCAAATACCCCAAGAACTGGACTTCGGTTTGGTCAAACAGACATTTTTCTAGCTTGCAATAAAGACCATTAGCAAGAAGGGTCTTCAAAACTGTCGTAACATGTCTGTGATGAGTGTGTATATCTGTAGAATATATTAAAATGTCGTCCAAGTATACGATAACAAATGTGTGAATAAAATCTCTTAAGACATCATTAATAAATTCTTGGAATACTGCTGGGGCATTGCAAAGCCCAAATGGCATAACAGTATATTCGTAATGACCGGATCTAGTGTTGAATGCAGTCTTCCATTCGTGATTTTCCTTTATACGTATCAAATTGTATGCACTCCTAAGGTCTAATTTAGTGAACACAGTGGCATGTTTCAGCCTGTCAAATAATTCTGTAATTAAAGGTATAGGGTATGCATTTTTGATAGTGATTTTGTTTAGACCTCTATAATCTATACACGGTCTTAAATCACCTTCTTTCTTCGATACAAAGAAGAACCCTGCTCCAGCTGGAGAAGAGGATCTCCTAATAAACCCCTTTTCTAGTGATTCCTTAATATACTCCTCCATGACACGGTTTTCTTGAACCGATAAGGGGTACACCCTGCCCTTTGGAGGTATAGTGCCAGGCAACAAGTCAATAGCGCAATCATAGGGTCTGTGAGGCGGTAATTTCTCAGCCTCCCTTTTATCGAAAACAGTCTTTAGAGATAAATACTGAGGGGGTATAACCGTAGACAAAGGAGGACTGGTAGGTACCTCAATAGAATTCAAAGGTGTGACTTCCAACGTACAAGACTCGTGGCAGGCCTCACTCCATGATTTTATTTGCCCTGTCTCCCAGTCAAAAATGGGATTGTGAGCACGTAACCATGGATACCCTAATACTAACTGTGAAGAGGGAGAGGTGATGACCTGGAATCGAATGGTTTCATAGTGTAAAACCCCTGTGTACATGTGTAATGGTACAGTCTCATGAGTAACAACTGGAGAACTTAATGGTCTACCATCTATGGCCTCAACGGCCAAGGGTATCTCCTTCTCTCTGATGGGAATGTTGTTTCTCTTTATAAAGCCAGAGTCTATAAAATTTTCAGCTGCCCCAGAGTCAACCAGAGCATATATGTTGTCAACTATACAAATCTCTCCCATATATAAAGAAACCGGGAGAAGCAAGCGGTTAGGAGGCAATTTAGGAGACTTAGATATCACACCCAAGGCCAGTCCCCTATAAGGTCTTAGGTGCGAGAGTTTTCCGGGAGTAAAGGACATTCCTTTACCATATGGTCTCTCCTACCACAGTATAGGCAAGTCCCTCCCTTCTCCTATGTAATTTCTCAGTATCAGAGAGTTTGGCAACCCCTAATTGCATAGGTTCCTCCTCAGACACTTTAACACTCTCTGGTATATTAACTCTGGGGTTAATGGGTGTAACAAAACGTCTATTCCTGTTCTTGGTATAGAGCCTGTCACGAATTCTATTATCTATATCAATGAGGTAATCGATAAGGTCCTCTAAGGCAATAGGAAGCTCCTTAGCTGCTACCTCATCCAATATCGTATCTGACAAACCTTCCATAAAGGCAGTAGTTAACCCATTGTTGGTCCAATCTACCTGCGAAGCAAGAGTGCGAAACTGAATAGCATAATCAGCCACAGACCTAGAACCCTGTTTAATTCTCATTAATGCTCTCGCGGCATTCTTTGACCTTTTCATTGTGTCAAAAGTTCTACGAAAAGCCGTAAGAAAACTGTTGAAATCATGTACCATAGGTCCATTAGCTTCCCAAATAGGATTTGCCCACTCAAGTGCCTTATCGGTAAGTTGGTGCATAAAGAACCCAACCTTAGACCTCTCTGTGGGAAATGAGCGTGGATACATTTCGAAGTGGAATTCAATTTGATTAATAAACCCTCTGCAAGTCTTAGAGTCCCCTCCATACCTAGGAGGAGGTGTTAAATGGGCCGAAGTATTAGGCAAAGTAGATACTTCAGGGAGAAGGGGCGGAGGAGGGTTAGGTGTGGTTGCTGGAACGGTTCTAGCTAGGAGCGTCTGGAGAGCCTGAGCTATCTGATCCATACGGTGATCCTGCTCTACAAATCTTGCCTCATGGGATGCCATCTGTTGAGCTAAATCTGCGGGGTCCATGGCCCTATCGTAATGTAACGAGAATATACCCCTACACGCAGGATCCAGCTAAACAGAGGCAATTACAGAGGAGAGATACGTCTACCGGACCTTAGAATGGCCGGACTGACGTATATGAGAGGAGACAGAGCCAGGAACAAACCGAGGTCAAGGGCACAGAGAGACAGCGTAAACTAGGACAAGCCGGGGTCTGGTACACGGAAAACAGCAAGCCGGCAAACAGTACAGATAAGGATAAAGCGAAAACGAAGTCAGAATACGAAGCCAAAGTCAATACGAGAAAACACAACTGAACACCACAAGCGCTAAAGGGAACTGAAACAGAAACCACGATAGGGCAACGAGCTAAGGGAAAAAGGTAAGTTTAAATAGCTTTTAAACGAAAGTGATTGGCTCCTGTCACTTCCACACCCCCCATAGGTAATTGTATAGGGAGTGTGGCATGACAGGAGCCAATGGGAGCCTTTTGGCAATTAGGCTCCCACTGTCTCTTTAAGAGCGCGCCCGAGACTCGCGGCGCGCTCTTAGTTTCAGGCGGGACACGTGACCGCTTCACGCGGTCACTGCCCGCCTTCCATCCAAAGCAGTCGGATGAGCCGCGCGCGGCTCGTGCAGCCGCAGGACCGCGCGCGGCTTGAAGAGAGGACCGCGACCGGCCCCCGGTTAAGGTAAGTAACGCTACAGTATATATTTTAATATCAAAATACACGTAGAAGGATATTGATTAAATATATATATATATATATATATATATATATACAGGGAGTACAGAATTATTAGGCAAGTTGTATTTTTGAGGATTAATTTTATTATTGAACAACAACCATGTTCTCAATGAACCCAAAAAACTCATTAATATCAAAGCTGAATATTTTTGGAAGTAGTTTTTAGTTTGTTTTTAGTTATAGCTATGTTAGGGGGATATCTGTGTGTGCAGGTGACTATTACTGTGCATAATTATTAGGCAACTTAACAAAAAACAAATATATACCCATTTCAATTATTTATTATTACCAGTGAAACCAATATAACATCTCAACATTCACAAATATACATTTCTGACATTCAAAACAAAACAAAAACAAATCAGTGACCAATATAGCCACCTTTCTTTGCAAGGACACTCAAAAGCCTGCCATCCATGGATTCTGTCAGTGTTTTGATCTGTTCACCATCAACATTGCGTGCAGCAGCAACCACAACCTCCCAGACACTGTTCAGAGAGGTGTACTGTTTTCCCTCCTTGTAAATCTCACATTTGATGATGGACCACAGGTTCTCAATGGGGTTCAGATCAGGTGAACAAGGAGGCCATGTCATTAGATTTTCTTCTTTTATACCCTTTCTTGCCAGCCACGCTGTGGAGTACTTGGACGCGTGTGATGGAGCATTGTCCTGCATGAAAATCATGTTTTTCTTGAAGGATGCAGACTTCTTCCTGTACCACTGCTTGAAGAAGGTGTCTTCCAGGAACTGGCAGTAGGACTGGGAGTTGAGCTTGACTCCATCCTCAACCCGAAAAGGCCCCACAAGCTCATCTTTGATGATACCAGCCCAAACCAGTACTCCACCTCCACCTTGCTGGCGTCTTGGTTTTTCCACAAGCTTCTTGCGACCCTGTTGACTATTTTGAATGAAACGCTTGATTGTTCGATGATCACGCTTCAGAAGCTTTGCAATTTTAAGAGTGCTGCATCCCTCTGCAAGATATCTCACTATTTTTGACTTTTCTGAGCCTGTCAAGTCCTTCTTTTGACCCATTTTGCCAAAGGAAAGGAAGTTGCCTAATAATTATGCACACCTGATATAGGGTGTTGATGTCATTAGACCACACCCCTTCTCATTACAGAGATGCACATCACCTAATATGCTTAATTGGTAGTAGGCTTTCGAGCCTATACAGCTTGGAGTAAGACAACATGCATAAAGAGGATGATGTGGTCAAAATACTCATTTGCCTAATAATTCTGCACTCCCTGTATATATACACACACTGCACACCCACACACACAGACACATACAGTGCCCTACACACACTGCCCCCCATACACACATTGCCCCACACACATGACCCCCCATATACACACTGCCCACACATACATATAGTGCCCCCATACATACAGTGCTCCCCATACACATACTGCCCCACACAGACATGCAGTGCCCCCATACACACTGCCCCAAAAACACATACAGTGCCCCCATAAACACACTGCCACCCTCACACTCACACACACACTGCCCCACACATACACTGCAACCCTGACATACACTGCCGCACTCACACACACACTTCACCACTCACACACTTCACCCCTGCTACTATGCCCTATATCCCAGCAGACCCCAGGTAAGATGTCAAACTGTTCTTAAACAGTATGACTACTTACTCTGCGGTGGGATCCTGGCACTACTAGCACCATAACTACTACACTGAGCTGTAGTGGCTATTGTGCCTGGATTATTTATTTAAATAATCTACAAGTGCCCCTCCCAAGATCAGGCTCTGGATCCGCCACTAATGTATGCATGCTTGTCTGCATGTATGTCTGCATGTATGTATGCATGTATGTCTGCATGTATTTCTGCATGTCTGTATGCATGTCTGTATGCATGCATGTATGTATGTCATTATGAATGTATGTCTGTTTGTCTGTCAGTATGTATGTTATTATGTATGTCATTATGAATGTATGTCTGTATGTATGCATGTATCATTGTATGTCATTATGTATGTCTGTCAGTATGTCTGTATGTATGTATATATGTCTGTCAGTATGTATGTATATATGTATGTCAGTATGTATGTATATATGTCTGTCAGTATGTCTGTCAGTATGTATGCATGTATGTCTGTATGTATGTATGCCAGTATCAATGTATGTCTGTATGTCATTATGTATGTTGTAACGGCATCCCCAGGAATAAAAGGGGTTAAAAGCCGTTTAGGAGATATTCCCTTCCAGATATGCAGGCAGCTACTGTAGACACCAATCCACCGAACCGGAGAAGCATACGAATGCTCTCAAACATACGAATGCTGTAAACAGCCGAATAGGAAAAACCATACGAATAGGTTTACACTCCTAGCAGTTGAACTGGAACAGCATACAACAAGTCCCCCCAAGAACGAGACAAGGCCCCATTTTGAGGGTCAAGCAGGAACAGACAGAGCTGTGGGTTTATTGTTCTTATATACACATTCTTACACATTAGTACCACCCACAGGGTTTTGGAAAACAACCAATAAACACGTATAATACACTCAGACACACCCACACAAAATCCTCCCCTCTGCCTGTGATACAATTACCTTACACAATGGGTAATGTAATTATCACAGGCAGAAAAATACAGTTTTTCCACATTATTCAAAAGTATGCATCACATTCACATAAAACTTACATTTTCAGAATCAGCATACTCCAAATACAAACATAAGTCAAAATCATACAAATTGTTCCAGTGGTTCAAAAGATAGATCGTAGTCCTTTGTGACCAAATGAAGCATGGCTTTTCTGCCCAAAACCAGTTCCACAGAGTCTTCTATCCTGGAGATAATTGGGAAGTAATCCAATTATCTCCAAGAACAGAGGCAAAACTCCATTGCACACATGGCAGCAAAAGACAATAAAATACATAAAAATATATAACTTTGCAGCCATTGCATAAAACAGGTACATTCAACATATCCCCAAATAGCTCAGATCTGAGCGCACATTATTACTGAATGGCGCTCAGATCACACACATACAGTTCAGTTGCCATGGAGCCAAAGTCTTTCCCATAGTCTTTCATTACACGAATGGGCTCCATGGCATAGCTATCTGGGGTATCACCGCTCAAACAGGGCAAGCACCGAATGACCCGGCTTTCGTGTCTTTGCAGGGTGTAGTGTTGGCAAGATGCTGAGATGAATGCACATACACACTGTGACAAACTTTTTTCCCTGTGTGTGTTTGTCCAGGATCTTTTCGGCAACTGCACAGCCCTCCAGGGTATGAAAGCCAGGTCAAGACAAAGTCCAGTTTCAAAGGCCTCAGGCCTGTTTATTTTCTGTTATTAAGAAGTAACAGGATACAACAATAAGCAGCTAACCTTCTTTCTCCACAAAAAAAATACTTCCTCCCTCCACCCTGCTTTAACTGCAGTTACAGGATAGTGGTTGCGTAAAAGTCTGGGTGCCAGATATACACCCCTGACCACCATCCCCAACACTCTGTCACATACACATACACACACACACTGCATCCACACACACTACATGCACTACACTCACACTGCATTCACACATCACACTATTAGCACCCTCCCTGCCTCCTACCTGTGGCCAGGAAGCGGGGACCCATTTCCCTGGTGGTCCGGTGGCTATAGCAAGCTTATAATGAAGAGGGACCCAGGAGTCATCTTGCACCCGCCAGCAGCAGCATGTCTTTTCCTCTCACGAACCACAAGAGCATTGCCGCGGGTTGCCATGCGCCAGCATACATTGCGTGCCGCATGGAGTGTTGCCATAGTAACCCCCATTTCGTGACAGGAAAAGACATGCTGCTGCTGGAGGGTGCAAGATGACTCCTGGGTCCCTCTTCATTATGCAAGAAGCCACAGGGTCAGGAGTCAAAATGCAGCCCCTGTCAATGTGCGCCCCAGGCACCCCCCAATCAGTGGCACCCAGGGCGCCCCGCCCCTCCTGCCCCCCCTTAGTGTATGCCACTGCAGTATTGTTTAAACATTGTTTTTTGCTTGTCTAGTTAGGTGTTAGTTATATTTAGGTTTCATGCTAGTACTCAAATGCTGTAGCAAGAGCTTTGTCAATTTTTTCAAGAGATTTATAACTTTTTTCACATGCGTTTTTCTTGATTTTTTTTTTTTTTATTATTGTTATTCTGTCTCTCACTGTTAAAATACACCTACCATTAAAATTATAGACTGATCACTTCTTTGTCAGTGGACAAACGTTCACAATCAGCAAGGGATGAAATACTTTTTCCCCTCACTGTATGCATTTGCAAAATTGTGGATAAACAACGTTACAGAAATCATAGGACATGTTGCAGACTTTGATCAAATAATACTCAGCTTGAAAATAGAAAACATAAATTGCATATAAAATCTATGAGGACTTTAATACCAACTTTAAATTACATGTAAAATCTGCACCACATCCTTGCATACTTATACACAGAGACAGAGAGAGAGAGTGTGCATGTGTGTGCTTGCGTGAGTGTTTGTGTTTGTTTTCTTTCCCATTCATTTTTCAAGGTGTCATTTTAGGAGGATGATAAAAATTCCTGATTATTTAAAGTGGTCTATATCTAGAGATTTTTAATTTCTAATGCATACAGAACACTTGAGACTATACTTTATGCAAAATATATTTATTGTGTTTGTAATCTCGCAATACTTTATAATATATGTCATGTGATGGTAGTCGTGTGTGCTTTTTAACATGTTTGTTATTTGAACATAACGTTTGCATGACAATTTAATTCTTAGTCTTCTTTTCACTTTTCAGCTGCTTAGTATTATGACATATCAGAGTATAATAAAAAGCTGTTCTGTTGATTTCACAATGCTAATCAGCAAAGCTCATCAGCTGTAACAATTTTCTTCTTTTACCACCATGCTGTTTATTTTAAATAGTAATTATAATAAATGTTGATTTTACTTGCTAAAATTTAAACAGATTCTAGCAGCTTAAAAATGTAAAATGAACAAATTGCATATGTCATCATTCTCATTTCTTACTGAATTCATGAGCCTTCAACAAAGGCAAAACCCCGCTGCAAAAGTTATCCGGCTATTGGGACATTTGAGTTGTTCAGGTGCATTACATTCTGTTTATTCTTGTCAGAACTGCATTTATTTTAGCACCTTCTTACATGGGTATTTTCCTAGCAAAGGATGTATTCTGACAGGTATAGTTCCGTGATTAATGATTATTTCACATTTGTGTGTGATCTAATTATAAAAAGGTGGTAACTTATTTTTGCCTCAGAGTTAGTAGATTGTGTGAACATTAAAGAAACACTATATTGTTAGGAGTACAAAATTATATTCCTAGCACTATAGTTTTCCTCTGCCCCCCAGAGGAAGTTAAAGGTTTTAAAAAAACTTTATTCAGACACCTCTTTCCATTTCTGAGGTTCCCTGTGCGGTCTCTGACTCCTCCAACATCAGTGTGTGTTTGAGAAGAGTTTAACATTATTAGTTAATTCTGAGTGTGTCAGAGAAGTTTCACAATACCAATCACATGGTGAATGTGCATATTAATTTCTGATACATAAATATGAGTGTAAGATATACAGTCAGGTCCATATATATTGGGACATCGACACAATTCTCATCTTTTTGACTCTATACACCAACACAATGGATTTGAAATGAAATGAACAAGATGTGCTTTAACTGCAGACTTTCAGCTTTAATTTGAGGGTATTTACATCCAAATCAGGTGAACAGTGTGAATTACAACAGTGTGTATATGTGCCTCCCACTTTTCAAGGGACCAAAAGTAATGGGACAATTGGCTGCTCAGCTGTTCCATGGCCAGGTGTGTGCTATTCCCTCATTATCCCATTTACAAGGAGCAGATAAAAGGTCCAGAGTTCATTTCAAGTGTGCTATTTGCATTTGGAATCTGTTGCCTTCAACTCTCAATATGAGATCCAAAGAGCTGTCACTATCCGTGAAGCAAGCCATCATTAGGCTGAAAAAACAAAACAAACCCATCAGAGAGATAGCAAAAACATTAGATATGGCCAAATCAGCTGTTTGGAACCTACTTAAAAAGAAAGAACGCACCGGTGAGCTCAGCAACACCAAAAGACCCAGAAGACCACAGAAAACAAATGTGGTGGATGACCGAAGAATTCTTTCCCTGGTGAAGAAAACACCCTTCACAACAGTTGGCCAGATCAAGAACACTCTCCAGGAGGTAGGTGTATGTGTGTCAAAGTCAACAATCAAGAGAAGACTTCACCAGAGTGAATACAGAGGGTTCACCACAAGATGTAAACCATTGGTGAGCCTCAAAAACAGGAAGGCCAGATTAGAGTTTGCAAAACAACATCTAAAAAAGCCTTCACAGTTCTGGAACAACATCCTATGGACAGATGAGACCAAGATCAACTTGTACCAGAGTGATGGGAAGAGACGAATATGGAGAAGAATAGGAACTGCTCATGATCCAAAGCATACCACCTCATCAGTGAAGCATGGTGGTGGTAGTGTCATGGCGTGGGCATGTATGGCTGCCAATGGAACTGGTTCTCTTGTATTTATTGATGATGTGACTGCTGACAAACGCAGCAGGATGAATTCTGAAGTGTTTCCGGCAATATTATCTGTTCATGTTCAGCCAAATGCTTCAGAACTCATTGGACGGCACTTCACAGTGCAGATGGACAATGACCCGAAGCATACTGCAAAAGCAACCAAAGAGTTTTTTAAGGTAAAGAAGTGGAATGTTATGCAATGACCAAGTCAATCACCTGACCTGAATCCGATTGAGCATGCATTTCACTTGATGAAGACAAAACTGAAGGGAAAATGCTCCAAGAACAAGCAGGAACTGAAGACAGTTGCAGTAGAGGCCTGGCAGAGCATCACCAGGGATGAAACCCAGCGTCTGGTGATGTCTATGCGTTCCAGACTTCAGGCTGTTATTGACTGCAAAGGATTTGCAACCATGTATTAAAAAGTGAAAGTTTGATTTATGACTGTTAATCTGTCCCATTACTTTTGGTCCCTTAAAAAGTAGGAGGCACATATACAAACTGTTGTAATTTGTAACGGACCGTTTCTCTCACAAGGGGATAAAATCGGTTTAGGCGATAATCCCCTTTCCCATAGACCAGCAGCTATTGCAATCACCAACCTCCCGAACTCCAAACTGTACGAATCCCCAACTCACGAACAAGAAATACACGAACTCTGGAAGCAGCCGAACAGGAAAAGCAATACGAACGGCTTACACTCCTGGCAGTCAGCACACAATCCAATTCCCCCAATAACGAGACGACACTTCGTTTTGAGGGTTAAGCAGAATCTCCAGTGCTGGCACACCCAGCCTGGTTTTTATTACAATCCACAAAACATAGTACAGCCCACAGGGCGTTACAAAACAACCAATCACATCACAGTTACATCCCACATATTCCCTCCCCTTATCCTGAGAGGAAACTCAATTATACATACAGTTAAAACATACTTTCTACCCAACTTTCATAACTCCAAAACCATACATCACATTCACATAAAATTACATATTCACAATCAATCCATTCAGGGGAACAACATATTCAAAAATGGCACACATCAGACAAGGGGTTCAAAAGTTAGTAAAAAGTCCTTTGTGACTAAATGAAGCATGGCTTTCTGGCCCAAACCAGTTTCAGAGTCTTCTATCCTGGAGATAAGTAATTCAATTATCTCCCAGGATAGACACAAGACTCCATTAAGCACATGGTTGCAAAAGACACAAAACACTTTAAAATACATAAAGTCACATTTGCACATAACACACAGACATTTCACATATCCCCAGATAGCTGGGATCTGAGTGCACATTATTAGATGAATGGCACTCAGATCACACAAATAAGCCTTTCTGCAGGGGAAATAAACGGTTTAACCTGCAGGGCCATAGTCCAAAGGGAGCAGGCGAGCAACCAGGCTTCTCCAGTTCACAGTGGCGAGGTTGGTTTCGCCACACTTCTCCCCTTTACCAACTAGACTAACAGGGTATCTGACCTCCTGCCGGTCAGTGCCCTGGTTAGTCCAGCAACCCACCCACAAAACAGAAACAGCAGTACAGCCCACCCACAATAACTGGTTACTACACCTGGGTAGAGGAGAACTTTGTCCATGTCCAGGTGCCTCACCACGACTGTGTGGGCAACTGTTAGGCTGCCTTGGTGGGTTGCTGAGTGGGCAGAGACCAGCGGTACTCTGCCCTGATGCCAGTGCTACCACGGAAGTAGCCTGGTGGGAGCCTGGTTGTGGGAGGGAGAGACCGACTGTCTCCCCTCTGGATACACCGCTCTGTGGCTGGGGAACAGGACCGACTGTCCCTACCCCTTGTGCTGTAAGTGCAGAGACTACGGTCCCATTTGCACTGTTGGGGGGTGTAACATCTCCCCTTGCTGGGTTAGGCTGCCGCTGGAGAGAGGGTGTAACAAGCTCCTCTCTCTGAACTGTAAACTGCCGCTGGGGAGAAGGGGTATCAGGCTCCTCTCCCTGACACTCTCTCTGCTGGTGGAGAGGGGGACCAGCTGTCTCCCCTTTCATTATTTTGTCCTGTGGTTGGGGTGCGAGACTGACGGTCTCTGCTCCCTGCAGGACACTCTGCCGCTGGGGAGGAAGGACGGCACCTTCAGCTCCCTGGGGTACACACTGCCGCTGGGGAGGAAGGACTGCACCTTCAGCTCCCTGGGGTACACACTGCCGCTGGGGAGGAAGGACTGCACCTTCAGCTCCCTGGGGTACACACTGCCGCTGGGGAGGAAGGACGGCACCTTCAGCTCCCTGGGGTACACACTGCCGCTGGGGAGGAAGGACGGCACCTTCAGCTCCCTGGGATACACACTGCCGCTGGGGAGGAAGGACGACACCTTCAGCTCCCTGGGACACACACGGCCGCTGGGGAGGAAGGACGCACCTTCAGCTCCCTGGGACACACACGGCCGCTGGGGAGGAAGGACGACACCTTCAGCTCCCTGTAGCTCACACTGCCGCTGGGGAGGAAGGACTGCACCTTCTGCTCCCTGGGACACACACTGCCGCTGGGGAGGAAAGACGGCACCTTCTGCTCCCTGGGATACACACTGCCGCTGGGGAGGAAGGACGGCACCTTCAGCTCCCTGGGATACACACTGCCGCTGGGGAGGAAGGACGGTACCTTCAGCTCCCTGGGATACACACTGCCGCTGGGGAGGAAGGACGGTACCTTCAGCTCCCTGGGATACACATTGCCGCTGGGGAGGAAGGACGGTACCTTCTGCTCCCTGGGGTACACACTGCCGCTGGGGAGGAAGGACGGTACCTTCTGCTCCCTGGGGTACACACTGCCGCTGGGGAGGAAGGACGGCACCTTCTGCTCCCTGGGGTACACCTATGAGTCCCCGTAACGCACTCTGCCTCCGGATAGGGCGGCTGATACCTTTGGCTGGATCTGCCATGAACTCCAGGTACTCGTCTACCTGGCTCCTTACGAACTGCACGTATTTCTCCGGGGGGCTGGGTCCAAAGAAAGCCAGCCGCATGGTAAACTCCATGTCATACTGCTCCTGAGTGTAGCTGGGTGCCATGCTTGCGCTGCTGAAGTTAGTTCTTTTGTAGATAGGGTCGCTGTACGGGTACTGGCGTTGCCCTCACTTTGTAATCCAAGGAATGGTGTTGCCCTGTAGCTGTCTTTCTGGTTGTAGGAACGATCCCACCGCTGCCACCAATTGTAACGGACCGTTTCTCTCACAAGGGGATAAAATCGGTTTAGGCGATAATCCCCTTTCCCATAGACCAGCAGCTATTGCAATCACCAACCTCCCGAACTCCAAACTGTACGAATCCCCAACTCACGAACAAGAAATACACGAACTCTGGAAGCAGCCGAACAGGAAAAGCAATACGAACGGCTTACACTCCTGGCAGTCAGCACACAATCCAATTCCCCCAATAACGAGACGACACTTCGTTTTGAGGGTTAAGCAGAATCTCTCTTGCTGGCACACCCAGCCTGGTTTTTATTACAATCCACAAAACATAGTACAGCCCACAGGGCGTTACAAAACAACCAATCACATCACAGTTACATCCCACATATTCCCTCCCCTTATCCTGAGAGGAAACTCAATTATACATACAGTTAAAACATACTTTCTACCCAACTTTCATAACTCCAAAACCATACATCACATTCACATAAAATTACATATTCACAATCAATCCATTCAGGGGAACAACATATTCAAAAATGGCACACATCAGACAAGGGGTTCAAAAGTTAGTAAAAAGTCCTTTGTGACTAAATGAAGCATGGCTTTCTGGCCCAAACCAGTTTCAGAGTCTTCTATCCTGGAGATAAGTAATTCAATTATCTCCCAGGATAGACACAGACTCCATTAAGCACATGGTTGCAAAAAGACACAAAACACTTTAAAATACATAAAGTCACATTTGCACATAACACACAGACATTTCACATATCCCCAGATAGCTGGGATCTGAGTGCACATTATTAGATGAATGGCACTCAGATCACACAAATAAGCCTTTCTGCAGGGGAAATAAACGGTTTAACCTGCAGGGCCATAGTCCAAAGGGAGCAGGCGAGCAACCAGGCTTCTCCAGTTCACAGTGGCGAGGTTGGTTTCGCCACATAATTCATACACCATTCACCTGAGTTGGATGTAAATACCCTCAAATTAAAGCTGAAAGTCTGCAGTTAAAGCACATCTTGTTTGTTTCATTTCAAACCCCTTGTGTTGGTGTATAGAGCCAAAAAGATTAGACTTGTGTCAATGTCCCAATATTTATGGACCTGACTGTACATTTACATTTACATTAGAAAAATCTGAAAAAATTATGTACAATTTTTAGAACAATTGTTTTTAGAGAACAAGTCATGGGGTTAACAGAATACTGCTGTTCTGTGGCATTGTGAATAAATTATGCTTTGAAAGTGGATGCTAACAAATCCTACAGGTGCCTCGTGTTTTGTTGATTATTTACAAATCCACTATCTATGCAAAAGCAATGTTGGAATACACTATGTTACTACAACCTCTTAAAGGAACACTATAGTGGCCTGATAGCTGATTTGTTACCACCCCACTGCCCACTTCTATGTGATGTAAAAAGGTAGTTTGATTTACCTTTTCCTCATTGACTCGCTGCTCTCTGCACTGCCACCACATGTCAATTCTGATGATCTTCACTCTTTATCTCTCTGTGATGAGTGTTCAATTTATCCATATGTCAGTTCATCTCTATGGGGAGAATTCAACGTCTGCATGTAGAGCAATGAACATCGGTCCTGCAACGCGAACCCAAGAAGTCCTACAAATGGCTGTCTGAGTGACACAAGAGGTGGTGTTAGGCAGCAATGTAAACACTGCCTTTTTTTGTACTTCTGGTGCCTATAGTGTCCCTTTAAATGCCTTTATGCTATTAAGCTACTTTTTCATATTTGGCGAACTGATGTTTTCCAATATTCCAAGTTACTCTCTAGAGTCCCTTGCTGCTTATTAAGTTGTTTTTGTGAAAAAGACCCTGTTATAAAGCCTTGTCTGTAAATCATAGTGTTAGTGCTGGTATATTCTTGTAATTCCTGTTCTGGGATCTTTTCATCCACCAAAAGAGACTAATGACTAAAGTTCCAGGAGGAAGAGTGGAAGCAAAAACCTATCAATTTTCCCATTTTTTTGCAGTTTGCATGCAATGATTGTACGTATAAAAGAGAGATCTTCTAAATCATAATTTTGAATAAAAAATTAATCTGCAGTCTTCTATATGTAATAGTCTGTCAATTTATTTATGTTCCAGAATCTAAAATGTTCTACTTAGGTTTCTGCATCAATGAGTGCTGACTTGAGTTTGGACTATAAATATATGTTCTGATTTTTTTAATATATTCAATAAATAACTTTTCAAATGAACTATTAAGGCACTCTCAAAAAACATAAAATGTGAACACATCTCGTTGCTTTAGGCACTTTTAGAATTACAGTAATGTGTTAACAAAACAGTAAAATATGTAATTTTATATTAAACATATTGAAACTCAAAAAAGATATGTTTCAGTGCAAATAAGAACATACAACTGTGACGAGACCAATCTCACCACATTGCTTTGGAGAAGCCTGGTTGCTCGCCTGCTGCCTTTGGACTATGGCCCCATGTTAAAATACTTTGTTTCGCCTGCAGAAAAGCTTTATTTGTGCTTTTCTGCCGGTTGTTCGGTAGATTCAATCTACCGAACAACCGCACGAATGAATAGACCACCTGGGAGCTGGAGTGTGCCGGCAATTAACCTCCCTGAAGCTGGGGTTAACCGCAGCTTAATTGACGAATGCTGGGTGGCCACCATTCGTATCCCGAACACGAGGTCGCGGCCATTTTAAACATATGAATGCACAGCGGTGTTCGACGCTTAATTCATGGAACTAAAATCGGACACAGTTTTGCGCGAACACCGCTGAAGCCGCCGACCTCCCTTCTTGTTCGGTGGAAGTACACGAACGGCCGGTGTTCGGTAGTTTTACTTGTCTATGTTATACCCCAGATAGGAATCCCATGGAGCCCATTGGCATGAAACTGATTGTGTAAAGACTTTGGCTCCATGGCGATTGAACTGTATTCGTGTGGTCTGAGCGCCATTCGCTTAATAATGTGCGCTCAGACCTGAGCTATCTGGGGATATGTTAAATGTATAGTTTTAATGTAATGTGTCTTACATGGTGTATTTTAACAGTAATGCTTGTTTTAGTATCCCCACGTGCATAATGGAGATTTGCCTTTGTCTTGGGAGATAATTGAATTACTTCTCAATTATCTCCCAGGGATGAGGGGAGGAAGCCAGGATGCATTGTGGGAATATACTGTGACTGTGTGTCCTATTTGTCTGCTTGTCTGTCCCTTGTCACAGTCTCCCATTTGGTCCCCTAGGGGAGTGTCCACCAGGTGGGAGACCTGCATAAATACTGGGCAGGTAGTCCTCATTAAACAGATCACTGCTTGACCCCCAACACGGAGCCTTGTCTCGTCTTTGGGGGGATTTACTGAACGCTGATAGCGACTGATTGCTAGGAGTGTAAGCCGCTTGGATGCTTTTCCTATTCGTCTGCTAGCAGCAATTGGTATGGTTCCTGTTCATGTGTTTGGAGTGCTATATTGGAGGCCGTTCGGGAGTTTGGAGCATTCACCTATTGGCGGTTCGTGTGTTTGGTGTTTTACAATAGCTGTGCCTGCATCTCTGGAAAGGGGGCCGATCGCCTAAACGGTTTTTACCCCTTTTGTGCAAAACGGTCCGTTACAACAAAGTTTACTGATTGTCTTTTTAAACAGTATACTATTAATAGTACTGTTAATTATCAGAAATATTAAACATGTATTCAGGATATAAAATAGCTTATTTAAATTATAATTCTATTCCCATGAAATATTTGTTTATGAATATAATTTCAAGACCGAAGGATTTTTTTTTTTTATTGAATTTGATTGTTGTAATGTAATTTTGGACCTTCAACACTGACATATAACGGCAATAATAAGTTAAAGAAATTGACTTTTGGATTATCTGTAAATTGCATATCTTTTTTCAACCAATTACATATGCAGTAATATTGCTTCAGTATTGCACAGTGGTCTTTGACCTACTGAAATTGAGTAACCGTGTATTCCATCGTTGGTTAGCACTATCTATTCTTAAATTATTTAATCATTTTCCCTTTGCTTCAGGGTTAGTATTATTCATTTAAGAAGCTGCCATCCAATAGTGTACATTATATCTTAACTAATTTTGACTTAAAACTCTTTGGTCAAGGTGAATATAGTCAAGGAAATAGAAACAGACGTGGTATTATTCTATGTATCCTGTAAATATAGATATGTGAAAGAATGCATTGATTAGAACAAGAATTTGTATATTATGACAGATAAAATATGATTTTCCTTAAGATGTTTCTGCTTATGAGATGTTTCTCTCTTTCTTTGAGCAGTGTTGTTTTTTCTTAATAACACATTTTCAATATCAAGATCACTTTATTCTTTTGACAAACACTTGAAATATATACTTACATAATATCTTATTATAAGATTATAAAATTATACTTTATTAAAGGCATTTCACATTTATGAAACATATAAAAATAGGTGGTTTAAAATTCAGACCCTCTTTACACATCAAACTACACACAGTACATCATAATGACAGAGCAAAAATTAAGTTTTTTAAAACTCTGTGAATTTATGAAAAAGAAAAAAAACTGAAATTTTACACTGACATAAGTATTCAGACCAGGTAGTAGAGTGCTGCACGCAGGTATAGTGGTACAGCGCAGGTCAGTGAAGAAGATCCACTAGCCCCCAATATGCATAAATGGGTAGAGAGTCACAGTCTTACTGTGTAGAGTGAAGAATCAAAATTAATTTATTATGGTCCAAAGGACAAAACAGGGATACATTGTTTTGGGCGTGAGGCCTTAATCATGTATATCATGCATCCTTGTTTTGTCCTTTGGACAATAATAAATTCATTTTAATTCTTCACTCTACATTGTGACTCTCTACCTGTGTCATGTTTGCTATGCCACTCAAAATTTTGCTCTGTTGCATCTCATTTCTCTTGAACATCTTTGAGATGTGTCTACCCTTTGATTCGAGTCCACCAGTGGAAAATTCAATAGTTTAGTGATTATTTGTAAAGGCACATACCTGTCTATATACAGCCTCTCAGCTGTAAATGCATATCAGCAAAAACTAAGCCATGAGGTTAAAGGAACTGTCTACAGAGCTCAGAGACAGGATTGCAGTAAGGTATAGATCTGAGGAAAGCTTAAAAAAAAAAAATTGGATGTATTAAGCATTCCCAAGAGTGCAGGGGCCTCCATAATTCTTAAGCAGAAGAAGTTTGGAGCAATCAGGTATCTTCCTAGAGCTGGCCTTCTGACCAAACTAAGCAATCGAGGAAGAAGGGCCTTAATAAAAGAACACAATGGTCACTCTGAGGGAGCTCAAAAGAGCAACTGTGGAGCTGGGAGAAAGGTCAACCATCTCTGCAACACTCCACCAATTTGGTCTTTGTGGTAGATTGGCCAGACAGAAGCCTCTCCGCACAGCAAGACACATAAAAGCCTGTTTGGAATTTGCAAAAAACCACCAAAAGACTCGAAGGCTGTGAGAATAAATGCTGTGTGGCCTGATGAAGGAAAGAATGAACTGTTTGGCCTCAATTCAAAGTGTCATGTCTTGAGAGGATCTATAGAGATGAATGTCAGAAATTATCCAAATCCAGATGACCTTGCCATGTCATATACAAAAAGACAAAAGGTGCTTCAATTAAGTACAGTAGTCACAGAGGGAAGTGAAACAGTGAAGTTAAGTAGAGAGTGAAGTGAAACAGTGCAGCAAACAACCTAAATTGAGGGGGTCCCTCTATCACTACCAAAACAAAAGTGTGAACATAAATAGATGGTAATTCCACCAAAGATAGCCAAAAATTATAGACTCTATTATACAAACGCCAAAAAGTGGAGATAATGAACAGTCTGTTATGAAAAACTAATAATATAGCTCTTTACCTTTCTTTTCTTCCACATGCACAGTCAAAACATCAGGCAGCAGTACAGTCTCTATTCATATATACAAAGTCAGTAGTGGTTCTCAGGGTACAGAAGGCATACATTTTCAAAACATATCCTTATAGTGTGTTATCCAAGGATATCACAACTTAAAAAATAAAACAAATGGCCAATCACCTAAATGGAGCTGCTTGAAAGTTCTAGTAACTCAGCATTGAGCAGTATAATTCCCGCTCCAAAGCTGTCATGTGACACAGCAATGAGCATTATCATTAGCGTCTATATTATGCATGAATTGCAGTGTTCTGTGCTACATATTCTGGTTCCTGGGATTTAATATAGAAGGTGCACTTGTGATAAGATAAACTCTTTGTCACTGAGTCAACTGTTCCCAAATCCTTGTCCTACTTACTGAAAAATGGAAAAATCACTGTTCTGCCCTATGATTGGAGGACTGTGTATAATAGACATATCCCATGTTCAAAATTATCAAGATCCAGTGAGATGTGCTTGAAGGAGGTGTGGTTTCTTTTCAGTCTGTGTTTTTGTGTGAATTTGGACCGGTAAAAAAAGTACCTGTGTACATTGGTATTTCACAGTACAGAAATTCTAAACCCCCTTTGTCAGAGTATGAGGTGGGACCAATAAATCTTTTGTGCTAACATTTTGAGTTAGGGGAAGAGAGTGCAGTGTTATCACTTCAAGACTTTTGGGTCCAAGGCCTGGAGAGTCGAGGTTGTAGGTCACTAGAATGGGTAGGGAAAATAGGATAAACTGTTTTTTATGTGCAACCGAAAACTGAATGTTTGCCTGTGTTTGACAAGACACTGCATATCTAGTTAAAATAGAATATAAGACATTGATCAATTTTGTGTAGAGGATTTCTGCAAAATGTTTGTTGTTGTCTTTGTCCTAAAAGATAGTGAATTAGGGATAACGACACATGAGAATGATTTGGGAATTGTTATAGAAAAAAAACTATACAACAATGCTTAGGCCAGTAAGGTATTGTCATGTATACATAGGGGCATTTATTTTCAAGATGAGAATGTAATTTTGCCTCTTATAAATCACTGATAAGATCACATCTTGAATATGCATTTAAATCTCTTTAGTTTTGAAAAATGGTGCCTCAGTGGGAAGTTGATAGCATTACACAATACAGTCATTACAAACCATTGGAAATATATTTATAAACAGGACTACACATGGTAGACAAGGTCACACATTCAGACTGGAAGAAATTAGATTTAGTCTAAGACAAAGCAAAGGGTTTTTTACAGTAAGTACAATATGGATGTGGAATTCTCTGCCTGATGAGGTGTTTTTTTTTTTGTTTTGTTTTTTACAGATGTATAAACAGCAATTGGATTAATATTTGCAAATTCATAATATTCAGGGATATTATTTTTAACTAGTGATCCAAGGATAGATCTGACTGCAATTCAAGAAGGATTTTTTCCTAGTTTGTTGCAAAATTGAAAGTGTGTCACACTGTTGTTTTGCTTTCTTTTGGATCAACAGCAAAAACAGATGTAAGAAAGACTGAACTAAATAGATGAATGTCTCTTTTCAGCTATGTAACTATGCAACTATGTAAACTATTAATAAATGAGACCTTGTATGGTGGTTATCAACTAAACTGCCAAATATAGAGGTACATAAACATATAGAGGTCACTACAAAACAAAAATAATAATGGGGGACTAATGAAAAACAAAATAACCTTAGCTGTGTATAAAACAAGCCAATCTAATGTGCAGAAGTAATAAAAACAGTTACAGTGGATACTACGTATTGCTAACAATTCTCTATATCCAATAGTAACAATTATTCACATGAGGCAGTGTATCAACCAGCAGGAGGAAATGACAAAATAAAGGCAGCTTGTAAGTGTGAATGATCCTGTTATCTCTGTAGTACCGATCCTTGCAGCTTCTCCCGAACTCCCAGTAGAATAATAACAAAGTAGTGATTATAGCTCCCAATACTCCCAAACATGAGCCGAGACTTCATGAAGGGGTAAAACAATCTGATTTATTGATGGCCAAACTCAGCCTTTTATGATGGTCTCCCAGCAAGGAAACTCCTTGTGGAAAACTGTGACAAAATATACCAAACCAATCAGTTTACAATACAATTATCAAACACACCCACAGTAACAGTGCAACCCCTCCCCTCTATCCTGGAGATAATTAACAGAGTGGCCTGTACCATTAATAAACATGTCCTTTTTACATTTTGACAAAACTGTATTAAAATCCATAACTCATATTTGGCTGAACGTAGTCTCCACGTTCCACATACCCCCAGATAGCTTGGATCTGAGCGCACAATATAGAAGAATAGTGCTCAGATCCCACAAACCCAGTTCTCAATATCGTCGAGTAAAGTTTTTAGTTCACCGGTTGTTAGGGAGATTGAATCCGAAAAGAGTTCCATAACTGCAGCTACCTGGGGTCGGTCTAGCTCGTATAATAGGAAAGTCCCGAACGGTAAAGTTTTCGGGAGTTATTAACCAAATGGACGGGAACTTGGTTCGCTTCAGCGGTGTGCGGCTAAATAAGTGTCTGAAAACAGTTGCCGAGGGTCGACGACCATCTACCGCTGAGCGTTCAACGATTTAAAATGGTGACCGCCACGTGTTTGGCAACCGAACGCGGACCACCAAGCCTTTCATCAATTACCTTGAGGTAAACTGCAAGGTCTGGGTGGTAAATGAGCTGCACACGACCCTGGTGGGAGGTCGGGTGGTTTCGGGAGTTTGTTCGGCTCTTTTACAAATACACGAAATAGACAAACACACGAATATTTAGACGAAATGCTGTTTCCCTGAGTCTGTCCAAACAGGGATTTTGTCACACAGCTCCCCTTAGTCCCATGGAACGGCATACCCGCATAGATCCTAACGGGTCGGCTAGGGGATGTCCGGATGACAGTGTTATTTTTCCAGTTCAGTCTGTCGTGATAAGCCATTAGCGTTGGCGTTCTGCTTCCCGGGGCAATACTGCATCGTGGAATTATAGGGTTGTAGTGCCAAGCTCCATCTGAGTAGTCTGGGGTTATCTCCGGCCACTCTGTTAAGCCAAATCAGAGGGTTGTGGTCTGTCATTACTGTGAAGGAACGTCCATAAAGGTAAGGTTGTAATTTCTCAAGTGCTCAAACTAATGCCAGACACTCTTTTTCAACGGTGCCATAGCTTACTTCTCCTGGTAATAGTGTCCTGCTCAGATATGCCACCGGGTGGTCCATGCCATTGTCCCCAACCTGGCTTAATACCGCTCCCAGTCCAAGCATTGAGGCATCTGTGTGAACGAGAAACCTTTTAGTATGATCAGGTGCCGCCAACACAGGAGATGCACTTAACGCAGTTTTGATTTTCTGGAAAGCCTCCTCGCACTCAGGTGACCAGACTACTTGCCGGGGCAGGGACTTTTTAGTGAGGTCAGTCAGGAGTTTGGCCAGGGCACTGTATTCAGATATAAATTTTCTATAATAACCAGCGGTGCCTAGGAACGCCATAACCTTAGTCTGGGGTTGGGGCGACTGTGTGATGGCCTCAATTTTTGTGGGTTCTGGCCTCTGTTTCCCTGACCTTACTCTGTGTCCTAAATATTGGACTTCAGCCATGCCTATGTGGCATTTTTCAGGCTTCAAAGTGAGCCCTGCGGTTTGAATCCGGTTGAGCACTATTGAGATGTGTTCCAGGTGGGTCTCCCAGGTGCCACTGAAGATAGCTATATCATCCAGATAAGCACACGCGAAGCCCTGAAATCCCTCTAGGAGCCAGTCAGCCATCCTTTGAAAAGTAGCCGGGGCATTCTTCATCCCAAATGGCATGACCTTAAAATGGTACAGGCCAAATGGGGTGACGAATGCTGACTTTGGAATGGCCTCAGGCTCCAAGGGGATTTGCCAATACCCTTTACACAAATCAATAGTGTCAAGTAATTCCCCCCAGCCATACGGTCAAGTAACTCGTCCACTCTGGGCATGGAGTATGCGTCTGTGACTGTCCTATCATTTAATTTGCGATTATCCACGCAGAACTGTGTGGTACTGTCTTTTTTGGGAACCAGGACCCACGGAAAAGCCCATGGGCTTTGAGACGGCTCTATTACTCCTAGCTCTAGCATATCCTGGATTTCTTTTAACATACTTTCCCGTACTGCTTTGGGAATCCTGAGGGCTGCTGCCGGAGGGGTAACTGGCCTGGGGTCTCCACTCTGTGGACTGCCAGGGTCGTATAGCCTGGGGCTGCTGAAAACATGCCCCCAAATCCCTTTAACAGTTGGGAAGCCTGAACTTGCTCTTTTTGGTTCAATTCGGGGCCTAACTGTACTTGTTCTACCCCGGTAGGTTCCTGAGGGAGTAAGTCGGGTAAAGGAATACCCCCTATCCTCATAAGCCGGAGCACATACTGCGGAGACTTCCTCTGGTCTCTCAAAATATGGCTTGAGCATATTCACATGAAAGGATCGTCGCATTGGAATTAAAGAAAATTTTGACTGTGGTTTTTTTTTTTTTTGGTGTGGGGGTTGACAGAGCAACTTTAAGGATTGGACAAATAGATATGGAGTCAGATTACAGATTGTGAACTATGTATCCAAAAAAATTAAACATAGATTTTGATATTTTTTTTTTTAAGAATAGTACGGATTTTTATTGCTAGACGTATATTGTGATTTTTTTTTTGTGGTAATTATACAAAATAAAGTGGAAATGTCTCTGTTTATTATTGTTTACTATATTTTTTTATTTAGTGTTCATTTATTATCATTCTATTTTAGTTAGATATTTCCAAAAGGGGGTAATCAGAAAATATGTTTGAAAACTATTTTTAAGTTAAGAAGTGCCAGTCCCTCAGTGCAACAACTCAATGCTGTTCTCTCATGCATGCACAAGAGCATGTCAGCTCATTTCAAAAAAGGACCATCAGGAAGAGGATGGCGGCACCTGTTAGGAAAAGGATTAGGTAATTCAAACCCACCTTTGCATGGCCCGTGGCCACCAGACCCCCAGCAGCGATGTCACCATCAGGGATCTTTATGGACTGTGACAGTTTTGCTTTAAGTGATTTAATAAACAATGCCCTTTGTCTATCATTATATTTATTGATTTATTAATGCTAGTCATATATTGTGATTAATCCATTCTGATGATTTTACTTTATTTTTATAAATTGTTTCAATGTAATTTCTATAAAGCATAAAGGTGATTTAGTAAATAATACCCTTTTTCTTCATAAATTTACTTTTATTTAAGTTAAATGTATTTTATAACAGATATATTTAAATAGACAAATGGTAGAAATAAAAAAAAAAGTTATGTACTTAAGTGTAAAAGATGTTAGCCCTTACAATAATTTTTTATTTCCTTGTCTTTTAAGTTGGTATTTTTGTCAACAAAATAATTGAATTTAATAATGGTTAGATGGTATGCTCATTGTTTTATATTTTGTTGACATACTAACCCTGTTTTAAGATGTTGTTGTTGCTTTCATTTTTTTGCCTAGTTAACGCACCATTATTATTTTTATACTTATATCCAAAGGTTTAGCATGGAAGAGAAGAACACCTATTTTTTCTATTTAACACTAGTAAAATATTCAATTCATGTACTTCATTGTATAGATGTGAATATTTGTTTAAAATCAAATGATAATAATGATGGTCATTTAAAAAAAATATATTTAACTAGTCTCAGTATATATGTTAAATGTTACTGTTTACAATATTGTAGCAATAATTATTATTAAATGTAATCATTATGATTGTTGCCTGTTAACTGTATAAGACCACATGTTGTCCTATAATAACAATAAATTATGCAACTGTTAAACAACTGAGAAATTGACTTTAAATCATATAGATTTTTGTATTTTCTTGTTTATAAAGATATTAATAATTTGTAATAAAATCAAAACAATATTTATTTATTTAGCACAATATTATTTTTTACAAAATTACCAAAACATCTGCTGAAACTGCTATGTTTATAGAAAAAAGGGTTAAACCTAGCTGGGACCAGGCACCCAGACCACTTCATTAAGCTGAAGTGGTCTGGGTGCCTATAGTGGTCCTTTAATGGACAATTTCATCTGTAATAATAAAAAAAACATTTTTAATTAAAGTATTTTTGTTAATTCAACAAAATAGCATAGTTAACGTTAACTACTACTAGATGGTAATATGTAATATACCAATATCTAGTTAAGAAAGTAGTATGGAAATAAAAGATAATATTTTTTCTCTAAAAAGTACTTTTTTATTATCTTTTAGGTGTAACCATAAGGAGTATTATTTTGCCTTGAGTTTGTTCAATATTGTATGGTGTTAATATGCATGTTCATATCTTCAGTGTCACATCATAAAATTGTATTGTGAATGCTCAGAGAATATAACCAGAGTCTGATGAAAATGTTCATGAATCCAGTAAAGCATGGGATTTAAATTTCACTTGTATTTGTTCAAAAATAAATGTGTAATTTTGACCATATTTCATCTTACATGTATTATATGTGTATGTGTGTTGTATTTGGTGTTTAGTTTTTTGCTACCCATACAAAAATAATGATATATTTGATATTAATTAACTAAACAATAACTTGGGATAAGATGACAACCAGTTTATACATTTAACATAAAGCAACAGTGATGGAGAAATCACCAAACTTAAAATGTAATTGTTTTGGCTCTTTAGGAAGAAATTGCATGACTATTGCAGTACATATATGAATCAAAATTGAATATTTGTAATATGTACACACTATAGTGTTCATTAACTCATACTAGATAAGGGGCAACAATTTAATTATATAGTTAACTAATACACATAACATTAACTCACTTTGTTATAATAAAATAAAAATATATTTAACAAAATATATTTACAATTGCAGACCGTTATGTAATTCTCCACTGAGCCAGAAAAGTCATATATTATTTTAAAAGCAATAGGACAAGATCTGTAACAATTTCTTAAGAAAAACAGACAGACTTGACAAAATATAAACACCATAAGAAGTATTTCAAGGAAATAATCCCTGGGCTATGTATATATTTCCCATTGTTATGATGATGGAAACAATATCACCAGGACATTTCTGCAATAGGCACTATTTATCGAGTCTAGCAAAAACAAAATATTATGCTTTTGTTGTGTACATGTTACATGTTAACTGAACACGTTTATCTTTCAAAGTTATAGTTAAATATTATTTCTTTATTTTTACATAAGTGTTAAATGATCACTATAACAAAGTCAACTGAAATACAAGTATTTGTGGATATTGTCTAGATAGGTAGCAATTTTTATTTAGCACTATATATCAAATATATGTTCATTTACTTTCCACTGAACAATTACTACTTAAAGTGACACAATAGTCTCCAGAACAACTACAGCTTATTGAATTTGTTCTGGTGAGTAGAATCATTACCATCAGGCTTTTTGCTGCAAACACTGTCTTTTCAGAGAAAATGCAGTGTTTACATTACAGCCTAGGGATAACTTAACTGACCACTACTCAGATAGCTGTTAGAGATCCTTCCTGGGTCATGGCTGGCTAAAATGCATCCAAACATTCAATGTCTCCACCCTCTGCATGCAGACACTGAACTTTCCTCATAGAGATTCATTGATTCAATTCATCTCTATGAGGAGATGCTGATTGGCCAGGGCTGTGTTTGAATCATGCTGGCTTTGCCCCATGGTCTGCCACTTTGTCAGTCTCAGCTAATCCTATGGAGAAGCATTGTGATTGGATCAGGCTACCACTTCTGCTGATGTCAGCAGGCAGTGGGCAGGTCAAAAGGATCTGTGACAGAGCATACAGCTCCAGACTTGAATACAAGTAAGATTTTACTATTTTTAGGGAGGCATGAGGGGACCAGGATGGCTAGATGATGGTTTTAACCCTTTAGGGTCAGGAATACATGTCTGTGTTCCTGACCCTGTAGTGCTCCTGTAATAAAAGCAGGATTTGTGGGAAAAATAGGAAATTCTGAACTTGCTGGAACTATTCTAACATTTCTTTTTTTTTTTATGAACTCCAAATTTTAAATAATCATTGACTTCAGTGTAGTTACCAAAACTATAGTTACCAAAACAACTTTAGCTTAATGAAGCAGTTTTGGTGTATAGAGCATGCCCCTGCAGTCTCACAGTTAATTCCCTGCAGCTTAGGCGTTAGATAGTTTTGTATTTCCAGCCCTAGTCACATCTCCCTGCCTGTGACTTGTACAGCCTTCCTAAACACTTCCTGTTTACATTTCCTTTATTGCAAATTCTGATTAATTTAGAATTTCTTATATCCTGCTCTGTTAATAACCTGCTGGAGCCTCCTGTATGTAATTAAAATTAAATTTACAGAGCAGGTAATAAAAACTTCTAAAGAAAGTTAACATGTGATTGAAAATGAAGCCATTTTTTTCCTTGCATGGAAAAATACAGTGG
Source organism: Pelobates cultripes (assembly GCA_933207985.1). Taxonomy (NCBI): domain Eukaryota; kingdom Metazoa; phylum Chordata; class Amphibia; order Anura; family Pelobatidae; genus Pelobates; species Pelobates cultripes. The sequence continues at coordinate 263,682,521 of OW240914.1, forward strand.
AGGTGTAGCTAGGGCTGCATAAACAGAAACAAAAGCAATGTAACGCCTAAATGGCAGATAATTCAACAGTGACACTGCTGGGGCATGATCTATACACTAAAACTTCTTCATTAAGCTAAAGTAGTTTCGGTATTACTTTTGTGATGGACCCTCCACTGACAGATGCTCCTAGTGCTCGCCAAGGACCATCAGCACCGCACCAGACACCATAAGCACTGCAGACCTCACAAACACCACAGCTTGGTTGGGGTCTCTCAGTCTTCTGCCCACCCTGGACCTACGACAAGGCTCCAAGGCTCCAGGTCTTGGAGGTATCCTCCAAGAGGGTATAGCACGATCAGCTGTAGAGCTCTTACAAGAGCTGGTAGAATCCAAGGGAGTATAATGATTACAGCAATCCCTGTAGTGATTATAGCTGTTCCCTACAACACGAAGCGAGGTTGCGAGTTGAGGGTAAGAAGTCTGATGGTTTATTGGTACAGATTGGATTTATTTACACTTTCTCAGGTCAGGGGAACACCCTCTGGACCTGATGGGGCACCGAATTACAAAATGTACAGACCAATAAAAACAATGTAACAATGAGCAACACTTCCACATACAGTACACAATCCCTCCCCTCTGCCTGTGATATAATAAAGGCAGATAATGCATTAATTTAATTATCCCCAGGCAGAAAAACACACATTTTTATAAAGTACCATAAGTACCCCAAAACACAACATATCCCCATAAATGTTACATCCCCCGATAGCTCTGATCTGGGTGAACAACATATCCAAAAATCAGAGCAGGGGTTCAGAAATTTCATGGAAGTCATATTTTTGCCCAGGCGAACGCAGGATTTCATGCCCAAAACAGTTCCATAGATTCATGGCTAAGTGCCGCTGGAGGGCCGACCGGGAACCACAAGGTTTTCATGCTGAAAATAGTTCCAGGGCATTCGTGGCTAAGTCCCCCTGAAGTCTATTCACGGTTTTGGTCCATGCGTACAAGATGACCGCCACCATGTGCTCGAATGTCGAATGGCGGTTACTTCGACTGTTCAGGAGTTCGAAGAGTCCCAATAGCCACAAATAAGGTCTCTCAGCCAAAACAAATTAAAGGGGCCATAGTCACAGGGCAAAAGGTTGGCAAGTAGTCCTCTCCAAAACCCAGTGGCGAAGTGGCTTTTGTAACAATCTTTTTCATACTTGTCTGCCATGAATACTTGTCCTACATCAATAAAATTTCTCTCTCACACACACAAAAAAGGATTAAGTAAGTAAGAAAAAATGAATTGCATGGATTAAGAACATAAGAATAAACTGCTAAGATTTTTTATTTTTAAGTGAGGATCCAGATAACATGATTTTATATATGTATACATTTATTTTTTTTCTTTATTTTCTTTATTTTTGTAGTAAAAAAGATTACAACAAGGTCACAATGCCACAATAGCTATTGCAAGCATTTCAAAATAGATAATGTTATGGCATTTGATACAACTGCACATTTGTACATTATAATAAACATGCTAGATCTACGTAGGAAAATATAGTAAGGTGTCACGGCATAGACTAATACATTTCAGAAGCATGAGTTGATAGATATATCCTATATAAGCGTTCTCAAAAGATATCTACAGGAGAGTGCATGTACTTATAGAACCCCAATCTATCTCCATATGCCTAAACACACCTAGCTAGCAGTGCCACTGGGTAGAGATTAATACTTGAATTAATACTTAATACTCAGGCCAAGAAAGGTTAGCAAGGTGACATCCATTTAGTAATAAATAAAATAAATAAAATAAAGTAAATATGAGTATTTAGTTTGCTGAACTATCACTGGATGCAAATAGCATAGAAGAGAAATATGGGCTGAAAACACAGTAGTAGTTTGATGCTAGGTGAACATGTTGCTTGAAGCCACAAGTTTACACAAGCCTTTCCTTATGTGAGAATATTTAAAATAAACAGTGGTCGATAACTGGGCTTAAACAGGAATAGGCTATACATGCATGGACGTTATATAACACTAAGAAGAAAATAAAGAGAAAAACATAGGTAATATAGGCGAGCAACACCGCAGTTAGCGGGACAAATTAGTGTAAAAGTACTTAGAGTATTCGACAGGTATTCACACTGGCATCAGTTTGGGAGCAGCAGTTAGGTAGGAACAGGAACTCAGCCAATGCCACTTATAGGCCACTTCAAGCAGATAGAGGCACGGTGGGAGCGAGTGGGAGCGAGTGGGAGCCCCTTTCCAGCCCAAGGCTCTTATGTAGAACCGCATCTTCGAGCCGTTGTGGGGATATTTATGGGATAATAATAGTAACAGTTGAGAATTGCCCACTAATTCAATTCTCAGATCCCAAAGAACGTTTATTGTGTTAAGTGTGAAGTATTTCATATAAATAATATTCACAATGTATAAAAATAGATTTTGTTTATAATAACAAATTAATAATAATAATATGTAACATGCGTGATAATAATCAATGAATATCCAGTATAAAATGATATGCAATACAAAGGAATGGCTATACACATTTCAATGGCTAAATAGCATTATCTGTCAAGACTTTGACGATTTATGACTATCTTTAACACAGACTGAAAGTGAAACTTTTCACAGCGAAGAACAGAATTCCTCAGAGTGCAGCATAAGGTCGTAAAGTTTAGCTGACAGTTAGAATAACCCTTTCAATGCTGGCTAGATCTCCTAGGTAGTTAAGATCTATTCTTATGTAATTTTAAATAAAATAACATTTAAACCAGTTCATTAGTCATTTCCTGGAACCATCCAATAAGAGAATCTACCATATTTTATGAGCAGAATTTGTTTTTAATTTGTCTAAAAGATATCTTATCTTAATTTAGAGCAAATCAATACACCTGGATAAAAACAGCGGTATGCTAACACGTGATAATATCACATCAATATATAATTATTCTTAATTCCACCTGCAGAATGGAATGTTTATAACTATATATTCTTTAGTTAACTAAGATTTCTTAATATGGAAATCTGACCGTGCTTTATCCTAGTCATATATCATGCTATTAATGCATTTTAATTAATTTAATTAATTGAAACCAGTATAATTACCAGTTGAGTAGATATTTCATCCGATTGGTAGTCTCAGGAACTTATTTGGATGTCTCTCTGCATGGAGGTGTTGGTTAGAAAGTCAGTAAATTCTAAGTGTTAGAGTTTTAGGAGTAGAGTGTTAGTCTCAGATGTTGTCCGAGTTGGAATCCCCAACCTTCCAATTCCTCTCTCCTCTCCTTTGCATATGTCCTGCATACCTTTTTTTCTATCTTCCCTTTGTCTTAACTTTTAAAGGGCCAGACTCTCTGTACGTCATCAGTTGATAACCCAATAGAAGTACTAGAGGTGTGGTTATCTTCCAGATCGCAAATTAGTTATTTGGTCTATAGAGGGCAGTCTTGTCCCACTAAACATACCTATCCAGGGAAGAGTTAACTTTTCCTGGTGGCTATTTTGACGTCATTTTGCTTATCTCAAATGACCACTATAACTTACGTATCCTTCACAGATCAAAGGGTTTTTTTTAAGTTTTGTCCAGACTTAGCGTCTGCAATTCCTGCCATAATTTCTGATATGACAGATCATGAACTAAGTTTACCCTTTTCCATACAATGGTACCTTATATATATAGACAGTTAAATATTAAATTATTTAATCTTCTCTGTCACAATTGTCTGGGTTTAGAATTGATTATATTCTTCTTATCACTTGTTTATACTATGCTATGCATTCCTTAGCTCTGGCAAAAATGGCTAGTTTTACAGATAGAAATGTTGTGTCTTTTTGTTAACTTGAAATAACAAAATGGAGTCTGGTCTGTTCAGAGTGACTCAGAATATACACTTTTAGTTTCTATCATAGCACAAGATGTCTGCCGATATAAATACTCTGACATAACCCCCCTTTAGTGAATTTCATAGCCAAAATTAATTTAGCTTATGAATAAGCACTATAGAAGTTACCAGACATATTGTGCAATCACATCATTTCTAACATAGGCCCGTGCATGGAATGAACATTTTTGTATACATTTGTACCTGTAAAAGTTTTGAACTTTACACTTAGTACAATCAACCATAATATCATTATTAACATAGTACATTGTTTTCATTTGAAAAATGTCTTTGAGAGTTACATATGGTATGGCCAATAAAAAGCAAATCTCCATACGTTCCGGATTAATTAAGAGAGGTATAGCGCTCCCCATCTCAAAGGTCAGATTTAGTTGCATAGGCTCAATTGTCTCTCCATCCACATTGGCAAGCATCGCATGAACAATATCCTTGGATACAAAGTACAGAGGTATGCGTCCCCCTGCCAATTCAATCATTCCAGTTTGCACTTCGTCGAGAAAAGCAAGTGTGTGGAACAATATTGGGTCATGCAGAAATAAAAGTTCACGCTTAAATAAGTCATGACTTTGGTGCAACTCAGTGGATTTGGTAATTAACTCCGAATGCAAATTTGTTGTAACAACTGTGTCTTCCACAATAGTTAACACGTCTTGGAGAAGTGTTCTTTGCTGTTTATCACCTGATGAATATCGTTAATGTGTTGCTTTAGCGCATAGATTTCCATATCCAGCTTTTGGACAGTAATAGAGTTGGCTGCAGACATTCCAGTTGCGACAACTGCACCGACAGTGGCACAAACTAATGCAACAATTATGGCGGTGAGGAACCTTTTGGGTCGGTTGCTCATCGGAATAGAACTGGATACAAATGGTTTCCGGGCTTGCTCCAAGATGTTTCGCACACGGTCCTGTGCTCTTTGGAGGTGCATCTGGTACCAAGTCTGTAACTCAGGAAGCTGCATCGATGAAATGTTGTATGCCTTCTCGATGGAAATCTTGGGGTCCAAGCTGACGAACACACGTCGGGTCAGGATCCTCTTCTCCGTTAAGATGAACCCTGGTGTCTCTTGAATCAGGATGCCGGAGGATGGTCCCATCTCTACGATCGGGTCGGTCCGTAGCTCTTGGCACAGGAGCAGTACGATCCAGAAACATGCCACATCCTTCTTGGACATATTTTGACAGTCACGGATCAGGAACTCGTTTCAGACTTATCTACTAATGATTCAAGGTTTGTTAAGCATACAAACTTATAACAGTGTGACATCACTTGGCCTAGAACAACACATTATTACGATTCATCAACATATGTATTCTCTTTAATTCTATTTTTATAACTTCATCTCTCACTACATTTATTACTGACTCCTCAGCAATTCACCTATAGCAGCTAAACAAGCTAGTAACCTGCTTAGAAAATGTAGTTATTGGATGGCAAGGAAATGGTTAATGACATGAACGTACATGAGATCATGGCACATCACAACAATTCACATCATACTATACCACGTGAATCAAGCATTCATCCAGGTTAGTCGTTCACCCTTCTGCATCCGAATCCACACCTATAATCCTTAATTGAGATTTAGGATGACAAGCACGCAACTGGTTAATGTGAACCCACTTTTCAATAAAATCACCATCCTTAGGAATTTTTATCTTGTACGCTACTGGGGAAATTTTGTCAATGATGACATATGGCCCTTTCCAAGAAGGTAAAAATTTATTTTCCTTGACTTGATTTCGCGCAAAGTTATACAGATAGACTTGATCTGTGATCTCATATTCCTTTTTCGTGGTTTTTAGATCGTAATAGGTCTTAACCCCTGTCGCTGCTTTTTCTAGATTCTTTTGGGCAAAAGCAAATGCATGCTGTAAATGCTTGCGCAAATCTTCGATATACTGATGCGTAGTGGCAGCATTGATCAAGTTATGATCTGAAGTACGATATAGTAAATGCTGTGGTAAAACCATCTTTCTTCCTGTCATCAATTCAAAAGGTGACAATTTGGTAGCAGTGCTAGGTGTAGCTCTAATCACCATTAAAACTAGGGGCAATTTAATGTCCCAGTCTTTACCAGACTCCTTAACATACTTCTTCAGAATATTAACGATAGACTGGTTATATCGCTCTACCCCCCCGCTAGACGCAGCGCGGTATGCAATATGTAGCTTTCGTTTAACACCTAGAATGTTCCACATCTTAGCCATTACTTCGCTGGTAAAATGACTACCTCTGTCTGACTCAATTCTTTGAGGCAGACCGAACCTGGAAAAGACATGGTTAATCAACAAAGTGGCGCACACGGTACTCGTGTTCTCTTTACAAGGCAAACATTCTATCCACTTTGTGTACATACATGTAACGGTTAACATGTATTTGTTACCTCTTGAAGATCTTGTTACAGGACCTATAAAGTCAATTTGAATATCAGACCAGGGTAATGACACCCCCCTCTTCTGAAGTGGTGCACGATGGGTTGGACCATGGGGTTGATATTGCGGACAAATCAAGCATCCCTGACAGTATGTCTTAACATCCCTTAACATGTGTGGCCAATATGCATAATCACGCAATATCTCATATGTGATCTTATCACCACGATGCCCAGATGTAGGTGCATCATGTGCGTGTTGGAGCATTAACCCTCTGTATACAGTTGGGACTACCCATTGTTGTATACCATGTTTAGAAGTTCTGACCAGTAACCCATCCATGATACTAAATTGGACTTTATATCTCATCAAGATTCGTAAATCTTCATTATCTTTGCAATCCTCATCTGTGATAGGATTGGCAGTAGGGTCTTCTATATGTTTATAGAATATGCCTATGACGGGATCATTCTTTTGACTAGTAATCAGGTCCTCACTAGGAGCTTCTTGACTCCATTGCACGACATTTAAGTCGGCATTATCTCTAGCCTGTCGTCTAGTTATGGCTTCAACATGAATTGAACCCATAAGATCATCAATGTTTAGGGTTTCACCATTGATGGCAGCTTGTTTTGCCAGTGAATCAGCTAAGTCATTACCATCCTTGTCAATACCTTCTATTTTAGAATGGCCTTTGGTTTTCTTCCAATATATGGTTAAACCATTTTCCTTAACCAACTCATCGATTTTACAAAACAATTTCCCATGTTTAACAGGTTTGTTATTGCTTTTCAGCATTTGGTTACGTTTCCAGCTAGGCAGATATTCGACGAAACTGTTGCGAACATAGTTGGAATCAGTTATGATAACAAATTCTTTGATACCATATTCTATTGCCATTTGAATGGTCTTATATACTGCACAGAGTTCGGCTATCTGACTGCTTTTGGGACCAATATTGTATCCTATAGATACATTGGGATAATCACCTGTCCAGGCGATTCCGATACCTGCAACTAACTTCCGTTCAGCACCAACGACGTGGTGATATGAACAACCATCAATGTATACCCACGGTAGTGGTCGACAGTATTCCTCGTCATAAACTTTATAAGGAGATAGCAATTGCTCTTCTAGGAAGTCATCTCCGGTGTCATTATCATCCAGAGATGGAGCAGTACAGTCATGTAATTCTGCTAAACCTTGGGCAACTGGGCTTCTCTTATTATGTTTATAACGGACTTCTAACGGCCATCCCTGTAAGGATAGAGTCCATGCAGTAATCCGACTGTTAGAGAGATTACCGTCTCTAATTCTTTCACTCTGCAGATACTGTAGAGGTTGGTGAGCTGTTTCTACAATTATTTTCTCACCTTGGATATAGCTACGAAAATTTTGTAGTGCCCAGACAGTCGACAATAACGCCTTCTCACACGTGTTGAATTTAACTTCAACAGGTGACAAAGTCTTGCTAGCATATGCAATAACTTTGTTTAAACTGTCCTGCTTCTGATACAGAACAGCACTTATGCTTAAATCGGTATAACCTGTCTCCAGATAGAAGGGTTTACCCCCCTCTGGGTATGCTAAACAGGGTGCCTGAGTGAGCTTCCTCCTCAGTTCACTTACCGCTTGGTCCTGAGGCTCCCCCCAGTTCCAGGTAGTTTCCTTTTTAAGCAGGTGTAAGAGTGGTTTAGTTATTTCTGCATAGTTATCTATAAACTTACGGGAGTAATTAGTCATACCAAGGAACGATCTTAATTCCCTGATGTTTGAAGGTGTTTTAGCCTTTAGTACGGCTTCAACCTTCTTCCTCTGGGGATTTAATCCTTCAGAAGTTACCTCATGTCCGAGGAAATTGACATGGGTGCGACACCATTGCGCCTTTTGTAAAGACAGTTTAATCCCTGCCTCTCTTAACTGAGTGAGAACATGTCTAATCTCTAAGATATGCTTATCAAAGGAAGTGCTTTTCAGCAAGACATCGTCGACATATGATAACGTTCCTCTCTCGAGTGCGTCAGGCATAGCTTTATGCATGAACACAGCGAATTCATGACCAGAGTTTATATAACCGAAAGGCATACGGGTCCAGGTATACTGCTGCTTTCCAAATGTGAAGGCCAATTTGTATTGGTCTTCATTATGGACTGGTACAGTCCAATATCCCTGCGCACAGTCAATGGCAGTGAATATTTTGGATCCCTGCATTTGTACCAAACATTGGTCTATGTATGGCGTTGGCCAACCAGACATATAGACGCGTTTATTTAGCTGTCGTAAGTCAGCGCATAAACGCCATTGTCCATTAGGTTTCAGAATCCCCAAGATTGGATTATTATACGAACTGTGCACTGGACGTATAATGCCCCTTTCCTTTAAATTCTTAATGATGTCTTGTAGACCATCATATGATGCTAATGGGAGTCTATATTGTTTGATAAATACAGGTGGTAAATTTGGATCAGTTTGTATTCTGGCTACGTGGAGGTTAGTTAACCCACAGTCGTAGGAATCTTTGGCAAAAATATCTTGGAATTCCAAAAGGATTTCCTTTAGCTGTTGCCGCTCAGCATCGTTGGAGCAACCGTCAGCTAAAGATATTTGCTCTTCTAGCCTTTCCTGAAATCCTGGAAAGATTTCAGGCTGGCCTATCTCATAAGCTTCTTCAAGCCTAGAAGTTAGGTCAGTTCGGTGTTGACTTACCTTTTCTCTTTGGTCGAGATACTCTTGTGATTCCTGCTCATTGAGCGGATGATCGAAGGTGATTGATGCTTCTTCGATTTTACACGAGCCTTCTTCGACGTTGAAGGGATATACAGATAGGATAGTGAATAATCCTTCTGGGGAGGAATGGAATATTTGATCGACAATTTCGTCCTCAGTTAAGTATTCTTCAGGGATGAGGCCTATAATTTGGTTTTGGAAACCAAATGTATAGTACTCAGCATCCAATGCTAGACCTAATGATGTTCCTTTTGGTAAAGTAACACTATTGGGTGTAACATTGTTGACCATGATATAGGTGGGATTCTTACCAATACTTACCATTGGTGTATGTGTTACCACCATCCCTAATTGTTGTATCCTGTTGGATAAACAGATTAGGGCATCAGAGTTTTCTAATCTCTGACCCTCCTTGACCTGTAGGGGTAAAAGAAAATTACTTGTCCCCTGTGGAATGGTTATGTCATCAGGAACTTGGATACTTACCGCATATGGGAGTATTTGTCCTGATTTCAGGGCGTTTTCCTCGTGAAGGTATCCACAAGGATTACCTTTTAACCTTGTCCACAAGTTGGAATTAATCAGGTCAAGGTGTATGGCAAAGCGATGTATGACATCATTGCCAACGTAAACCTGATAGCGAGGTTCGTCTATCACTAGGAATAAATGTTTAACGGTCTTATTTCCGATGGAAATAGATAGTAAACATTTTGCTATCACATTGTGACTCTCTGATTCGCCATCCAGATTCTGGATCCACCTGTCATGTGGGGAAGCGTACCTGATCATTTTAGGATTAGCGATCTGCTTTAACAGACTTCTGCTAATATAGCTGTTCTCACTCTTTAAGTCCAGCTTTGCATTCCTACTTCTTCCTAAGTCATTTATCTGAATAGGAAAGAATAAGTTGTTATTAACCCTTTCAATTCTGGCAAGGAATTGAGCATGACCTGCCAGATCTACAGATTCAACATAGTCCCTGTGGAGAGAAATGGTTAAAACATCACCTTCCAGAGAGACATTCTGGATCCTCTCTGGAGCAATTCTTATGGAATGCTCATCTACAGGTGCGATTGCATCATTCACCTGCAGGATAGTCACGTCAGGTGACTGACTATTTCTAAAATGTACCTCAATTGAGTCAGGTCTTTCTTCTATCACATGGCAGTTACGATCAGATTGAACATGTGATTTCTCATAGGTTATGGGAACCTTAGCTTGTGACCATACAATTCCATTTACACAGTCAATAATTGTGTTAAGTCTTCTGAGTATGTCTATACCCAGAATCAGTCGGTCATAGGGGAGATCTACCACTATCACCGGGTGTCTAAAGGTTTTGTTACCTATTTTAAACTTTAACCATGTATTGCCAATAACATGAAGGGCATTTCCTCCTACACTCAACAGAGCATTGGGGAAATCTCTTAGCTTCGGCTTATCCGTTGCTAAGTCCATTACCTGCTGGAAGTAGGTATTGGATAAGATAGTGGCTTGTGAACCAGTATCTATTAACCCTTTAAAAGGCTGGGGTAGCGAATCCTGTATTTCTACAGACATGTAGTACCTTCCTTCATGTTCTTCTAATTCACATAAGAATTTAGAATGTGTCAACATATTACTTGTTTTCCATACATTACCGGTCACAGCAGTAGTTTCTACCTGTACTGAGGAATGCTCAGTCTTACCCACAGGCCCATCCTTTTTAGGAATAACTTGAACTGTCAAGCGGGAACTAGTGGTCGGCATCTCATCAGTTAACCCTTTCAGGTCTGGATCCTGGAAACTAGTGGTTGCTGGGGCTACTTTAGCCTTTGGCTGAATTGAAAAAACAGAGGAACACGTTGTGCCTCCTTCACCCGGAAGTGAAGTGACTGGGTAGGCAATAGGTTTTCTAACACAACTATTATTTGTTTGACTGTTATTACCTGGAAAGGAAACAGGGTTAGGTATTACATCTACTGACAACCTAGCCTGTTTAGTCACAGTGGCTATTATTGCTGCGGCACCTGTTGTTGTTGCTGCGGTTGCACAGGTAGTTCTGCAATTGGAGCTATCCCTAAAAAAGGATTTCTGGCAAAGACTTTGTTAACCTTTGTCATTTCCTCCATTAATTTGCCCATCTGGTCTGTCAATTGACCAACCTGACGACGCAAATTATTTCCCCCATTGCCGTTTTGTCTTTGCCCATTAGAATTTGGTTGGGATGGCTGAGACTGTTGGGAGTTACTGGAAGCAGATTGGTTATTTCTGTTTCCATATCTCCTATTTCCCTGAGGATTCCTTCTCCATTGGGAATTGCCTTGGTTCTTATTAACCCAGGGGCGTTTATTCCCATTGGCATTGGATTTTCAGAGTTATTAGAGGAATTTGCAGAATTGCTTCTGGCATTTTCCTGTTTCTGAGGTTTTGGAGATTTCAAAACCTCGGAATAGGTCCTCTTTTTCTGTTGGGTTTCTAAACCTAACTGAATTTTAGTCTCTGACACCATTTTATCACCAGGTTTCTTAACCTTTGGCTGATTTTCGTCATGTGCATGATGTATAGTATACAATTTCATGCACTGACTGACTAGCCATTCTAATGGTAACTTACAATCGTAATCTCTTGCGAGATTCATTTGTATGTTTACTGGCATGGCATGAAAATACAGATCTTTGAAGTCTGTGCTTTCATACCTGGGTTTTCTTTGGGCCACGGAGTATGCATTTTTAAGAATTATTAAAAATTCTCTGGGGCTTTGATCTGGACGGCACTTTAAGTTATAAAGCGCCTTCTTAGCAGAGGCAATGGTTTTATACTTACCATATTCCATGATTATTTCATATTTCATCTTGGACCAGGACATTAACTGTATAGCTTGAAGACTTTCTAGATAAACACGGCACATTGAATCAAAGGTCCATGTAATGAACCATTTCTTTTGGATTTCATCATACATGCCCAATGAATTCATTGCTCTATCATAATTTTCCAGATGTTCAGATATGTTTCCTGAACCTCTAGAAAATTGTGGGACAGTCTCTCTAAGGAATTTGATGACCTTTGGTGTTTCATAAACAGGCGTCGTTGATTTACGACCTCTGTTTCTGTGTTTGGGTAAACGTCTATGCGATCTGTCTGCTGAAGAGGAATTAGACCCGTACAACAGTGCAGATGGCATATCAGTTACATGGCCTTCAGAGTGGACAGTGCAATCACTTTCACTCCCATCACTCTGAGCTTCTTGTTCACTGTCACAATTCTGATCAGCATCAGAGTTCTGCCAGTGTACAGACCCATGTCTGTTTTCATTCCTATCACCCTGAATTGGACTCTCCCTCTCAAGTTTGGCCAAGACAGCTTTTTCAAACTGTTCTGCCCAAGATTGCCAAGGTGGCTTGGTAATGTCATGAGATGGGGAATCTTGTTCCACAGGTGATTTTTTAGAATTACTCACATCTTTACTTACAGACTGTTTTATGAAAACCTGGTTTGGTGTGGGAAAATCATAATAAGGAGGGGATTTACAAATAGTCTTTTCTTGCATTTTTGTGCAACTTTTTGGCACAGAATGATGACTACCAACCTCACTGTCTAATTTCTGACTTTCCTTTTCATACTCATCCAATTGCATTTTAAGCTGATTTATTTCCTGTGCATATTTATCCGTCAAAGCTTTCATTTCTTTTTCATGATCAGCCTGACGAGTTTTATGCTCAGCAAGTAAATCTTGGTATTTCCCATTTTGAATGCCCAGATCGTCACTGTACGTGTCCAATTTGGCATTCAATGACTTGTTTTCATCACACACCTTAAGAAGTGCTGTCATAAAGAAAGGCCAAGAGTGTATTATGTACGCCATTTTCCTTTCTATGTTCTTTTGTTCAGCAATTTCTTTAAGATATATGATGATGTGTTCATCAGTTAGAATGGTGTGTTTAGCTTCCCATTCTATGCTTTTCAACCAAACCTCATAGGTTGCATCATTTTTCATATGTTTATGAATATGAACTAGAGCATGTTTTCTTAGGTCTTCAATTATTTCAGTATTATCTGTTACAGATGTATTGCTGGATTCAGCCATATTTCTATACAGTGATTTAATCTCAATACAAAACTCTTCTCTATATCAAGATTAAATTGCATGAATTACACCAATATTATTATATATGAAATATAATTTCAACTTAAACGATCTCAGCACCGTGCCTCCAATATGTGGGGATATTTATGGGATAATAATAGTAACAGTTGAGAATTGCCCACTAATTCAATTCTCAGATCCCAAAGAACGTTTATCGTGTTAAGTGTGAAGTATTTCATATAAATAATATTCACAATGTATAAAAATAGATTTTGTTTATAATAACAAATTAATAATAATAATATGTAACATGTGTGATAATAATCAATGAATATCCAGTATAAAATGATATGCAATACAAAGGAATGGCTATACACATTTCAATGGCTAAATAGCATTATCTGTCAAGACTTTGACGATTTATGACTATCTTTAACACAGACTGAAAGTGAAACTTTTCACAGCGAAGAACAGAATTCCTCAGAGTGCAGCATAAGGTCGTAAAGTTTAGCTGACAGTTAGAATAACCCTTTCAATGCTGGCTAGATCTCCTAGGTAGTTAAGATCTATTCTTATGTAATTTTAAATAAAATAACATTTAAACCAGTTCATTAGTCATTTCCTGGAACCATCCAATAAGAGAATCTACCATATTTTATGAGCAGATTTGTTTTTAATTTGTCTAAAAGATATCTTATCTTAATTTAGAGCAAATCAATACACCTGGATAAAAACAGCGGTATGCTAACACGTGATAATATCACATCAATATATAATTATTCTTAATTCCACCTGCAGAATGGAATGTTTATAACTATATATTCTTTAGTTAACTAAGATTTCTTAATATGGAAATCTGACCGTGCTTTATCCTAGTCATATATCATGCTATTAATGCATTTTAATTAATTTAATTAATTAAAACCAGTATAATTACCAGTTGAGTAGATATTTCATCCGATTGGTAGTCTCAGGAACTTATTTGGATGTCTCTCTGCATGGAGGTGTTGGTTAGAAAGTCAGTAAATTCTAAGTGTTAGAGTTTTAGGAGTAGAGTGTTAGTCTCAGATGTTGTCTGAGTTGGAATCCCCAAACTTCCAATTCCTCTCTCCTCTCCTTTGCATATGTCCTGCATACCTTTTTTTCTATCTTCCCTTTGTCTTAACTTTTAAAGGGCCAGACTCTCTGTACGTCATCAGTTGATAACCCAATAGAAGTACTAGAGGTGTGGTTATCTTCCAGATCGCAAATTAGTTATTTGGTCTATAGAGGGCAGTCTTGTCCCACTAAACATACCTATCCAGGAAAGAGTTAACTTTTCCTGGTGGCTATTTTGACGTAATTTTGCTTATCTCAAATGACCACTATAACTTACGTATCCTTCACAGATCAAAGGGGTTTTTTTAAGTTTTGTCCAGACTTAGCGTCTGCAATTCCTGCCATAATTTCTGATATGACAGATCATGAACTAAGTTTACCCTTTTCCATACAATGGTACCTTATATATATAGACAGTTAAATATTAAATTATTTAATCTTCTCTGTCACAATTGTCTGGGTTTAGAATTGATTATATTCTTCTTATCACTTGTTTATACTATGCTATGCATTCCTTAGCTCTGGCAAAAATGGCTAGTTTTACAGATAGAAATGTTGTGTCTTTTTGTTAACTTGAAATAACAAAATGGAGTCTGGTCTGTTCAGAGTGACTCAGAATATACACTTTTAGTTTCTATCATAGCACAAGATGTCTGCCGATATAAATACTCTGACACCGTAGACCGGGAGGCTCTGAGAGTCCCAGTCCTTTTCCTTTGGGGAGACATAGGAGGCCATGGTGATCTTGTGCTACCTGCAGAGAACAGCCCTCTGTTGGTGCGGGTGATGCTGTAGGGTCTTGCCCCTGGTCGCCTTTGGCCTGGGGGGGGGCTAGCATGAGTAGAGAGAGAAGCAGCAGGAACTGCTATGCACGGAAGAGACCCACTCACCCCCTAGGGTTCTTTCTTCCAAATTCCTCTCTGCGGCTGCTGTGGGGCTGTTGGCGCGCACTCTTCTACAGGTTTGCCCAAAATTGTGCGTAGAGTGCATCCAGCCACTGCAGAGTTCTGGAGAGCCCCTTTGGGGTGTGAAGTGGTGCTTCTCAGGGAGTTAGGCACGTCTGCCATCTTGGGGACACTCGTGCCATTGCGGGCACAAGGTTCAGGATTCAGGTCAGGTAGGTAGGCTCTGAGTGGCGTGTTGTAGTGACGAAGACCAGGATGATCCCCACCGGTCCAGGGGGGAATGGGACTCGACCCCAAGGCAACCAGCTGGTTCCTGCCCTAGAGGTTGATTCACTGTTGCAGTTGTACTGTCACGATTTTGAATAAATACTGCAAATGATTGAAAAGCTTGTGTCTGATGTGACCATTTGGCATGGTGGTCAAGCCCCACCCCCAAAATCATTATATTTAACCCCTACCCCAACAACAAAACAAATGTGGTATGGCAATAAGAAAAACTATGCATTAAGTCCCTATGATTAGTAAAGACTAGAGTTCAGGACACTTTTATGGTTTAGCACTATGGAAATACCTTGCACATTATAAGGGATAGGGAAAACAGCCACATTGCTGCATTTTTAGTAAGTGTCCCGATTAATTTTCTTTGAGTATTTCTTCATTTTTTTTATTATGTGCCAGCTGACACATAGTTTTGCCATCGGGTCTTTATCTATATATTTTTGCTTATACTTTGACACCAAGTCCATTCAACCTTATATTTGCACTCAAATACTTCACTATGCTCATTTTTTTTAGTTAGATTCAAGTCTGATCTTTGTTAACAGCCTGATTATTATTATATATATATATAATACACACATATATATATATATACACACACTGCTCAAAAAAATAAAGGGAACACAAAAATAACACATCCTAGATCTAAATGAATTAAATATTCTTCTGAAATACTTTGTTCTTTACATAGTTGAATGTGCCGACAACAAAATCACTCAAAAATTAAAAAATTGAAATCAAATTTTTCACTCAAAATGAAAGTGGAAAAACACACTACAGGCTGATCCAACTTTGATGTAATATCCTTAAAACAAGTCAAAATGAGGCTCAGTAGTCAGTGGCGTACTAAGGGGGGGGCGGGGGGGGCGGTCCGCCCCGGGTGCCAGCCGGGTGGGGGGTGCCATGGCCAGCCCCGCCGCCCCCCCCATGCTGCAGCCGCCCGAGCGCTCTGTATAGAGCCTCAGGCGGCTGCAGCTTTGCCCGGGCGGTGCTTCCATGAGGGCGGACCGCACCGCCCGGGCGCAGCCTGAGGAGAGGCTGACAGGAGGGAGCGCTCCTGTCAGCTCCCTCACTGCAGCATGGTCGGACGGGTACAGGAAACAAAAGCTCCCTGTACCCGCGGACTA
>OW240914.1:263699087-264022936 GCA_933207985.1 Pelobates cultripes
CTGAGTGTGTGACTGTCTGCCTGTAAATGTGTGTGTGGGGCTGCAGGGATTTTGTAGAGGGGGGGGGGGGTTTTGTATTGGGACAGGGGTCTTTATAAGGGGGGATAAGCAGGGGATTTGTGGAAGGGGGTTGCGGGGGTTTTGTAGACGAGGCAGTACAGGATTTGTAGAAGGGACAGGACAGAGGTTTTTGTAGGAGGGGCAGGACAGGACAAGCAGGGTCTGACAGCGGTTTTGCAAAGTTTACAAATTGTAAAAAAAAAGAAAAAGAGAACCTTTAAATTTTTTTACAGGTTTTTTTGGGAGGGGGGTGGTGGGGGGGGGGGGTGCCAAGCACAGGATCCGCCCCGGGTGCCAAATGCTCTAGGTACGCCCCTGTCAGTAGTGTGTGTGGCCTCCACGTGTCTGTATGACCTCCCTACAACGCCTGTGCATGCTACTGATGAGGTGGCAGATGGTCTCCTGAGGGATATCCTGCCAGACCTGGACTAAAGCATCTGCCAACTTCTGGACAGTCTGTGGAGCAATGTGACGTTGGTGGATGGAGCGAGACATGATGTCCCAGATGTGCTCAATTGGATTCAGGTCTGGGGAACGGGCGGGCCAGTCCATAGCATCAATGCCTTCATCTTGCAGGAACTGCTGACACACTCCAGCCACATGAAGTCTAGCATTGTCTTGCATTAGGAGGAACCCAGGGCCAACCGCACCAGCATATGGTCTCACAGGGGGTCTGAGGATCTCATCTCAGTACCTAATGGCAGTCAGGCTACCTCTGGTGAGCACATGGAGGGCTGTGTGGCCCCCCAAAGAAATGCCACTCCACACCATTACTGACCCACTGCCAAACTGGTCATGCTGGAGGATGTTGCAGGCAGCAGAACGCTCTCCACGGCGCCTCCAGACTCTGTCACGTCTGTCACATGTGCTCAGTGTGAACATGCTTTCATCTGTGAAGAGCACAGGCTGCCAGTGGCGAATTTGCCAATCTTGGTGTTCTCTGGCAAATGCCAAACGTCCTGTACGGTGTAAGCACAACCCCCACCTGTGGACGTCAGGCCCTCATACCACCCTCATGGAGTCTGTTTCTGACTGTTTGAGCAGACACATGCACATTTGTGGTCTGCTGGAGGTCATTTTGCAGGGCTCTGGCAGTGCTCCTCCTGTTCCTCCTTACACAAAGGCAGAGGTAGCGGTCCTGCTGCTGGGTTGTTGCCCTCCTACGGCCTCCTCCACGTCTCCTGATGTACTGGCCTGTCTCCTGGTAGCACCTCCATGCTCTGGACACTATGCTGACAGACACAGCAAACCTTCTTGCCACAGCTCGCATTGATGTGCCATCCTGGATGAGCTGCACTACCTGAGCCACTTGTGTGGGTTGTAGACTCAGTCTCATGCTACCACTAGAGTGAAAGCACCGCCAGCATTCAAAAGTGACCAAAACATCAGCCAGGAAGCATATGAACTGAGAAGTGGTCTGTGGTCACCACCTGCAGAACCACTCCTTTATTGGGGGTGTCTTGCTAATTGCCTATAATTTCCACCTGTTGTCTATCCTATTTGCACAACAGCATGTGAAATTGATTGTCACTCAGTGTTGCTTCCTAAGTGGACAGTTTGATTTCACAGAAGTGTGATTGACTTGGAGTTACATTGTGTTGAGCAGTGTATATATATATAAATATATATATAAAGTTAGGTATTTTCTTTAACTGCAAACAAAAAGCAAAAAAAAGTTACCTGCACACTCATATGCCCTTAATCACATCTAAATAACTAGAAGCTTTTAGTTTCACTCCAATGGCCATTAAAGTGTAATTCATCTGCCACGTCAAGGCAAATCTTTAAGGTGAGTCCTACACTAACAATTGTATTTTTGTATTTTTTGTTGTTGACTGTATTCAGCTTGAATCTACTGGATACTAAGATTGAGCAACTGATTTATCAGTGAAGAGCTAATGTGTAGATTTACCTTGCATTCTATTACTAATGCAATTGAATAAAACAGATAAAGCAGTGGTGTGCTAAACAGGGGCTGTGAGGAATTTGAGCATATGTAATAGGGTCCAAAGATCATTGTTGGCAAGTGTTTGCTTTGCCACAAATGCAAGAAGCTACAGAGCACTGAAGGAGAGGGAGCTGCTGTATTCTCTCTGTACTAATTGCCCAGCTCTCTTGAGCATGTTGTTCTGATGTTGGGAGCTGGGATTTCATTTCACCTGAGCCTCAGAATCAATACAAAGTTGCAAGATGCATTGTGAACTGGGCAATCAGTGCAGAGATATCTCAGCATCTCCCCACTAGACCATAGCGATGAGGTTCCACTAAACTGGACCACAGGGATGAGGTTCCACTCCATTTCCCTTTTCAAGGTAAGAAAGTAAAACTCACTGTTAAAACGAAAAAGTAAATGAATTAAAAATTAAGTATGTGAATTTGTGTACATATGTAAATGAGTAGGTGCCTTTGTTTATATGAGTCTGTGTGTATATGAATGTGTTTGGATGTGTATGTGTGTTGTGTGTTGGAAATGTGAATGATAACAAATAAGTTTGATCTCCACTAAATGCTGGATTTTCAATAAACGCTTTACTAAGTTCTTAACATAGAAATGGGAATTTTTACTTTGGAATCTTGCATACTCATTCCTTATCAGGGCCAGTGCAAGGATTTTTGCCACCCTAGGCAAAACAAAAATTTGCCCCCCTATGTGACATCACAATGCCCCACCCATATGATCTGCCATATCCACTAACACCAGTGCTGCACACAGTGTTTGTTTACATTAAAAAGCCTGCAGAAACAGGCTATAGACACCAGGACCACTACATTAAGCTGCAGTGGGACTATAGTGGGACTATAGTGTCCCTTTAATGTGAGGTAAATTAGAGAATAGTGCCATGAATAATATACTAGATTGCCTACTTAAAACCAGATGAGGATGATGATGGGGTCTGGCTGCAGTCTGGCTCCACTGGTCTGGTGTAGAACAGGCTCTCTGGCGGCTGTTTGTAACTGTGGTCACAAATGTTAATGTTCTGGGGGAACGTGAAGCAGCTCCAATTTTTAGGGCCCCTTGCACAGCTCAAGGTCTGGGCCCCCAGGGCATGATGGTGAATATGCCCATAAGGCCCACCCATAAGTCCACCTACATGTTCCACCCATGAGTTCGCTCACAGGGAGTGGAGTGTGTAGGGGATGTGTTACGTGTTAGTGTAGAAGTGTAAGAAGTGTGTAAGTAGTGTAAGAAGTGTGTGCTTATGGGATGTAGTATAGAGGGATACCAGTTTGTGTAGGTGATGTAATGTGTGTGTGTGTGTGTGTGTAGCAGATGCAGTGTGTTTTTGTGTAAGGGATAGAAAGCAGTGTGTGTGTGTGTGTGTATATATATATATATATATATATATATATATATATATATATATATATATATATATATATATATATATATATATATATATATATATATATATGTTTCTGGGCTGTTTCAACCCCCTTGGTTACAGATATAAGTGCTTGTAAAAAAAAATAATCTTATCTCTATTCAGTGTTTATGATGCGCATTCCTTTGCTCATGTTTAGAATAGAGTGAGAGAAACAAAATGTGTATGTCTTTGCATTTTGTTACAAAACGGAGTCACAAATTTCATTGGGATTCTATGCATGAATATTCAATATTATTAACATAGGTACTATTTATATATGATTAAACATAACTATAGTTAGTCTGTATGGATATCTATATATCAATACAGACTTATTATAATTATGTTTAATCATATGTTAAAAGGCCATTTGGCCTGAATTTATGGGAGGAGTTAGGACCCCTATTTAAACTCTTACCCCCTACTCACCTTTGCCGTTCAAGCTGTTTGTCTTCTCCATAGCAACCAGCACTTCTGGTTCGTAGTTCCCGCCAAAAATTCCAGGCACCCACTCACCACAACTAAATTAATTTCTCACATCAGAACACTACTATCAAGGCTAGGCTACAACCCGGCTTCCTTCTCTGGTCATTTATTCCATATAGGCGCAGCATCGTCAGTTTCAAGCTCTAACACACCAGTCCACATTATCAAGAGACTGGGACACTGGAAATCCTCAATTTATAATACTTACATACCTCGACCGGAGAGGGAGCTCCAACAAGCCTTCAGAAATCTTGCTGTATAACTTGCAATAATGTGTGTTTACTTTGAATCCTCCTTTTGCCCTCTTTTTGTTACAGGCCTACTCGTACGTTGGTTTCGGCACACCTCATCCAACTTTGCATCTCCTTCTACATTCCATTACGTATTAGAAATTCCGAGCACAAGTTAAAAGGCCATTTGGCCTGAATTTGTGGGAGGAGTTATGACCCCTATTTAAACTCCTACCCCCCTACTCACCTTTGCCGTTCAAGCTGTTTGTCCCCACCCACCTACACCCATCTATATATACATTTCACCTTTGTGGGCCCTCTTTTTATTACAGGCCTACTCATATGTTGGTTTCGGCACACCTCAACCAACTTTGCATCTCCTTCTACATTCCATTACGTATTAGAAATTTTGAGCACAAATAAATAGTACCTATGCTAATAATATTGACTATTCATGGATAGAATCCCAATGAAATGTGTGACCCAATTTTGTAACAAAATGCATACAGACTAACTATAATTATGTTTAATCATATATAAATAGTACCTATGTTAATAATATTGAATATTCATGGATAGAATCCCAATGAAATTTGTTATTATTAAGCTATTAGCTGAATGTGTGCAAAATATATATTTGACATGCTGTCACATTACTTACCAGACCCAGGATTACCAGAAAGAGATAATCCATTGTAAGAGAAAGTTGAAACAAAGGCCAGATGTCTTATAAAGATAAGACTTATGACCTCAAATACATCACGAAATTCAATTAAGCCCTTATAGAAAGTGGTAGTTGGAATTCCTGGTGAGAATTTGTTGTGGTGTTACAATGCCATCTAAGTCTAGATGACAGCCTGTAGAGAAGGTACACCTACCTGTCTCCAATGGTCACTTTAAATTAGTGACATAAAGAAAGTTTAGGGAAGCTCTTCCTTAAAAATTAAGGAGAGCCGGAGAGAAGAGATGTTTTATCATTAAACAAAAGCTGAACACTTCTAACTCTCGGTATCTCTTCCAACTAAATTCTGGAACTTTGAAAAACTCTAACACTTTGTCTTTTCCAACTTAATCTGAAATTCTTTACTAAGTAGAACTTTGATAACTTTCTATTTCCACAATTCTCTATCTCATACTGCATACACCATTTATGAAATACATCTCATAGCCTACAAAATTTCTACCAAGACAGCTGGTAAATATGCTGGTTTTATTTAGTTTAATTTAATTTAAATTAATTATTGTTTACTAAACACAGAAATGTACCTGGATAAAAGCTGGTTAGATTTAACATTTCTGAAATCTTAAATTAGCTGAAGAAATATATGGTTCCACATGCCATTCCTGCATGTGGAATAAATAAACAATATATTTACAGGTAATTTGCAAATTTTAGTATATCAAGCTATTATCCAGAGATACTGACTTATCTAAACTTAGGAATAGTTAATCTTTAATCAGGAAAGTTAATCAACATTTGGTTGCATTATTCTTTTGAGTTACTGGATTGATAAGTAAATTGTTAATTAACGTATTGGTGTGTGAAATATCGTATTTGTTTTTCCTGTGAGAATTGTAGCCAGCAGTGAGTGAGTTAACTCAGTGTGATTTAAACTGACAGCAAAAGTAATGGAGAAGTTCTGTAGTAAATCTTGCTGAAAATTGCATCTCTGTGGATATAACTGTTGCTATTGAGCTATCTGTAATTGTGTCATAACTGCTGTCATTGTATACTTATGTTACACATAAATATCCACTGATTATAGTCACACACATTACATATTATTTTTATTAATTATTTGTCACAATAAATTTTATTTCTATAATAAGTTTGTGATTAATATGTGAAATACAAATTCTCTAATAAAATGTACTCCAAGGTCTATAAGAGTTAACATAGTGGTAACTCTTCGCTTTAAATTAATAAAGGGGAACAATACCAATATATAAATTTTTGATACAATAAAAAATATTAAATACATTTTTGATAATTTATATAAAATATTTTTAATATTTATCACCCCATAAATATCCTTATAGGTTCTAGTATAAGGAAGAAAGGACTCATTCAGAAGTTTTAAAATATCACAATGCTATTGCAAAGTTCGATCGTGTTTACTGTGCATTCCGAAGGAAAGAAGCACTGCTTATTTATATCAATGATCTTTCTTAATGTGGTATAAGTTATTGTTCAGGCTATACAGTGTACAGTCACTGTAATGAGGCATGAAATGAAATCTACTCAGCTTCATGAAGCATTCTTCAGTGAAGGTCTAACATAATGAAATGTAACCATCTAATGTAATAAGAGTGTCAGAAACAAAGACCTTAATCTTATATTTTGGCATTAAAAATGTTATTCTTATAAATCAAATTAAATAAGTCAAGCAACTTCATTACAGAAAATGTTATAGTTACACAAACATCTTTTTGTATTCTATTTTTATGAAACTATACATATTTTTCTTGGTTTGCATTTTCTAGGAACTGAATGGAATTTACTATATATATATATATGTGTTTGTGTTAAAAGGCCATTAGGCCTCAATTTATGGGAGGAGTTATGGCCCCTACTTAAACTAGCCCCTACTCACCTCTGCCGTTCAAGCTGATTGACTCCTTTGCAACCAGCATTTCTGGTCCGATTTCCCGTCAAACAGCTCCAGTTTTCCAGAAGAAGTCCTGTCGCCAGCAGTATCCTCTGCCTCCAACCTCTGGTCCTGCCACACGGCTTCTCCCCGGTCACAATACCCGGCTTCCGGTCACAAGACCGGCACATACACATAAGCATAACGTGGGAAATAGCGTTTGTCTATTTTCCACGTTCGGGCCTAAAAACGTAGGGGTAGGCTCCCTTTTACTAATAAAGTATCTATTCCTGCATACTTACCCGTTCGTGAACTTCTGCAGTTTGTACGGCTAAACAGTCGACCGCAGGTATATACTTATGTCCGTTCAGTCATTCGTGCGGTTAAACAACTGACCGCAGACACTATGTATGCATACAGTTCTTATGATGTGTATTTTTTTAGTCGAACGCCAACCTGTCTCACTGTTTAAAACCCTTTTTCGTGCACATAGTTAACCTATTATACCGTTCGTTCATACAAACAAACTGATCACTGTATCTAATATACTTACGTTCGTTCATTTCTTTCATGCGGTCAAACAGCCGACCGCAGTCACCACGTATTCATGCAGTTCTTACATGTCATGTAAATTTAGCTGAACACCAGCCTGTTTCCCTGCTTATAAACCCCTTATCTTGTATTACATTGTTCCTGTTATACCGTTCGTTTATACGAACGAACAAAGCACTACATATAATCATTCTTTTTTTTTTTTTTTTTTGCCTGTTATAAATTCATACAGGTTTTGGAGTCCTCATTTTTCATTTCACTTGTTAAGTAAAAAAAAAAAAAAATAGTTGTACGCAGGTTAAGATTAATATAGTCTTCCTTTCTTTTGACTGCATGATTAGCCTTTCATTTAAATGGCAGTTTGACTCCTACAAGGTCATACGTTTTTTACTTCGGTACTATCCCCATGCAACAACTTTTCACGTCTATCTCCCAAATTCAGCCACCATGGTTCATTTTACGTCAGGCACAATTCTTACCAAAGGCACGATTACTCACTCACTGTCTTTCAGCATTATACTTGCTAAAGTACTTAGTTCTGTGTTATGATTCTAGGCTCCTCAGCTTTTCCTTCAAGTAAAACTTTAGGAAGAGTCAACCCGGTATCCTGTCCTGCAGTATCAGGTATAGTGATTTAGTTTACAGGAGATAATGGATTCAGCGCTTCGTGTGTCAATGGAATGTTGTAAACTATTTAGGCTGCAACCTAAAATGGAGATGTTCCCTCACAATGCGTCAAAGATAGGAGAAAGTATGAGAAATAAAAGTAATTTAGGTCGCGCCACAGAATAAAATAAATAAAAGTGGAACAAGTATAACAGGCATAAATTAAAACAAAATCTCTTGATAAAAAAACGAATAGAAGCAATACAAAAAGTACTTACGTATATAACAAAGCAGTATATATAGACAAATCGTAAAATGAACAAGCAGTTTACATGTCCACTTAAGAAATGATAAAAAGGAGGAGTAGTCCAAATAGGGAAGTGGTCATCAGATTCTTATTCCGAGTAGCGATATGTGAATAGAACAGAGGAGAATTCCAATAGTGTATACTGTTGTTGGAGTTTCTTTATGGAGATATAAAACGAGAGAATATCTCACTCACCTATTGTGGAGCTCGAACTAGCTCGGGTATACTTCGCAATCAGCGGTATTGGTCCCCCGCTGTTGGGATATAGGTGTATACACGTGAAGAGAATTCTCGAGAGAAAAAATGTGGTACACAATAGTGCTCACTGTATACTATATATAACGTGAAATAAACGTATATAAATGTAAAATACTCACATTTAGGTGAGCAGAAATGACTGCTCACTTTGATGGTATAGGTGGTATCATCCCCACCTAGGATTCTTGAGCAATAAAGATGCTTGTATAGAAATAGATAGAAAACCAGGTCCAGAAGTAAAATAAAATAAATAAAGTATAAAAAAGCTAAAATAAAAAGGTATATGGCAAAGAAAAAAAGGGAATGTATACTAGCCAATAATCCTTTAGTAATATGAAATAGAATAGTAAAATAGCCAAAACGCGTTTCGCCACACAGGGCTTTTTCAACTGGCAATTAAAAACCATGGTTGATAAGCGCAGGAAGCTTGCAGGGACTGCAGTATTAACGCAGGTCTAGGTAATAATTGTAAAAATAACAAAACAAGTGATGTACAATTATTAATTTGCAGAAGCAGTGACATTGGTTGGGAGGTAATTATGGGTGAGATCATAGTGAGGGGTCTCAATGTGACCCATTCCGTAGTTTGAAAACCCGCCTTGGGGGTGGGGGAATTCCTGTGAACTAAATCACTATGAGAAATAAAAGTAATTTAGGTTGCGCCACAGAATAAAATAAATAAAAGTGGAACAAGTATAACAGGCATAAATTAAAACAAAATCTCTTGATAAAAAAACGAATAGAAGCAATACAAAAAGTACTTACGTATATAACAAAGCAGTATATATAAACGAATCGTAAAATGAACAAGCAGTTTACATGTCCACTTAAGAAATGATAAAAAGGAGGAGTAGTTCAAATAGAGAAGTGGTCATCAGATTCTTATTCCGAGTAGCGATATGTGAATAGAACAGAAGAGAATTCCAATAGTGTATACTGTGGTTGGAGTTTCTTTATGGAGATATAAAACAAGAGAATATCTCACTCACCTATTGTGGAGCTCGAACTAGCTCGGGTATACTTCGCAATCAACGGTATTGGTCCCTCGCTGTTGGGATATAGGTGTATACACGTGACGAGAATCCTTGAGAGAAAAAATGTGGTACACAATAGAGCTCACTGTATACTATATATATAACGTGAAATAAACGTATATAAATGTAAAATACTCACATTTAGGTGAGCAGAAATGACTGCTCACTTTGATGGTATAGGTGGTATCATCCCCACCTAGGATTCTTGAGCAATAAAGATTGGCACTTACACGGTGTTAAATGGCGGGACAGGTATTATTTTTCTACCCGGTTTACTTTTTGGTCAAGGAGCAGCCCTAAACTGTTTGACATTTTTGCTGAAACGCTCTGTTGGCTGCTCCTAAACATAGTTAGGTGTCCATCCGTTATCCACTATTTGGAGGATTTTTTGTCACATACACCAAGTAGCGATCACAACACCACAGTCCTCTTCACTGCACTAGGGGTACCCCTATCACCAAGTAAAACGCTTGGACACTCTACCAAGCTGGTTTTCTTAGGCATCGTTTTGGACACAGTATCCTTGCAAGCCAGCCTACCACCTGAGAAATTGACCCGCATTAGGGACGAAATCGGTCTGCTCCTGAGAAATGATACATGCACCAGGAAGGGACTCCAGTCCTTATTGGGGTCCCTTAACTTTGTGATGCGGATCATTCCACAGGCTACTGTGTTTACTCCATGGGGTGCCCGACTCCTGCCCAATTACTTTGGATGGTCCCGCCAGAGCTGATCTGCACATGTGGTATAACTTCTTGGCCGAATGGAATGGAGTCTCTCTGTTCATACCTCCACTATCCGAGCTTCCACCTACTACTTACACAGATGCAGCAGCACACACCGGGTTTGCTGCCATTTTTGGAAACCACTGGTTTAGGGATAACTGGCCCACTGAAACAGATGCCTTGTTGTTCAAGATTTACCCCATAGTGGATGCCGCCCATACATGGGGTCACAAGATGGTCCTATTTTCAGACTACTTAGCGACCTACTGGACAAATCCCCATTCGACTATCACACTAACCGGGTTATAAAGGCAGCTATCTTTATTGCTTTCTATGGCTTCCTTAGACCTAGGGATTTCACAGTCGGATGACAGATAGATACTACATCAAGCCTTATACTATCTCATCTAAAGAAAGTCGATTACCTTCCACAAAGACTAACCACACCAATCATCCCACTATCATTCCTCTCTTTCCTACCGAGAATGACTGGTGTCCATTCAAAGTGCTTGACTTGTTTCTTGTATCTCACCATGCACACTCACTGGACACTCCACTATTACTACTCCAAGGGCACCCACTCACCACAGCTAAATTCACATCTCATGTCAGGATTCTACTGTCAAGGTTGGGCTACAACCCGGCAAAAGGAAAGGTGGAGCCTGTGGGTGGTGCCTGTAGTTGTGGGAGGGGATATTGCTATAAATACACAGGTCACCCCTCCCTCTGGGATAAGACTGTCTGGTTCAGTACAGAACTATCTACTTCCAGTTCAAAGGACATCAACACAAACTGCCTCCAGACAAGCTGGTCTTTGCCTAGTGCGGCCTACTCAAGTATTCATTTTACCTCACTCTAGTAAACAACAGCCTCCACCTTAGAAGCTCATGGGGCAATGCTGTGTCTGGCCCAGCTGTGACTGTTACTGTTTGCACATTTTATTTTTTTCTCTACAAACTCTAAGTTTGTTCATTCAGATATGGCAAATTTTACCACTAAGGCAAATTCAGCCTATTTCAATCGTACAAAGCATTACAGTGATGCCTCAATTAGGTTCATGCTTTTACTTACTCTATTTGGCAATATCTACTTTCATCATGTAATTCGGTTGTCACCCTTCTTTTTATGTGTTCTTTGTCTGCCCTCCATGTATTTATGCACTCATTAGGCGTACATTATTTAGTATTTTATGTGGCAAGGTGTTGCAACTGTCCAAACTCGGGTCTATACATGTTGTTGAGGAAAGAAATATAAACTTTTTATATGCATTCTCAGTATACTAAAAAAAAAAAAAAAAAGAAAAATCCTTATCCTGTTTCAATGGGAATATCTTCTCAATTTCTAAAATATCTTCTTACTAAACAAACTCAAACTCTTAAAATGTATCAAGCATTTCAGTTGCCACCCTGTCTTAATGTTTTATTTATCTGCCCTCTGAGTATTCAGGCCCTCATGGAACCTACATTATTAATTATGTGGCTAGGTGTTGCAACTCACTGCCTAAATCTATGTCAGGCCCAAACTCGGGCCTATACATGTGGTTCTTTAAAAAAAAAAAAAAAAAAGAAAAAAAAATACTGGACTTTTTTCACTATAACAGCCTGTTTGATACGTGTTTTAGTTATTGGGATTTGTTTACTGCATGCTTACTAAGTACTAAGCCATCCCTGCATATTAAGGCCTTAACTAACTGTGGCTTGTCCTGTTTTCTCACATGTTTGCCCGAAGTTACTTTCATAATTTTTCTACCAATAACATCTTTTAATAATAGTTTGGTATTTTAGGTTATTCCAGGGTCATTTTGCCTAATGCTTACATCTCTGTATAATCTCTATTAATGCTGCATGCACTTAAAGGGACGTGCCGCTGCCCAAATACAACTAAGTGGAAATCACTGTTTAGTGGATGTGCCCTGAATACATGCATGCATTTATTTATGTAATTTTTCATACGGTATAATCTAAAACCGCTTGCAAAATCTGCAGTTTTCTTGTCTGCTGCTTCTGCCTGCCCTCCCCTTCTAACCCAGCCCGGTCTTTCTGTGGCTGTCCAATTGCACACTAAAGTGCTTTGGGGGTCTGGAGTGCCCCTTTTGAGTTAGTTTTCTCCAGTCATAAGCAATTTACAAGTAAGACACTTTATGAGTGTCTTAACGTGCCCTACAGTTAAACCCTACTCTTCCTAGTAGGGGCTTTCAATTCGATTACTTCATTTTATGATTTGTCTGCTATGGCCTCATTCTACCACTCAAGCACATCAATATTCTACACAATTTCTTACTCATGGCCTTCACTAGGCCTTTACAATGTGTGGTCATATGCCCCACAGTGGGCTACATGCCATGTCCTAATTCAAAACCTAATTTAGACATTTCATTTGCATTACATCGTTCTTACAGGGTTTGCATACTACCCCATTATTCTACATGTTATTG
This sequence comes from Pelobates cultripes, assembly GCA_933207985.1. NCBI lineage: Eukaryota > Metazoa > Chordata > Amphibia > Anura > Pelobatidae > Pelobates > Pelobates cultripes. Next base: position 263,711,733 of record OW240914.1, read on the forward strand.
GCAACACATCTATCCTTAAGAACCTCATTTTGCCATTCTCATGGGGTAGTTGTAATCCCTCCATTATGTACACTATCTTGACCTCACATTAAGCACTTCGGTTCACCTATATCTATTTAGACGAGTTTACCTATTGAAATTGCTTACAGCTGGCAAGGTTGTGAGTAAATGCTGTATTGGTCTTGTTTCAGGTCCAGGGCCTTCACACGCGGCCGTACTGGGCCTTCATTTCATATGTGGGCAGCCCAATATGTACAAAATGCATAAGTACCTTTTGCTGCATGGGGGTTATATGTATACACCACTCTTTATTACAACATTTCATTACACCACTTATACTCGCTAGGCCTATACAGCCCTTATTCTGCCTGCAAAACTCCATGGTATGTTAATCCCCTATTCTATACATTGTATCCGTACTTCACATACTGTCACTTTGTTCTTGCACAGTATTAGCAATGTTATGTCTCAAGTCAACTACATTGAGACACCATTTAATCTATTGTGTTGGATGTGTACTTGTCATCCTTTGGAAAGGGCCTTATAGTTGGCCTCTACTGCATGCCATGTTACCATCTGTAACGGCACCCCCAGGCATAAAAGGGTTAAACACCTGTTTAGTAGATCTTCCCTTCCAGAGACACAGGCACAGCTACTGCAGAACACCAAACTCTTGAACCGAATACAAGGGAATGCTCCAAACTCCCGAACTGCATACAAAGTAGCACTCCAAACTCCCGAACTGGAACCTCACGAATAGCTGCTAGCAGACGAACAGAAAAAGCACCCAGGCGGCTTACACTCCTGGCAATCAGTCTCTAACAGCATACAGTAAATCCCCCCCAAAGACGAGACAGAGCTCCGTGTTGGGGGTCAAGCAGTGGTCTGGTTTATTGAGGACTACCTGCCCAGTATTTATGCAGGTCTCCCAGCTGGTGGACACTCCATTAGGGGACCAAATGGGAGACTGTGACAAAGGACAGACATGAACCAATGACAGACACACAGAGGTAAAACATCCCCACAATGCATCCTAATTTCCCTCCCTCTGTCCTGGAGATAATTGGGAAGTAATCCAATTATCTCCCAGGACAAAGGCAAAACTCCATTAACCACATGGCAGTAAAAGACAGTAAAAGACATATTAAATGATGAAACTACTTTAGGCCTGAACTCTGGAACTGTTCTCAGAATCACCTTATCCTGTTGGAATCAGATGAAAGGCTTGTCTGATGAGAGTGCTGCCAATTCTGAAACTCTTCTACCTGAAGTCAAGGCGACCAGAAGAGATGTTTTAAGAGTAAGGAACATAACTGGAATCTCGGTTATGGGTTTAATTGGAGAACCTTGTAAGGCTGACAGGACAAGTGGCAAGTCCCAAGGAGGAGAAATGGACTTGATAGGAGGTCTGATCTGCATGACAACCTTCATAAAATGAGTCACATCAGAGTCTAGTTCCATTGACCGCCTTTCCATGGCTGGCTCCGAAAGGACTGTCTTCCAGATCTGTATTGCCTTGAGTCTCTGAATGACCTCCTGTCGGCATTAGAGGATCTTCTGTTGCTCCTGTTACATGGCAATAAGGCTTTACTGCCTTCTGCAGCCTCTTTGATGCACTCATCCAGCTGACGTCCAGAAAGCATGTCACTCTGAAAGGTAGTGAGCAGAGACTATTTTTGGATGTGGTGTCTGCATTCCAGGCCTTAAGCCAGAGTGCTCTACGGCCAGCAACATTGAGGGTCATGGACCTAGCTATGGAGCATGCCAGATCCACAGAGGCATCAGAGCAAAAATCTGCCACAAGACTTATGTCTTCTACAGCTCTGATGAGACGTGATCTACTCACTCCATCCTTGATGTCAGCTTCCAGATCATCTGCCCATTGCTTAAGGGCCCTGGAAACTGAAGTTAAGACAGCTGCTGTGTGTAGACTAGCTCCTGCTGCCACATAGGCCTTGGAAAGATTAGTACCAATCCCTTTCTCCATAGGTTCTCTCAAAGAGCCAGAGTCGTCCAGAGGCAAGGTGGTCTTCTTGGCCAGTCTGACTACTGCTGCGTCCACCTTGGGAGCCGAGATCCAAGAGGCAAGAGTTAGCTTTCTTGAATGGGTATAGCTTGGACCACTTACCCTGAAAACTGAGCCTTTTCTCAGATTTACCTCATTCATCATGAATAAGGGTCTTTATGGTCTCATTGAGGGGAAAAGCCATTTGTTTTCTCTTGAGACCAGCGAAGTTCTTGCTGCATGTGGTTACTTGAATGGAGGATTCCTCCAAACTTAGAGTCTTCCTTGCTGCCTCAATGAGAGCTTCAGATTTCCTTTCATCAGACCCCCCTGAATATAGGAACTCCTCATTATCAGATGACTGTGTATTCAGTAGGAAAATGACTCTTCTCATAGGAGTCCTCCATAGAGCTCTCTCCTCGTAGGCTTAGAGCACCTGGTAGACTGAGTGGCTTCCTTAACACCTTCTGCCACAGCATGTTTGATGGAAATCACATCAGCTGGATTGGCCGCTGCAGGATGAGCTACTGTTGGATCAGCAACCAGTTTCATGCAGGCTATGCAAAGCCATTTCCCTTCTGTCGCCACATTGTCATATGCATTGCACTTATTAAGCCTTGGTCTCCTGTCCACAGGTGAAACCAGGGATCTCCTTTGAGACCTGACATAATAACATAATGACAGAAAGCACTCTTTTGATTCCAAAATTGAGGTAATATATTTACAAATGGAAAAAATGACTTGACATACCTTGTACCTCTAGATTGTGACCTATTTCTTTTCTTGTCTGGTGAGGCCATGAAGGGGGCACTTGTAGATTATTTAAATAAATAATCCAGGCACAATAACCACTACAGCTCAGTGTATCTCCCGAATGGTGCCAGTAGTGCCAGGATCCCACCCCAGAGTAAGTAGTCATACTGTTTAAGAACTGTTTGACAACTTACCTGGGGTCTGCTGGGATATAGGGCATAGGAGCAGTAGTGTGTGTTAGGGGTGAAGTGTGTGTGTGTGTGAGTGCGGCAGTGTATGTCAGGGTTGCAGTGTGTGTGTTAGGGGGCAGTGTATGTGTGGGACAGTGTGTTTGTGTGAGGGTGGCAGTGTGTGTATGGGGGCACTGTATGTGGTTTTTGGGGCAGTGTGTGTATGGGGGCACTGTATGTCAGTGTGGGGCAGTGTGTGTATGGGGGCACTGTATGTCAGTGTGGGGCAGTGTGTGTATGGGGGCACTGTATGTCAGTGTGGGGCAGTGTGTGTGTATGGGGGCACTGTATGTCAGTGTGGGGCAGTGTGTGTATGGGGAGCACTGTATGTCAGTGTGGGGCAGTGTGTGTATGGGGAGCACTGTATGTATGGGGGGCACTGTATGTATGTGTGGGGCAGTGTGTGTGTATGGGGGCACTCTGTGTATGGGGGGCCGTGTGTGTGGCAATGTGTATGGGGGGGCAGCAGTGTGTGTAGGGCACTGTATGTGTCTGTGTGTATGGGAGGCAGTGTGTGTATGGGGGGCAGTGTGTATGGGGGGCAGTGTGTGTATGGGGACAGTGTGTGTATGGGGACAGTGTTTGTGGGGCAGTGTGTGTATGGGGGGCAGTGTGTGTATGGGGACAGTGTTTGTGGGGCAGTGTGTGTATGGGGCAGTGTGTGTGTTTGTGGGGCAGTGTGTATGGGGACAGTGTGTGTATGGGGACAGTGTGTGTATGGGGACAGTGTTTGTGGGGCAGTGTGTGTGTATGGGGACAGTGTTTATGGGGACAGTGTTTGTGGGGCAGTGTGTGTATGGGGACAGTGTTTGTGGGGCAGTGTGTGTATGGGGACAGTGTTTATGGGGACAGTGTTTGTGGGGCAGTGTTTATGGGGACAGTGTGTGTATGGGGACAGTGTTTGTGGGGCAGTGTGTGTATGGGGGGCAGTGTTTGTGGGGCAGTAGGGTAGGGAGGATTTTTAATAATAAAAAAAAATGTATTTAATAAAATATATATATATATATATATATATATATATATTTATATATATATATATATATATATATATATATATTTATGTCCCCCCTCCCTTCTTACATTTACTGGGAGGAGGGGGGACATTTCTTAGTCCCTGATGGTCCAGTGGGATTCCCTGGTGGTCCAGTGGGATTCCCTGGTGGTCCGGTGGTGATTCTCTGGTGGTCCCAGTGGTGGTGAGGTGAACTCTAGCCCGCAGCTCCAGGGCTAGAGTTCACTCTCGCGAGATTTGGAGCGTTGCCGTGGTAACCGCGGCAACGCTCCAAATCTCGCGAGAGGAGGACCCGGAGGAGCTGCAGGCTGAGCTCCCGGGTCCTCTCTCCTCCCTCACGGTGCCTGCAGATCGGGGAGGGAGATTTCTGATCTCTCTCCCCGGTCCGCAGGCACATTGCAGGGCGGGCACTTGGGCAATGCCAGCCCAGCACTAGCCAGCAGGGGAGAATCTCGGGGGGGGGCAATTGCCCGTTGTCCCCCCCTGGATTCGCCAGTGTACCTGAGCAGCTGGAAAGAGATCGCTTGTTAGGGACTAATATCCAGATAAAACAAAAAACTTGCAATTCATCTAATGCAAGTTAAAAAAAAACAATCATAAGGAATTCCACAAAAAATAGAACTTACCTTATTGCACAAAAAGGAAAAACAAAAAGATCTGCAGAGATCAGAGCACTGTATAGCTTGCAGGACACAAAACCTAAGATTGCCTCCAGACTCAATAGGGGGCCATTCTGGACATGGTTTTGAAAGTACAGAACAAACACAGAGGCCAGGTTTACATAAATCTAATAAATACATAAATGCCAAAGTAACTCATATAACAATATTTATTAGATAAACAAGTTAATTTCATTTAGAAGAGATATATAATTGAATAAAGCGGGACAAGTCTGGACATGTTTTTGAAAGATGTGTCTGGGGCCTGTTTTGAAAGTATAGAACAAATTCAGAGTCCAGGTTCATATAAATCTGAGAAATAAATAAATGCCAAAGTAACTCATATAACAATATTTATTAGATAAGTATGGCAATGCAATTAGATCTAAAACCAAAATTGTTTAGATTAACAATGACTGGCCATTGACAGACAGATGAAATTTACAACCAAGACTGGGGTTCCCAGGATGACAGCTGTAACAAAAACAACTGAAATGTATTCCTTAACGAGTTAAGGACACATGACATGTGTGACATGTCATGATTCCCTTTTATTCCAGAAGTTTGGTCCTTAAGGGGTTAAACACGTTGCACAGTATGACCGTTGACAGACAGCAGGCATTTACAATCAAGGGTGGGGTCTCAGGGTGACAGCTGTAACAAGATAACTGTCACGTATTCACCACACATAAAAATGCGGTTAATGGCATTTACCGTCCTGACAGGAAAGGTTGTGCCGAGCAGCATTACCGGCCTGACAGGAAGACAGGAAAGGTTTGTGCCAAGCAGCATTACCGTCCTGATAGGAAAGGTTGTGCCGAGCAGCAATCATGCACATGGAAACCTGGTAATTGCTTTTGGGGTCAAAAGCTGCTCATGGCCAATCAGATCCACAGGAGGGTTTGTGCTGAGCAGCAATCATGCACCTGGAAACCTGGTAATTGCTTCTCTGGTCAATGGCCGGTTACAGCTAATTGGATCCACAGGAGGGGTATTTAAATCCAATTCTCCTTTTGCTCATTGCCCTGTCATGGTTTCATCCTGATGGTAATCCGAGAGTGCGTTTCTAATCTTGATTTTCTGGTATTTGACTTTGGCTTTATTTTTACTTCCCTGAATTCTGGTATCCTTGACTTTGGGCTTTCCCTCATTGTTGTGTCTGATTCTGTGTTCCTGACCTTGGCTAGTATTTTGAATATTCTTGGATATATTAAGTCCGGCCATTCTAAGGTATGTTTATACATTATCCTTAGTCCTAGGTGTGACACAGTTCTGCGTGCTGGATCAACTAGTTTTCCTGACTTTACGACAGGGCCATAGATCCTGCAGAATCGTGTCAGCACATAGCAGCTGGTGAGAGAACACTAGAGGAGAATGATCACTCTATAGAGCAATTTGCCCAGACTTTTAGCAGGCTCTGTACAAGGACGGCTCATTTACAACCTGAAGCCACCGCTGCCTAATGTACCTCCACATATAGTATATAAGGCACCTACGATCTCTTTATCTCTTCCCCTGCATTTTTCTGGTAATATCCAGGAATGTAGGGGATTTCTCAATCAGAATGAGCACCACTTTGAAGCCTCACCTGGTTCATTTCCTTCAGATAGAGCTAAGATTGGGTATCTGATGAACCAACTTAAAGGTAAGGCCTTAACTTGGGCTAATCCATTGTGGGAAAGTAATAGAAGTATCGCTCTGTTACCAAGAATTCCTTGCAGAATTTAAACTGACGTTTGAAGCATTAAGCAGGGAGGAAGACGCCTTAATGTATATCAAACAAGGGAACTGGTCTATCTCCGATTATGCCATATAATTTTGTATTTCGACCTCCGAGGTAGACTGGACTAAAAACAGATTAATCGCTGCGTTTAAAAACGGATTATCCAAGAATATTTTTGATGAAAATTGCTGCCAAAGACCTACCTAAGGGGTTAAATGACTTTATTACTTATGTGATACAGATCGATAATTAGACTCAGGACCAGGGAAATTACTAGAAACAGAACTAGACGTTTCACAAGCACCTTGATTCTCCAAACCTGTTGTCTCTGGCCTTCCAACGCGGTCTGAACCTGAACCTATGCAGTTAGGGGTTACTGGACTGTCTGAGGCAGAGAAACAGTATAGGAGAAAAGAGGGTCTTTGCTTATATTGTGGCAAAATAGGACACATGAGAGATGCTTGTCCTATACTTCTGGAAAACCTCCGCTCCTAAGAACCTTAAGGGGACAGGTGTAATTTATACGTACTCAAGCAATTCCTGAAGCAGATTTCTCCTTGACATTTCCACCTTTTGCAATGAGAATAACTTTTCATGCAAAGCCCTGGTTGACTCAGGTGAGGCTGGTAACTTTTTTGATTTGTATTTTGTTAAGAAACACACTATACCAGTCAAGGAGAGATCATCACCTCTAGCGGTTGAGGCTATTGATGGGAGACCCCTATCTCAACCATTGATTACCCACGAGACCTTACCTATTTGCATTATGATAGGAGCTTTGCATAAGGAAGACATTACCTTCCAGATACTTGCTTCCACTTCTTGTCCCATCGTATTTGGTTTTCCTTGGTTCATCAAGCATAACCCTCATATTGACTGGACTAAAGTGGAAATACTAGAATGGGGTAAAGACTGTCAGAAAAACTGCATGTTTCACATTACTAAAGGGGGCATTATTGCTTTACCCGCTGCTATGTCTCTGACACTCGAAATACCCGTACAGTATTGGGAGGTAAGGGAGGCGTTTATAAAAGGCAGACTGATGTTCTTCCTCCACACAGGTCATACGATTGCTCCATTGATCTGTTGCCCAGGACAATGCCTCCTAAGGGGGCAGTATATGCCCTTTCTCCACAAAGAAAGTAAGATCATGGATGAGTACATCAAAGAATCGTTAAGAAAAGGCCATTTATGTAAATCATCCTTGCCTGCTTGAGCAGGATTCTTTTTTGTAGCTAAAAAAGATGGAGAGTTACGTCCTTGCATTGACTACAGGGCATTAAACAAGATTACTATAAAGAATGCCTATCCCATTCCCCTTATATCTGAATTGTTTGATAGACTCCAGGGTGCCAAGATCTTTACCAAACTTAACTTTAGGAGTGCATACAATTTGGTGAGAATTAGGAAGGATCACGAATGGAAGATGGCATGCCCTTCGGATTATGCAATGCTCCGGCCGTGTTTCAGGATTTTATTACCGATGTACTCAGGGGCTATATCATTTGTTCTAGTTTACCTGGATGATATCCTTATTTATTCCCCAGACCTCCAGACTCATCATGAACATGTTAAACAAGTATTACAAACATTGCTTGATATGCTCCTAAAGTTAGGTGCAGTGAGATCCAGGAGTCAATTCACTTAAACGGCTTCTCTATATTGAAATAATTAGGAGAGATACACAGCTAATATATATGGGGTGTATATCTTTAAATCTGCTAAAAGCAGAATCAAGTTGTTACACACCAAATTGCTCTACTTAGAATTTCAAGATGTACACTGTGATAAAAAATGTATATAGGAGAACAGTATGAGGAACTGTTTCCTATATGGTAAGAGACTTATACAGTTAGAAGTGTATATGTTTTTAAATCCGTAACTAATAGAACATGACAGGACCTATGTCAATATCACATACTATGGTGTAGATGAAAAAAATGTAAAAACCAAATGCAAAATTTATACTGTTAGATAAATCACTATATGTTATAAAAACATAATAGAAAAATAAATAGATAAAAAATTTGATAAAAATTAGTATAAAGTTTATTGAATAATAACAATATTAAAAATATATATTAAAAAAGTATTCAAATATGAACAAAAATTAAAAAGAGAGATCAGGAACGTATTGCAAGAATGTTACCAGCACTTCAGCAGTCCTAATATCAACTGGACCGCAGGGACCATCCAGGATGGATATGGATACAGTATTGCTCTCACTGTGATCTCTGAACTTCTGCGTCCGTATCCTGCTTGTCTTTAGCTGCTGGTTTACTGAACTTCTGCGTCCGTATCCTGCTTGACGCAGAAGTTCAGTAAACCAGCAGCTAACAACATCTCCTCATTAAGAGTGTGATATTGAAGCATCTGGGGACCGACCGGCCGACAAGCGTGCATCTCTCAGAGTGAGGTCTGGGACGCACGCCAACCTCACAGCCGGCAGCCAGAGATCACAGTGAGAGCAATACTGTATCCATATCCATCCTGGATGGTCCCTGCGGTCCAGTTGATATTAGGACTGCTGAAGTGCTGGTAACATTCTTGCAATACGTTCCTGATCTCTATTTTTAATTTTTGTTCATATTTGAATACTTTTTTAATATATATTTTTAATATTGTTATTATTCAATAAACTTTATACTAATTTTTATCAAATTTTTTATCTATTTATTTTTCTATTATGTTTTTATAACATATAGTGATTTATCTAACAGTATAAATTTTGCATTTGGTTTTTACATTTTTTTCATCTACACCATAGTATGTGATATTGACATAGGTCCTGTCATGTTCTATTAGTTACGGATTTAAAAACATATACACTTCTAACTGTATAAGTCTCTTACCATATAGGAAACAGTTCCTCATACTGTTCTCCTATATACATTTTTTATCACAGTGTACATCTTGAAATTCTAAGTAGAGCAATTTGGTGTGTAACAACTTGATTCTGCTTTTAGCAGATTTAAAGATATACACCCCATATATATTAGCTGTGTATCTCTCCTAATTATTTCAATATAGAGAAGCCTTTTAAGTGAATTGACTCCTGGATCTCACTGCACCTAACTTTAGGAGCATACCAAGCTATTTTTATTTTAAGGCGGAGCATTTGGTGAAACTCCTGCCCATATCCAGTTTGAGACATTTTGCTACAAGTCGGACTCCCTCACCTCTGGGTGTTGCAATAGGCATACCAGACCATCCTATATCTATTGTTTGATAATAGACTTTATTGTAAACTTAAGAAATGCATATTTGATCATCCTGAGGTTCAGTTTTTGGAGTATAATATTTCTGCCTCTGGTTTCCAAATGGATCCTCGCAAACTAGAGGCCGTTCTACAATGGCCATTACTCAGTGGCTTAAAAGCCATCCAAAGGTTTATTGGTTTCTCTAACTATTATAGGAGGTTCATCAAAGGTTTCTCTTCAGTAATAGCCCCCATCACAAATATGACATGCAAGGAGGCTAATTGCAATATATGGCCTAAAGCAGTTAAAGAGGCTTTTGAGCTTCTTAAACAAATGTTCGCATCTGCTGATATATTAAGACATCTTGACACTAGTAATTCTTTCCTACTTGAGGTTGATGCCTCTGTGACAGGGGTTGGGGCTGTTCTTTCTCAGAGATTGAGTCAGGATGCCACTTTGCATCCTTGTGGTTACTTCTGGTAATAGAGAACTGTTAGCCATCATATTATTGCTTAAAGGACCACTATAGTGACAGGAAAACATATAGTGCCCTGAGGGTGCCCCCACCCTCAGGGTCCCCCTCCCGCCCGGCTCTGGAAGGGGGAAAGGGGTAAAAACGTACCTTTTTCCAGTGCTGGGCAGTGAGCTCTCCTCCTCCGATCCTCCTTCTCTCCTCCCCGTCGGCTGAATGCGCACGCACGGCACTAGTACCAGGTTTACTTGGATATATCCTGTGCGAAGTGCAACCTCTGATACCACGTTTTTCTAGTCTCACTTCCTTAGTATGCATTTGATAATCCCAGGACCATCCATTTGGATGGTGGTCCTGCAGTTACTGCAAAGGAAACCTAAAACTGGGCAACCACATTTGGGTTACTTTGGGATTTCAGTGTGCCAACCACCCCCAAAGAAGTGGGGTTGTGGTCTGGGAAAATGCTGAGGTTAAATGATTATTAACCAAGTTACTAGTTGCTTGCCCCACACAGTGGTATCTATTTATTCCTATGGTACAGATGGGCATTCACAATATACCTGATGATACAAATGGTGAGACACCATATGAAATGTTACATGTTTTTTCACTGACAATTATATTTCTGCGCCAGGGAGAGCTTAGAACCATTGGTTCTGTTAGAGAAATTTAGGAAAAACATTTTTCCAGCCCACCTCGCCTTGCACCACCAACTTTTTCTTACTGTTGGCCAGTTTGTCCTGGAGAGGGTGACTCCAAGAACTTTTACTACAGAGAACAATCAGAGCCAACAGAGAACAGTAAGTTTTGATATTTTACAACCTGCTAAATACTAACAGGACATTCACAGAACCATTGACTGACACAATGGATTATGTTAAAGATGGCAAGATAAAACAAACAGAAAACGACAGAAATGCCACCAGAACACAGCCACCAGAATCATAGCCACGTAACAGACTGAATCATGATCTGACATCTGAACCTGCAAGTGTGAAGGAGAAGGATGAACAGACAGACGTGATACATTCACAATTAACATGGAATGTATTATCAACATCATTATAAGAAAGACTCTGGAGAAAACAGACTGAACCTGAATGATCTTATACAGTATGAAAGAAATGCAAAGATGGAAGCAAAAGGATGCTAGAAAATTGGTTATGGTGTCTCCTTCTTACAATCTGCAGCATTATCATAACATCAACCCTAGCTGTCATTTTAAAACTGCATTGGAATTGTTAACAAGCAGGAAGCACCTGAACTGAATTGGACTGCACACTATACAAGTTCTTTGATCGTGAGGACTACCTCCAAGAACTATCTCAAAAGGAGAGACATAGCTCACAGTGAACTGCTGAAAACAGATGCTTGTGAAAGACTTTGGATGCACCTATGAAGGTGATGCAAGAAAAGACTTTGCCATATTGTTTATCATTGAGTGACTACCGCAAACAGCCTTCTTATGCTGAAAATAAGTGCTATGCTAATTCTGGATATTACTATTATGTTTCCAGACAGAAGATGACCGGAAAAAGAAATAAAGGCTGATAACTGTCAACACCCAGCTGTTTCTCAAGATGGAACATGGTACTGAGAAATCCTGATTGTCTATCAAAGCACCTCACAGTACAAGACACAGATTGTTGCCTAGAACTCAGAAAAAGTGGTTAATAGGAAGGAGCAGAAGAGGCATATAGATTTCCTACTGGAGTGAAAAACCAAACTGGAACAATATTCTGTAACAATTCACTTTACAATGACATTTGGTGGCATATGAATTTGAATTAGAAAGAAACATCAATTAACGAAAGAAACCTTGATGCAATTAATAAATAATAACAAGACCGGCTTACTAAGAGCAGATGCCCTGACATCACGGGACACTTGTACTAAAGCACGATTTGCAGCTTTTCTCTACATATTATGTACATACCTGCAAAGCAAGGAACTCCTGTAAACATAAACACAGAGACATTGATACAACAAGGAATCTGTAATGGTTCTGTTGCAGATGTGATCTACCATCGTACTCCTTGCTCTTTTGGTATAACTATACCAATCAAAACGTTAAATGGCTCCATAGAATCAAACGACAAAGGATTCTTACTATATTCTGGACTTCCAGGATTGTGGTGCATTGGTCGAAAAATTATAATTACTAGAGCAATCATGCAATTTTTTTCCCTGTATCAGAAATGTGTCAGTGACGATGTGTAATATAATACAGATACTATAATTAATGGTATAAAATAAACACATAATGTGTTAATTACAAAGGTGGATAGACTTTGTGAATATCTGAAAGGCAATTGAAGATTATTGCTAAAATGCCATATGCAGCTGCAGTCTGGCCTACAAACAAATATATTAGATAAAGTATAAGAGCATAACAGCTAATTACCCAGATGAATAATTGAATTATGATAGTTAAATATCATATGATTACAATAACAACTTCAATAATGAATAATGTTTTAACTTTAGAAGAAAATGTAAAAAAATTTTATTAAATCAGAAACTACTCTATATTCGTTTAAGTATGCAGAGTGGTATAATTAATATAATCTAATTAATATAAGTGAAGTACTTCAACAGTTAAAATTTAACTGAAAGACAGGCAGAAACTTTACTTCACTTATCACAAACCTATATTTACAATGATAAACATGTTCAGTCTGCCAGAGCTAAGGCCAGTCAATGGAAAGTAAAAGAGTATTATGGATTAACCCGTCCAGGTGATATACATGATGATTTTAGAAATTGATCATTTAGGTCACCTATTGCAAACTGGTGAAAAGATGTCAAATATATAAATTCAACATCCATACCACTCTATGTATATATATTAAAATACACATAATCAAAATCTTATCGGTTTTTCAAATACCAAGAAAATATTATTTAGTTTGTGATGATTAAAGGTACATATACGTTGTGGTAATGATCCTGCCACATTTATTGATTGTTTAATCAATACATCATGCTTATGCTTATTAATTCATATTCTGATTGTAACATACCCCCACTTCAACTATGTTACTATTTCATCTATCATTATTATACAAAGTATAACAAATGTAAAGATTTTTCCACAGATTTTACCTGTTAACATTTTTAGCTCAACAGCACCTGATGTCATTGAGATGTCTATCACTAAGATGTTACAAAGATTCCAATACGGCAAAAAGAGGCGTTCTTGAGAATCCACTTCGATTGCTGTATCAACATAACATTTACTATAATGGGATCAATGTCACTTAAGACAATGTCTTGGAAATGCTGTCCATTAATTTATTCCGTAAAAGACTATCGGAGAGTATCCAATATATACACATCATTGTGTAAAAATGTTTAATAGAAAAAACAAAATAAAAAGCAAAGACAAAGGCAAATACCAACACCATCACCACAGTGATAACAGATAATGCTGATTCAATATCTGCGACCAATTCTTGACAAATATTTGGAAAGCTAGACTCTACAACCTATACTCTACAACAAATACCTAGGTATTCTACAAACACAACCTCCAGCAATGTATCTAAGGAATGTAAACTTCTACAGGCCTTTAAGACTTTGGATTACAAATACAATTACTACTTTTAATTTTGGATTCAATTCGTATCCGGATCTATCCAAGAATATCTTACTCTAGAACCTGGTGTTCTTTTCAATTCTTTCCCAGACAAAAGCTTTGCTCATTTTAATCAACCACCTTTACAGGCAAAGATCACACTACGGATATTATACTGTTACGACAATGATCAAAGATGCTGGGAGGGCAAAAAACCTAAAGAAAGTTGGAGAACTTTGGTTCACTAATTTAAGGAAGAAATGCGCTACAATGCCCACAGTTTAATGGAGAGGGTGTTATGGGCAAATGCAAATATTACAAGTTTTAGAATGAAATGTTGTATTTCTTTAACTGTGTACTTTGTCTTTAAGAGATATTGCAAACTGACAAGGTGTTAGAAATGGAACATATTGTTTTTCATAACTGTTTCTTTAACCAATAACCTCAGTGCATAATATGTTTGCGCCATTTTGTCCCAGACGAATTACAATAACAATAATGCATAAACAAGCTTCAAGGCTATGCTACGACTCTTTCAGTACACAATATACTATGGTAACCTTAAGTAGATAAGGATGTCCAGACTTTAAGATGCCATCTTGAACTAAGTCAGGAAAATTTCCATGACGTATACACCCTTTAGTTATGGCCTTGTACGTCTGCCAAGTTAAGGGAGGTCCTAAAATGAATAAAGTAAAAGAAGTGTTACTTTTTCATATATGAACTATGGTAACCCTAAAACGGAGACACCTAAGGTATAAATAGGTGTACTTTTAAATGTTAAGACACAGAGGAGAGACTTGGAGACAGACGCTGCTCCATCTTAAAATGACAGAGAGGCTGACATGATGACATGTTCAGAAGGGTATGTTAACCTATTAATGATATTTGCAAGCATGTAATTTAATCTTATAAACTCTGCTATAATGGATTTTATATTTATATTTTTATATAATAAATATCCAAAAAGACAAAACTATTGCTTCCAAGACAATCCTTATTTTATATTGTATTCTCAATTATTTATATATGTTAAATAGAGGATCTCTTACACTAACTATATAAAATTATGGCTAAGATATCGGTATGGTTAGCCCTACTAAGTTCTATGCTTTAAGACATTATAGTGGTAAATAAGGGAACCACCTGCGGTTACAGTCCCAGTCTGTATCGCAATACCAATATCTTTATTGCATGTTTTACCACCGCCTATGCACGCCTTGAACTGTGTAGTGTTTTAGACTGTCTACCATGACACTGACTCTGTTATTTTTGTTAGTACAGCGGGTGACTGGAATCCACCTCTAGGGGTCTATCTAGGCGAGCTGACTAGCGAAGTACCCTGTGACACACCCATTACCGAGTTTGTATCTGCAGGTCCCAAGACTTATGGTTACAAACTATCGACAGATAAAACATCTCTAAAGGTGAAAGGCATAACGCTTCATGCCAGTAATGCCCAGTTAAATAACTTTGACAGTTTAAAAGACCTGGTGTTGGACTACCCCTTGCACTCAGACCCCGATGAACAGAAAAGAATAGTGGTACGACAGACCTCCATTGTCAGAAATAAACTCCTTTGGCAGATAGAGACGCAACCGCTACAAAAACACAAAGGTGTGTGTATATACAAAAAGATATTTTGTCGGCGACTTTACCACTCTCCCATTTGGTTACTAATCATTTACCATGGACAACATCCTTTTTCATGCATATTAGCACGACCTTGTAATTCAGGAAAAACTTATTTTGTCAAACAGGTTTTACAGAATGCTACCGCTTTATTGTTGAACACCCCTGATAACATTGTTTGGTTTTATGCCTGCTGGCAAGTGCTTTATGATGATTTAGTACTTACAATCCCAAATATTCGTTTTATAGAGGGTTTACCCATAACATTTAAAGATGATAATTTGTACACCCCTAACAGAGTAAATTTTACTATTGTTTATGACTTAATGGAGGCTGCCAGTGAGAGTTCAGAAATTGAGAAAGCATTCACCAAGTATGTGCATCACAGATATCTGAGTATCATGTATCTGGTGCAGAATGTGTTCTGTCAATGTAAAAGAAGTTGTACTATAGCTTTAAACACTAAATATATGGTACTTTTTAAGAACCCAAGAGAGAAACTGCAAATCACTAATCTGGCCCGCCAAATGTACCCCGATAAATCACAATTATTTTAGACGCTTTTGAAGATGCCACACGCAAATCTTATGGCTATCTGCTTGTAGATTTAAGATCTACAACCCTCGAAGAGTACCGCTTAAGAACTGGTCTCTTCCCACCCAACCAACCCTCAGCATATATTTATAACAAACAGCCCACTAAAAGTCGATAGTATACCATTAACAGGTCATTCCCTGCCGAGTTTCAGAAACTGTAAGAATGTCTATGCATATACGTCGCAATTGGTTGACTTTACAAAGTCTAATAAGTGCATCGCACTCACAGAATAAAGATATTTTATGCTCAGCATCTCATGATTTAGTCACTGCTATATGTGAAATAGCTCTTAATACACTTAAAGGAAAGATGCCTTTATCACAACACCAAGTAGAAAAACTAAAAAAGTGGCGAAAAAATATAAAAGGACTGAGCAACAAAAAAAAATATTTTAGTAAGAAGAAGCAGTTGGTTAAACAGTCTGGAGGATTTATTGGTTCTCTGTTGGGTTTTGCTATACCTCTGCTGACCGGTCTTTTGACTAACCGTTAATGGCACACGCTGAGAAAAAGTATTTAGTGTCTAAACAAGAGTGATACCTAATACAGCGAACCACCCAGAGCTCTGAGGCCGATCATGAGTCTGTCACTCAGAACCTTGATAACAAGGTTATGTCCATTATTCAAAATAGAAGTGTATCAGATGATAAAGAGGTATACCACTACATTGCAGCAATACTTGGTACGTGCTAAACAGTGTGAAAGTGAAAAGATGGGATTGACATCCTCTGTGCCAAAACCCCCCGAAGCACAACCTCATGCTGCTGCAGTATATGTTGTTTCAGACATGGATTTTGTGAAGTCATTAATAATGTAAAAGTCCACTATAAAAAAAGAATGCTGAATTGTTGAGTCACAATGTTACGGTACGTAAATTACCTCCGGGCTGGGATACTTTTCTTCAGGCTATGGCTGACCTGAACATACCATCTACAGTTGTGGGAAACACCTGAAATAGAGACTATTTGGAACAATTGAAATTGCAGAGCCTTGCAAGTGAGACTTGAGACAACACCCCATTTTCAAAAAAGACAAACATTACAAAATATTTTTTTTAGCACCCTGGGCTTTAGAACATCTTGCGGTTATTTGCTACCTAAGAAATGCTCACGTAACCAAGTAATCAAGTGCTGATTGGTTGAATTTGTGATGTTTATTTATTGTTTTTCTGTCTAAAACATTTGATGATTATTGCTTTTCCTACATATATTGTATTATAGTTTTTCCTGTGAATATTGTATTGGCTTTTTTTGTCTAATAAATATTGTTATATGAGTTACTTTGGCATTTATTTATTTCTCAGATTTATATAAACCTGGCCTCTGGGTTTGTTCTATACTTTCAAAATAGGCCCCAGACACATCTTTCAAAAACATGTCCAGACTTGTCCCCTTTATTCAGTAATATCCCTTCATTAAATGAAATTCAAAATATATAAATAAATAAAAAAAATCCAATCATAGGATGTAGTACCTCATAAAACCATATGGTGGCACACTCTATGAACATGGCAAAGGGTCATGTCTATAAAACGCTGTTGGCGTGGTTTCATTAAAATGGACGCTAACACTTAATAAAGTGCAAGGGGCGTGACCTTAAGGCGCTGTGGGCGTGGCTTCATAAAAATGCCCGTTACTATGGAAAAAGGGCAAGGGGCGGGGCCATAATGTGCAATGGGCATGGTATAATAAAAGGGGTGGGACAAATCTTATGTTTGTCCCTATAACTTTCCAAATCACCTTAAAACTTGTACTTAAGGGGTACTGTTGTACTCGTGAGACATTACTATACACAAACATGAGTGTTTTAGAGCAGTTAAATGTATTATACTGATAATATCATCAGTGAAATGGCAGTTTATGTGTGAAAAATAAAAAAAAAAAACAAATATAAATGCTAATTTTGGCCAGGGCTTGTGACTAAGTGGCTACTAAAAAAGACTGGACATACCCCATTTTGAATACTGTGGGTTGTCTACTTTTACAAATGGGGTTAATTTTCATTCCTGGGCTGCTATACTGTCTCAAAGACAACGTAGGCCCAGCAAACCAATTTGGCAAATTTCAATGTGCAAACATGGAAAATGGGGAAAACCTGACATTTGACCCCTGTAAGCTTGCAAAAACCCATAAAA
The DNA here is from genome assembly GCA_933207985.1 of Pelobates cultripes. NCBI lineage: Eukaryota > Metazoa > Chordata > Amphibia > Anura > Pelobatidae > Pelobates > Pelobates cultripes. The sequence continues at coordinate 263,729,726 of OW240914.1, forward strand.
CCTGTACATTGGGGGCACTGTTGTACTCTGGAGATGTTGCTGAAGACATATTGGGTTGTTCTTAGTAACACATAACAGGCAGGGCCGGCCTTAGGGCGCAATAGACAAGGGGGCGCCCTGCGGCCGACACAGCTCACAAAAAAATGTGGTGGGGCGGAGCTAAAAGAGCCGGATAACTGCTGCAGGGGAAGCAGGAATGAGTCCCTGCTTCCCCACCAAATAGTCTCCAGGAGCTGCACTGCCTCCACAATGAACTCCACAGGTAACTGTGTGATTGTCAGTGTGAGTGTGACTGTCTGGAGTGTGTCTGTGTGGGTGACTGTCTGCCTGTGTGTGTGTGTCTGTGTGTATGACTGTCTGCCTGTGTGTGTGTGTATGACTGCCTGTGTGTGTGACTGTCTGCCTGTGCATTTTTTGTCTCTGTGTCTGTGTGTGTGACTGTCTGCCTGTGCATTTTTTGTCTCTGTGTCTGTGTGTATGACTGTCTGCCTGTGTGTGTGTGTCTGTGTATGTGACTGTCTGCCTGTGTGTCTGTGTGTGTGTATGACTGTATGCCTGTGTGTGTCTGTGTGTATGACTGTCTGCTAGTGTGTGTGTGTGTGTGTATGACTGTCTGCCTGTGTGTGTGACTGTGTGCCTGTGTGTGTGTGCGCATGACTGTCTGCCTGTGTGTGTGTGTTTGTTTGGCTGCCTGCCTCTGTGTGTGTGTGTGGATGTCTTCATGTGTGTGTATGGACGTGTGTGTGTGTGTGTGTGTGTGTGACTGTCTGCCTGTGTGTATGTGTGTGTGTGTGTTGCTGTCTGCCTGTGTGTGTGGCTGTCTGCATGTAACTATGTGTGTAAGACTGTATGTGTGGCTGTGTGTGTGTGTGTGTTGCAATATGAAATAGCTGAGAATGACTTTGGAATGTAAAAAATTACAGAAATGTCATTAATTACATTCTAACAGACTTTAATTCTGGGTTAGAATTTTCTTGCAGGTTTTAATAAATGTTTCTGCCTGTTATTCTGTCTTTACCCACTCTCTCACATTATGCTTATGATTAAGTGCAATCACTTGTGAAATTTGTACGGTTAGTTACCCCTAACCTAAACCTTTGTGTCTTTTTGTGACTGTGGTTAATGTGCTGCTACATTTGCAATTTAAAAATATGAATGTTATTTCTGGTTTGTGTTTTTCTCCATTCTACATTGTAAATATAATGTATGTTCTGTTCTTTTAACATATCATTCAGTCTGAATTTGATCCAATAATTCTATATAGGTTATTGCAACCACTGAATACTTAAAGAGGTTTTGGCACAAATGATAACATGGTGCAAGACTCATCAACTGAGACCTCCACAGTCATTAACCTGTCAAGGTAATGGGATTCCTTTAATTATCTTATGATTAATAAATTATCTTTATTATGCATAATGCATGCTAAGCAGTAAGTATTACAGAAAGTAAACATGTTTTCTTAATAGCGTTCAAACAATATTTTTTTTACTTCATTCTCTACATCTCCCTTCTTGCGGTTGGGATTTGGCAAATTAATGTATGTATTAGTAAGGTCAATAAACCAAGGCTTTAGGGACAAATCTTCTTGTTGCAAACTAGATCAGAGATAAACTGATGCAAAAGCTCTGTTTTTGTGTTGGAAAAAAAGATTACATAAACCATTTTAAATTTAAGCCTTTTGTCCTTTTTTGTACCCGTTAACAACTTCACTATAGGTCTTATGTATATATGATTCACAAGGCATGTTAGCATACCTCTGAATTGGGTATAGATGATTTTGCCATTTGTAATGGGTGTCAATAGTATGTTGGTCATCCTTCCGCTGTGACAGAAAGCGCAGGCACTGCTACTAGAGCTCTAAGTGGAAACACTTTGAAAAAGCCTACTGCCAGGTGAAACACATTATTGTATCTTATTTATATATTTTATTTCAAATAAAGTTGGTTTTTAGAAGAATATTTTAACCAGATGACACTCTTTTCTAATTCCTTGGGGGAGCACATACCACCTATGCCAGAAGGATTGAGGAAAGCCAATCTTTGCTCCCTCTGTGAGTACTTCTCATTTTATTATTTGTATCATCTTTTATCAGAGTAGACTATATTTTGTTTTATTCTCCACATTTTACATACCGGTGACCTGCTATCACACTTACAAGTAACAACGTTTTCCCACATCATTTGGGACTCTACTACCACACACCTGCTGCTGGCTACTAGCCTAAGATCTGACCAGACCAGGACGAGAATCATACCGCCCAGGTGACATAATTGCAGCTATTTATATACATCCTTGGAACTTGTATATACATACAAGACCACACACATTATCTTTCCTCCTACTAAAGCCAAGTATGTGCCTCTTTCTCTTAAAGTCAACCAATCTATCATAAGCTCCACCCAACAGGCACATTGTCTTAGTGACTCCAACCTCTACTTCACACCTTACATGACATCTATCACAAAATCCTGTTATATTAACCTTAAAAACATTTCTTGCATTAGCAAATTTCTAACAGCTAGAATGCTTGTCCATGCTCTCTTTTTTTTTTTAAATGTACAGTCTGTAATAAATGCCTTTGCTAGACTCATCTACCTTATGTCCAGCAACTCTCACACCTCACCCCTGTTAGCCTCTGCACTTGCTTCCTAATTTTTGTGCTTAATCACAGCACTCCATAACCATACCCTTGCTTATGTCTCCTTACTAATTAGCAGATATGTTCCAGCCCACCCTCTAAGTTACATCAAATACATGCCTAATGTCCCATTCTCACACCTGCATTTTATACCCATGCGTAGGACTTCTCCAGTGTTGACACCTCTGCCACCTTTTTACGGAATGCCCTCCAACAACACATTTAACTGTCCCAGTAACTGCAGTCCTTCCATGTCCCCCCTTAACTCCTTATTCTTATTCCTTCCTCTGCTTTTTCACATTTTCATTCCAAACACACAACCTCCATCACTTAATAACCTTTTGTTTTTCTTGCACATCATTTTAGATTGTAAGCTCATATGTGTCTGTTTGCTTGTACATGTATTTGAGTGTATTCTTCAATTTGTATGTATGTGTATATATCAGTGTGTGTCTAAGTGTGCACGTATCAGTGTTTTATGTGTGTATAGTGTGTGTGTATGTGTGTCCAAAAAGCCACCAATGTGCCCATGTAAATAATATACATACAGGCTTCAATCAACTAAACACGCATGCATTATATATTTACAAGTGACTCATTCAGTGCTACATAATATGTTGGCGCTTTATAAATGCCAGTAATAAATGAATAATTCCAGAGCCCTGTTTAACCTTGCTCTGGAGAGAACCCCAGGAGGAAGCATTTCCCAAATGGGTTAATCTCATAACAGGCATTAGGTTGCAGGCATTAGGTTGCTAAAATACAACCTGCTAAAAATGGGGTACATAGGCATTGTGGCAGACTTATGCAATATATCCTATACAGTAACTAAATCCCCACAATTTTTGCCCAATTCAAGTTTAAAAAAATAAAAAGACTATTACATGTTGTGAGCTTTAAAGTTAGTTTTTAATACATGAAGGTGCTAGATCTTGTGTGTTTCTGTATACATAAAATAGATTTGAAGTTTGAAAATTTATCTTGAGGAATATGAACTTAAAACACAGTCCTCTTTAAAAACACACACACACAAACACAGGATTATTTTTACATGTATGCATCTGTTTTTTTTTGTTTGTGTGTAACTTATTTGGAGACATATATCTTTATTAATAGAGATACTTACCAATTTATTGTCCAGAACAGCTACCATTTATTATTTTTCTTGATACAGCCTAACTCTTCCGGACCATGGTCATGTAAATGTATTGTTATTCTGTTAGTACTAAATATAGTTTTGAATTGTATGTATACTTTTTATTTGCAGTAAGACAGAGGAACCAGGTTATGTATTATTATTATTATTATTAAGTGCTCTTGCATGGCAAGACCACTTACTATTATCTCACACATATATTATTATTCTTATTATAGCCAAATTTACCACCCTAACTCCTCCCACAGTTTTTACACTACATAGACAGTAATAAACCGAAATGTGAGGATTGTTTCCGATCGGTGTGCTATTACTTTGTGGAACGTTTGCCAAATGATTCACAAAATATCGTCTTTTTTGTGGCAAAATTGGTCCCATAGGAATGAATGGTGGAATGCTCAAAACTAGAGTGGGAGCTGACAAAAGCGAGAGTGAGAGCTGAAAAATCAGGACATGGTTTCTAAACTGCCACCACTCCCTCATGATCAAGCCAACCTACACAAATATTATTTCAAAATGTTCAACTATCCCTGCTACCACTAAAAATGTCCACGGCTAAGCCATAGTCCTGATAGTTTTCACAATATGACCATTTGTTTGCAACTCACGCCATCCATTGACATTCATTGAAACTCCACTCTAGCCACCTCAAATTTGAAGGGCAATTTCTAAACTGCAACTGTGCCTTCCTTGTTAATATTTCAGAGACATACTATACATCAAAATGTAGGCCTGGGTCTTGTGATTCTCACAATGTAAAGCTCTTAACAGTAGGATTTATAGTTTTTACACTATGACCGTTTGAAGATGGCAATCGCCAGTGAAGTGAGCTGTGACAGAACCATCTGTCTGTGAACTACTCCTATTCCCCTTGGTTTCGTCTGTTTGTTCGGTTAATTGCCTATTCGTACCCCCCGTTCGTTTATTTCTTTAATTCCCGAATAAACTACCGAACGGCCGGCCACCCAGCATGGAAGTGTGCTGCTGGTTAACCTCTTGGCCCCATTCGAATGTTGTGGTTAACCGCAGACACCTCTTAATTGTCCAAGGTAGGCTGGGTGGTCGTCGTTCGTATGCCGACCACGAGGCGGCGGCCATCTTGGATGCACAAATGCCCAGCGGTATTCATCGACGATTCTCTGGAACTAAAAACGGACACTATTTCTCACGAACACCGCTGAAGCCGCCGACCTCCCTTCCCGTCATCCGGCATACGAACGCCGGCCTGTTCGGTACTTTTTCTGCATGAATGGACTTAACCCAGATAGCTATGCCATGGAGTCCATTCGTATACCAAAAGACTATGTGAAAGACTTTGGCTCCATGGCGATTGAACCGTACGTATGTGATCTGAGCGCCATTCAGTAATAATGTGTGCTTAGATCTAAGCTATCTGGGGATATGTTAATTGTACCTAGTGCATTTGGTATTTTCCCTGTTTTTGTGTGTTTTTACTGATACATGTAAAATGGTGATTTGCCTCTATCCTGGGAGATAATTGGATTACTTCCCCAATTATCTCCAGGATAGGGAGAAGGGTCATTTCAGCGAAAGGGGAGTGTTTATGTCTGAGCCACTGTGATTGGCCACTGTATTCTTATTATCCCAGTTTTCCACCAGGTCCCCCAGGGTAGTGCCCACCTGGTGGAATACCGCATAAATACCGGGCAGGTAGCCCACATTAAATCAGATCAATACGGAGCTTGGTCTCGTACTTGGGGGTATTGGATTCGTATGGTTTACTTGTTCGGCTGTTTGATACGTGAAGGATTTCGTATGGTTGGAGCTTTTGTTAGCTGTCTCTCCATTCGTAAGGTGAACGTCCTCAGCGGTATTAACCCCTTTTATACCCGGGTGTACCGTGACATGAGCAATTTGGAGCAGTTTGTTTTTAACCGCTCTTCTCTGCCCTTGCTGTAGAGTGAGTTGCCATAGGAACCCAGTTGTGTGAGCAGCCAGCAGAGTGTTCCGGAACACAGAGGCTGCTAGATGAAACACATTCTCTAAACTGCTGTCATTCCTACAGTTTTGATAACACAAAAGTGAACACTATCACATTTAATAAATATATTTCCATGTTAGTCAATTTGTTATACCTGTAACAGTAAAATAGTAACATACAATGTTACAACAATACAGCTAATCAATGTTTCATAAAGTTACTCTGCCCAGTCCAACCTTTCCACAGTTACTCCAGCCACTTCAACCACACAACAGTTACTCAAGCCACTCCACCCAGTTACTCCGCCCACTCCAGTTGTAGACTACTGGTGGAGGCAAGAACACTTCACACAATTTACCCAGAAATTGTAGCTTTTCTAGTTAATAATAATAATAATAATAATAATAATAATATTATTGCCATTTATATAGCACCAACAGATTCTGTAGCGCTTTACAATATAATGAGGGGGGATGTAACTATAAATAGGACAATTACAAGAAAACTTACAGGAACAATAGGTTGAAGAGGACCCTGCTCAAACGAGCTTACAGTCTATAGAAGGTGGGGTATAAGACACATTAGGAGAGGAAATTTCAATTAAATAAGGTGGGAGTGAAGCAGAGCTGGATGAGAGAGTAAAGTGCTGCCCTATAGGAGAGAGCAAGAGACAGGTATGTGAGGTAGAGGTTACTCTGGGAGGCTAAACTTTCCTAAAGAGATGTATTTTAAGGCACTTCTTAAAAGATTCACACTAGGATCAATGACAAAATGGCAATCCAACTCAAAGTAATTTTAATTGTCCCTGGCATTTGCTAGCTAGCTAGATACAGCAATAAGCTGAACCTAATCACACACTAGGATTACTGAATTATGCTACCTTCCACTCCCACACAGGCACATAAACAGTAAAAAATAGTATACCTGCTGGTCTGTCTACCTTAGTAGCTGCAATCAAATTGTCCAGAAGAATCCTTCATGGACATATAGCTTGTTTTACTGCTCTTCCTTTTTTATTCTATAGATCAGTTGTCACTTGATCCATGAATAAAATCAACATTTACTGGCTTTCCTCTAACCATCAATATTTTGTTTGTTTTTACCTCTTGATTGGACAGTTGTTAAAGCCAACATGTTTGAGCAGACCGCCGTCCATCATGGCAAAGTAAAAAAAAAAAAAAACAACAACAAAATAAACAAAACACTTTTAGATTCCATTTCACTATTTTCTAGTGACAGAAATCACACTCTGAATCAAGAAGAAAAGGAGCATCCTTGGACGTTCTCAGGAAATTGTGGTGCGTGGTGACTCAGAAATCAGTGATTGCCTGATGAGCTTGAATTTGGCCTGAGTTTCAGTTGAGCCAGAAATTAAAGTTTAGCTGTTGTTCTCTTTCGGAACAATGTGGATTATTTCTGTAACAGATTCAGTACTCATTAACAGACTTACTTTACTTTGCAATTGTCATAAAAATAGGGTTAAAACAAACAAAATTACTTTTGCAAAAAGAAATAAAAAGCAACTAGTTTCTATTTTACAGAAATATGTTTATGCTAGTTTATTCATTTTTATGTAAGAGCTTGATAAGATTACTAACTTAGGCATTAAGTCTTAATCTTCTTCTTATTCAATTTGATTTTGTGGGAATGTAAACTGTGCTACATGCTGTGATAGCACAATCTCCCTCCTTGTTCTACATCTAAAATATTTTATTAAAAATATGCTAATTGAAAGTCATGCTCAGTTTAACAGACTTTAAATACAATTCATAGAAATTGAGGGAATTATATTAATAAAATTCAACATTATTAATTGAGTGTGTTATGATTAATGTTACTATTAAAGGCCAGACAGGGATTATCTCTAAAGTCTTGCATTAAGTTTATGAGATATGGCTCATTTGTAAAGAGTTTTAAATGGTTATTGTTCATGTTGTAAAGAAAAATGCATGCATGACATTTTATTAGAAGCAAGAATATACTATTACATCATTGACATTATGATATTTCTTGCATTACATTGTTTTATATGAAAAGGGAATTAATATAATTATATTCAGTTAATAATGTTATTTGATGTTTTTATTATCATAGTATTTTATCATATGCAATAAATTGGTATTAACTAGAATTTATGATATAAAATACAGGAAGGAATTATATTTTATATATTTTGTAAATACTGGTATGTGAACAGAAGAAAAACATATACAACTTCTTAGCACTTGGGAAAAGAATAAATACGTATATAGAAAGTTAAACTGTATGATTCATTTACAAAAAAAAATACATATTTAATCCAGAAAAATGCCTATGTATGCCAGTTTGTACAACAGAATATGTATAGAAAAATATATTACCAATAAAAAAAACACAGTATGCAACAAAAATTGAGTCTACCTTAAAGTTGCCTTTAATAACCATTAAAGGCAACTTTAAGGTAGATTCCATTCTTGTTGCATACTGTGTTGTTTTTTTTATGGGTAATATAAAAATCAAAACAAAAATGGAGTCGATATCAGGGGATCCCCTCTGTCGTCTGGGGCCATTTTTAATGGCCCCAAACTGACAAGGCCTCAAAGTGAGAACGGCATGCAACTCTTTAAATGGGGATTTAAATCCCTATAGACAGTAATATAGTGTGAACAGGGTTAAATACCTGTTCACAACAGGAAACCTGGGTATCAATAGATACTTGTGGCTCACATCTGTAAGCAGGGGCCAATTTTAGTGGCCCCAGGCTGATAGGTGATCTGCATGCATAACTCACAGTGAGATTGGTATGTAGCTCTTCAAATGGGGAATTAAATCCCCATAGACAGTAATGTAGTGTGAGCAGGGTTAAATCCCTGCTCACACCAGGAAACCCAGGTATTAATAAGTATCATCTTGGGCCATATTTGGTGGCTCTAGACTTTTTGATGAGTTGCATGCAGTACTGGAAGTTCACTACAATCAAGCTACAGTCATTCTCTTACTGGATATTAAGCTTGGAAGACCTATCCGCAGTATAAGAGAGAGCAGACTGTCATACTGAAAATAGCCAGTAGATGGCAGCAAAATATCTGGTTTAGTTTAGAATCAGAGTGAAAGATTAGGAATAAGGTTAGAATTGGTATTAGACATAGGATTAGGGTATAGGTTAGGATTGCGGAGAGGTTAATGATTACATTTAGGGTTAGATTTAGAATTTGGATTTGGTTTTGAATTAGGGCTTGGTTTCTAATTAGGGATTCAGATTGGGATTAAGATTAAAATTGTTCTTTTCCAAACATATATATGGGGTATTTTTGTACTCAGGCGATATTGCTGAATATAGTTAAATGTAGTGGGACACATGAGATTTAAAAAGTATGCATCAAAATTACAACGTGTGTACAAACTGAAAAATAAAAAGTAATATCACAAATTTTGGAGTGTGTTGGGGCATGATGACGTGTACACTCTCTGTGGGTGATACTGGCTTTCCGCATGGCGGTAACTCTGTTTTTCTGAGCAGATCATTCTGACTTCTGCCTCCCTTTCTTATTTCGGGCAAGATTATAATGCTAAGCCTCTGTTGGCATATCTCTGATTAGGTATCAACTCATAGTAGGACATGTTTGGCGCTTGGCGTGCTGTGAGGGCTTACAGGTCTGGAAGAGGCTGCCACTCTCAGAGAGGTGGCATGTAGCATTGTGGTCTTATGTGAGATGTTGGATGGAGGATGAGAACAGAGAGTGAGTGCTGTGATGAAAGTCCACGGTAAGACCAACATAAAGTGCTGTGAGTAGCTTCATTAGAAGCACTGATATAAGAGATGTAAATGATTTGGTCACTAATTTTTAAAGAAGAAAAGTTACAGAAGACTTTTAAAAGTTATTAAATATTAATATATATTAAAATTTATTACATTTGCCAAATATCTCTAGTAAAAAAAAAACATCACTTCTTCTCTTACAAAGACAAATTGACATCTTACTCACTGCTGAAAGAAAATGAGGTTTTGATCCTGAATAACTCAAGAGATTTTTTCACTTTTTCTTATACTTAAGGGACTCTCCAGTGCCAGGAAAACAAATCTGTTTTCCTGGCACTGCATAATCCTGCAGTGCCCCCCTCGCTACCACCCCTCCATCTCATGTTGCTGAAGGGGTTACCTTCAGTGACTTACCTGAATCCAGCGCCGATGTCCTTTGGTGCTGGGTCAGGCTCTGCCCACACTCCTTCCCCGCTAATGTCAGCCGGTGGGGGAGACCTAATGCGCATGCTCGGCAATGGGCTCGTGCGTGCATTAGACCTCCCCATAGGAAAGCATTATTCAATGCTTTCCCATGTGGATTCTGACGACACTAGAGGTCCTCGTGCATAGTGTGAGGATGTGCAGCGTCATTTAAAACAGCTTTTCATGTTTTAAGAACCTGGAAGTCCCTCTAGTGGCTCTCTGATAGACAGCCACTAGAGGAGGACTTAACTCTGCAAGGTAATCATTGCAGTTTATAAAAACTTGCAGGGTTAAGGGTGATAGGAGTTGGCACCAAGACCAATCAAATGGGCAGAAGTGGTCTTGGTGCCTGGAGTGTCCCTTTAAACTGGGAAAAATAATAGATTTTTTTTTTGTAAAAAACTTACTGAATTTGCCAAACACCTCTTATTTTCAAATTTTCAAATTACCAGCATACTTACACCACTTCTTCTCATACAAAGGCAAATTGAAACTTTACTTAATGCTCACTGAAAGAGAGGTCTTGATCTTGAATAACTTAACCCCTTAACACCATTACGGCGTTCTATGCCGTCCCGCAGTCAATGGGTTTTAAAGCTGTTGCAGCGACATAGAATTTCGTTGAGCACCCGGGATAATCACCTTCCTGGCGCTCCACTTCGGGAAGATTGTCTGGCATTCCCCCAATGGGAAAAAAAATGGGAAAAAAAATTAAAAAAATTAAAATATATACATACATTTTCATGTTTTATTTATTTTTATATATATATATATATATATATATATATATATATATACAAATATATTTAAATTTATATATATATATATATATATACATACATTTTCATTTTTTATTTATTTTTTATATATATATATATATGTATATATATATATATATATATAAATTTAAATATATTTGTATATATATATATATATATATATATATATATATATATGCATGTCTTATATACGTAATTTCATACTTGGTTTATTGTATTATTAATATAATTGCATTTAGTAATATTAAAATATACTTAGAACGAAGTTACATATAAAAGACATATATATATATATATATATATAATTACAATAATAAATACTTAAAATAATAAAATAAATTATTAAAATAATTAAAAAATATATAAAATAAATTATATATACATATGTAATTCCATTCTAACTGTATTTTACATATATATATATATATATATATATATATATATATATATATATATATATATATAGCAAGATTCACTTAGAGTGGCATTTTATTTATATCTATCTATACATGAATAAATAAAAGTAATTGCAAATATATATATATATATATATATATATATATATACATATATATATATATATATATATATATATATATATATATATATATATATATATATATATATATATATATATATATATATATATATAAATTTGCTTCATACTTACCGTGATTTTCTTTTTCTGATCATTATTCATGGCAGCATTTACTCATGGGTTAGCTCCTCCCCTCACAGCAGAAAGGACAGGAAATAGAACTCTGAAACTGGTATAAATAGATCCTCCCCCTTCCCATCAGGCAGTCTTTTTTCCTGTCCTTCACAGCAGTTTGGAAGGAGTCTGCTTAAGCAGGCCTAGATTTTTTCTTTTATGCTCACCAGGCAATATTTTTTAGGCCCTGCCAGGGTTCAGCCTCTAAGCCCTGAAGACCCAGCAAAACGCACTAAGATGAAGTGGCTAGCCTGGGTACCCCCTTTAGTGACCGGGGGTCGGACCCAACCTCTCCCTGAAAGGGATGAAAATGGTCCACTGCATGCCAGGATTCAGCCTCTTATCCCTGAAGACCCAGCAACAGGCCAGCTTGGGTACCCCCTCAGGGGATGTGTGTGATATACTGCCTATATGAAGCCAGGCCATGGTGCAGTCTCTTATCCCTGAAGACCCAGCAAACAGCATATCGGTAAGAGTTGCCAGCTTGGGTTCCTACTTAAGCAAACAGGGGTCTGTCCTATTTCTCTCGGAAGTGATGACAGTAGTCCACTGCATACATGAGGCCCAGCCGAGTCTAAGCCTTTATCCCTGAAGACCCAGCAAACAGCACATGTGTAAGAGTTGCCAGCCTGGGTACCTCCTTCAGCAATCAGGAGTCTAACCTATCTCTCTCCCTGAGGGGGTGACAGCGGTCCACTGCAAACATGAGGCCCAGCCGAGTCTAAGCCTTTATCCTTGAAGACCCAGTAAACAGCACTTCCATAGGTGACTACTGGGGTAAACCTATTCTATGTATTCCACCTCGTATGGTGATGATGAACGGCATATGGGAACAGATGAAAGCCTATAGTTTAAATAGTTTAGTCTGTCAGTTGTTCAAATTCCCATTTTGCCACTGAAACACAGGCCTGCAACGGTTCAGGTAAGTGCATTAGTAATTTAGATTAAAACTAGTATAGGCACCTGGGTCTCTGTTATTTCAGTCCCTCCCAGCTGCTTACATTAGGCTTCCTTCTAACAAATAGGTCACATTTAGGAGATTTGTGTGGTGAGCATTTAGGTAAGTTTATACAAGGATGTTTGGTGCAAAAGAGTGCTGATAAATCATGAAGCATTGTGCAAAGGAGTGCTGATAATGCAAGGAGGCATGGTGCAAAAGAGTGCTGATAATGCAAGGAGGCATTGCGCAAAAGAGTGCTGATAATGCAATAAGACATTGTGAAAAAGAGTGCTAATAATGGATATCCTGGCTGTATAAAGTCTGCTGGAATTCCACAGTCCTGAAGACAGAGAAATATCCAAGGTATGTGGCATTGATTGCTGTTATCTGTGCATTACCACAAATAAGCAGGCTTTTGCAGACAGTGGAAGAATATACTGCACAGGAGACCACTGGGCCTCAGTATCTCTACATGAACTGGTGGTGGTCCAGCATTAGTATGTTTCCACTATATATTCTAATGTGTGAATTGGTATGAAGTCTCAGTGTGTGTCCAGTATATGCTCTATGTAGGAGTTACTATGAGGACACGGCCTCAGTATATGTACCCACTATATGCTCTTTGTATGAGTTACTATGAGGACTCGGCCTCAGTATATATATATCCACTACATGCTCTGTGTATGGGTTACTATGAGGACACAGCCTCAGTATATGTATCCACTATATATTCTTTGTATAAGTTAGTATGAGGACACAGCCTTAGTATATGTATCCACTATACGCTCTATGTATGAGTTACAGTGAGGACACAATCTCAGTATATGTATCCACTTTATGCTGTATGTATGAGTTACTGTGAGGAAACGGCCTCAGAATATGTATCCACTATATGCTCTATGCACAGCCTCAGTATATATATATATATATATATATATATATATATATATATATCCACTATATGCTCTATGTAGGAGTTACTATGAGGACACGGCCTCAGTATATGTACCCACTATATGCTCTTTGTATGAGTTACTATGAGGACTCGGCCTCGGTATATGTATTCACTATATGCTCTATGCACAGCCTCAATATATATATATATATATATATATATATATATATATATATATATATATATATATATATATACATATATATATATATATATATATATATATTCACTATATGCTCTATGTAGGAGTTACAATGAGGACACGGCCTCAGTATATGTACCCACTATATGCTCTTTCTATGAGTTACTATGAAGACTAGGCCTCAGTATATATATATCCACTACATGCTCTATGTATGGGTTATTATGAGGACACAGCCTCAGTATATGTATCCACTATATGCTCTATGTATAAGTTAGTATGAGGACACAGCCTCAGTATATGTATCCACTATACGCTCTATGTATGAGTTACCGTGAGGACACAATCTCAGTATATGTATCCACTATATACTGTATGTATGAGTTACTGTGAGGAAACAGCCTCAGTATATGTACCCACAATAGGCTCTATATATGAGTTATTATGGGGACACTGCCTCAGTATATGTACCCACAATAGGCTCTATATATGAGTTACTATGGGGACACTGCTTCAGTATATGTATCCACTAGATGCTCTATATATGAGTTACTATGAGGACAAAGCCTCAGTATATATATCCACTATATTGTCGATGTATGAGTTGATCGGGAGACTTGGCCTCAGTGTGTGTTCTTTATATGCTCTGAGTCGCTGTGAAAACACAGCCTCGGTATATGTCCTCTACATGCTCTATATGTAAGGTGGTGTGGAGACATTGCTTCACTGTATCTGTTCACTATATGATTGATGTATTAGTGGAAGCACAATATATGTGAATGATATAAGACACATCCTTTATGAGTCCACTCTAATACTGGCTCTATGTGTGGGTTGTGAGTCACAACCTCAGTATATGTGAGTGGTATAATCTGTGCATGAAGCTTTGTTAAAACACAGCCTCAATTTATCTCACGTATATGATCTTAATATGTGTACAGGCATAGTGTCACTGTATATAGCAGAGGTAGGCTATGTATGATTACTATTTGAACAGACTCAGTATATGTAACTGATATATCTGGGCATAAGGTGCTGTTAGAAACATCCACAACGTATGTGATTCATATAATCTGTATGCAGGTTGGTAGTATTATATAACCCTAATTTATACACGGCATTGGTAGATTTAATATATACAAATGATCTAAAGTCTGTTTTGCCCTGAAATGTAACACTGCCCAATTCTAGCAAATACAAATGCACTGTTGTACTGGGTAAGTAACTATTGCCTACTGTGGATTTTCTATTTCAGTTTTTTTTTTAAATGAAGTAGATAAGGAAACATACTGCTTTTGGCTTTGTATTAGAGTCCCTCTCCCACAGGTGTTTCAGGATAAGCAATTAACACATTTTACCACTTCAGGTAGATTGCAGGTGTTACTGAACCTGTCTGAGTGCTTATTATGTGTCTGTTGTCACAATGTATAATGTGCCTCTGGTTACCACCTTCCCGTCAGTATCCTGCCTATTACATATCTCTTACTTATGTTGCACAACAATCGCTAATACATTTGATTATACTGTTTGGCATAATCTGTACTATTTACAAATGTAGGTACAGATTTGGTTGGCCTCCTTATAATGTAATAGTTGTCACAAATTCTACGGTTCATACCAATATATTTTTTTTTTTCCTCAACTAATCTGTGTATGATTCTTCTTGCCTTTGCCTAGTTATGTTATTGGTTTATTCCTCTCCTGTAACTGATCATTACTGTATCAATTTATCCATGGTGTGAGGTATTGTTGTGAGTCTGATTTTTTGCAACATAGGGTCATTGTTGCAGTGTTTTAATAACAGACTCTTATTTCTCTACTAGGCTCTGCCTCTTTCTGACAGGCAGATATTGATTTGTTACTGTATCTTTAGGTAAGTAGTTCACTAGGCAAAAGGAAGCAGTGTGAATCATATTTAATAAATACATCCAGTAGTAGTAGTAGGATTCTCAGTGTAATTCTCCCCATGTTTAACAGCATGGTGCGACTGTTCTAATTCAACATTATCTGTTTGTTCCAGTATGATCTCTGGAAGTTATGCCTTTGTCAAGGTTCTGATTTGATGATGTCATCAATTTGGTTTTAAAATTTTATATCAGAATGACATTATCCTTCTCTAGCTTATGCTATCATGGCCTTAATTCCTATATGACTCTATGATTATTCAGGATATTTCACATTTGAATGCTAGAAGGTTGCTGACCTTGCAGCCTCTAGGGAAAATTAACTTGTCTGAGCAGATTTTATGACAATATCCTATTGATTCTTGTTTGGCTTTGTAAAGTCTTCTAAGATTTATGCAGCTAATAGCTATTAGCTGTTTTTGAACTCTGTCCCTCCCTTGATATATACTGCTTGGGTATTCCCCATGAGTAAATGCTGCCATGAATAATGGTCATGAAAATGGAAAATTGTTTCATACTTACCGTAATTTTCTTTTCCTGATAATTATTCATGGCAGCATTATGTTCCCACCCATATATTATAAGAGTTGTGAAACTAGTTACAAAGACTGCCTGATGGGAAGAGGGAGGATCTATTGATACCAGTTTCAAAGTTCTATTTCCTGTCCTTTTCTGCTGTGAGGGGAGGAGCTAACCCATGAGTAAATGCTGCCATGAATACTTATCAGGAAAAGAAAATTACGGTAAGTATGAAACAATTATCCTTTATACAATCACATAAATAATAAAATTATATATATATACACGTAGAATTTAAATACATTTATACGTCCAGAGAATTTATTTTGCATTATTCTATACATGGGGGGTACTGTTACACTCAGGAGACTTCACTGAACACAAATATGAGTGTTTCAAAACAGGTAAATGTATCACAATGATTAAACACTCAGTGAAAATACAGTTTTTGTGTGAAAAATGCTAAAATCTAATATGAACGCTAACTTTGGCCAGCGTCTGTGACTAAGTGGTAATGCTTGGGGTAATTATCATTGGCTGCCATACGGTCTCAAAGGCAACATAGTGGGACCTGCCAGGGATGGCGTACATTGATGTTGTGGTAGGCTTATGCCTGTATGATCATGTAATGTAGCTAATCCCCCATTATTTTTGCCTAGATTAGGTGGGGTTTTTTTAAAAATACAATCTGTCAACATTGAAGTTGTTGTTTAGTGGATAAGTGAGTGCGCTGGATCTTGTGTATTGTATAAATTGACCCCCACAGCACCCCATTTATACATGTTCAGGTAAGTGCAGCTCCCTGGTTTCATTATATATATATATATATATATATATATGCCAAAAGAGGACAGTGTCTACATAATCTATGTAATAACAGGTGATCAAGACATAACGTAATAGCTAGCGTATTATTCTTATCTATGAACTTTAGCATGGAGACGTTGCGGTCAGAGTGTTCAAAGGACAAGACATTTGGTACATAACAATTCCACGAAAAGTATTTGCGTAAGCAATTCCACAAATATGTTAAAAGTACATTTCACGAATAATAAATTGCAGTGTAATTAAAAGTTCTAAAACTATATTCAGTGATCATCAAACTATATGTTTCAGTAAGTAGTCCTTCATAACTCCCCTCTTTTTGTTCAAAGGCTGAGGAAAGTTATCCAGGGTTATCCAGGGTATCCAGGGTATTTCCAGCCACACTACTCGAGGCTGTGCAACATTAGTTAGATCTTCACCATGGTTCCCCTGGATTGCCTTAGCCCGTGAATATAAGGAAACCTTTTTGAAGGCAGGAAACAGGGAAAAGATATCTGGGAAGTTGTATGAAGGAAGATGTATGTATCAGCGATATCAAACAGGTTTTCTAGTATTCTTAGTGATTTCAGAAACAAAGCATCTTAAACAAGAAACTACAACATATATAGTAATTAGAATTTAAAAAAAATCACAATAGCACCACTCAATATTTTCTTTCCCAATAGACCCAACCAGTTACCCAGCCCAAAGGTCCAATCCTATTTCTCAAAGATACTGAGTCTTGGGTTAGGTCAGAGGCAATCTTTCTTAAGTCAGTAATGTGTCGATGTATGGGTCTAGCATGGTCAGACAAGTTAAAAAAGCACTTATCTTCGAATGCCTCATAACCATGCTTGTGTTTTAGAAAGAGATAGGCTATGGCAGTTCTATTTTGTAATATGGCTCGTCTGTTGCTCTGTGCATCCAATAGCAGCTCCTTAATAGCCTTAGAGGTAGTATTAACACTTTTGCCAAGCCACAAGAAACTGAATTTCTGTTTCTCCTGAACAAAATGAAATATAATAAGTTTGGGTGCACTTAATATAAAAGGTGAATTACAGTTGAACAGACATAAACCGCAAATTTCAGGTTTTGTTTAGGTTTTGTTTAGATCAGAATGTGTACAACTGAGTCTGTCCTTAAGGGGTTAAGATACTTTTCCCTTTTTCTGATCTTAAACGGAAAAAAAATGTTTTTGTCACAATTCACTTTTTTTTTAAATCATTTTTTAAAAACAAACTATGTCAAGTAAAGACAAGGAAAAGAAATAGTGATCAAAATAATCAATCTAACCATTAAACAATCTATACTGAGAATATAAAGAAGAGTAATTATTAAGACATTAAAACATATTTAAAGAAAAAGTACAACGGAGGAGGTAGATATAATTATCTTCCTATAAGCAAAGATCATACAGAACATAGTGATGGCAAATCACACGAGGCGGAACATGGTACCAATCCTCCCTTTTCACAAAACCCCTTTAATGTAATGATGGATAACCTATATTAAAAAAAATCAAAAAGGATTTAGACTCAAATACATTAGAGCTAGAAAATGAAGTATCTAACATAAGTCAAAAATTGTCACAAAAGGTGGGCTCATTATCTAAATTTCAGAGTGATTTAATTGAAGTGAAATTAATACTGACATCTCTTTGTTGCTTTCTAACATCTTATAGCTCCCATCCCCTTTCATCCCATAACAACACATCACACACCTGGTGGAAAAAACAGGAGGATATACCAAAGCCACTAGCTGGAACTGATAGAGACATATAGTACCAGTGGTCTCACTCAGGAGAGTATTCACAAACTGACTACTCCCATTACTCCAAACCACCAGCCCGATACACACACACACACACACACACATATATATATATATATATATATATATATATATATATATACACTGCTCAAAAAAAAAATAAAGGGAATACTTAAACAACACAATGTAACTCCAAGTCAATCACACTTCTGTGAAATCAAACTGTCCACTTAGGAAGCAACACTAAGTGACAATCAATTTCACATGCTGTTGTGCAAATGCAAGACAATGCTAGACCTCATGTGGCTGGAGTGTGTCAGCAGTTCCTGCAAGATGAAGGCATTGATGCTATGGACTGGCCCACCCGTTCCCCAGACCTGAATCCAATTGAGCACATCTGGGACATCATGTCTCGCTCCATCCACCAACGTCACATTGCACCACAGACTGTCCGGGAGTTGGCAGATGCTTTAGTCCAGGTCTGGGAGAAGATCCCTCAGGAGACCATCCGCCACCTCATCAAGAGCATGCACAGGCATTGTAGGGAGGTCATACAGGCACGTTGAGGCCACACACACTCATGAGCCTCACTCTGACTTGTTTTAAGGACATTACATCAAAGTTGGATCAGCCGGTAGTGTTTTTCCACTTTAAATTTGAGTGTGACTGCAAATCCAGTCCTCCATGGGTTGAAAAATCCAATTTTAAATTTTTGTGTGATTTTGTTGTCAGCACATTCAACTATGTAAAGAACAAAGTATTTCAGAAGAATATTTAATTCATTCAGATCTAGGATGTGTTATTTTTGTGTTACCTTTATTTTTTTTGAGCAGTATTCCTTGAATTTTTTTTTATTTTAAATGAATTTAACAACTTGCATTATATACTGTATTCTCTTGCATATTGTCTCTGTGACATTTTATTGTATCAATAACTTTTTCTATGTACTCTACTGTTGCACTTTTTAGATACATTGTATACACTGTACCTCCCATGAAAGTTGAAGGACTTTTCCTATAGTATAGTTGCAATAGATAGCTTGTTCACAAGAATCAATCTTTATTGTTTACCACAGTTTTCTTATTTTATATTTCCCTTTTTAGTCCAACCCCCTTTGGTTTGGTGTCACTGTCTAGGTAAGCAGCATGGCTTTCAATCTTTTCTGGCAAAAAAATATTTATATGATATCTGGTGAGTATTACACCCACATGATTGGGACTATACCTTATTTTCAAAGATACACCTTTCATACTCAAGAATTGCTTTATTCATTACTAGATTGCAATCATTAGATAGATTTATTTTCTCAAAGATTTGATCGATAACATTGTCAGACCATGCACTTATTTTTATAAAGGTTAAAAAGAGAATACTCTCATCAGACAACATGGAGATGGAATGAATTGTTATGTTCACCTTGTCTTGACACAGAAAAGCTTATAAAAAACAGCTGAAGAGTTTATTGAAATAAACGACAACATGGAGACTTCTTTTGTTTTATATGGGGATCTTTCAAATGTTATATGTGAGGATTATTTATAAAACTCCCATACGAAAAAGAAAGGTGGAAAATCCTTATCAAATCTTTATATTTCTCTAGCTGGACAAGAGAAAAAAATAAGGATGGTCCAAATTTGAACACTTCTAAAAAGATTATGCAAATTCAAAATTTTATTAAAGTCAAACGTCAAGAAAAAATAGAAAGAAACATAATGCTTTTAAAACAAAATTGGTATTTGAACAATATTAGAGTCGAGATACTCCTCTCCAACAAATGAAAAAAAAAAAAAAGAGTAATTGAGTTTGTAAAAGATAGGTAATAAAACTCTTCTATCCCCTAAACAAACTGGAGAGGCATTCAGATCATATTATTGCTCTTTATATAATCTGAAAAGAGCTCTTAAAGAGGAAGTCCACATAATAAATAGATATATATATATATATACCGTATATACTCAAGTATAAGTTGACCTGAATATAAGTCGAGACCCCGAATTTTACCCAGAAAACTGGGAAAACTTATTGATTTGAGTATAAGACTAGGGTGGGAAATGCAGCAGCTACTGGTAAAGTTCTAAATAAAATTAGATCCCAAAAAATTATATTAATTGAATATTTATTTACAGTGTGTGTATATAATGAATGCAGTGTGTGTGTGTGTTTGTATGAATGCAGTGTGTGTATGAATGCAGTGTGTGTGTGTATGAGTGCAGTGTCTGTGTATGAGTGTAGTGTGTGTGTATGAGTGCAGTGTGTGTGTGTATGAATGCAGTGTGTGTGTGTATATGAGTGCAGTGGGTGTGTGTATGTGATGCAGAGCCTTGGTGGAGGGTGGGCATTTTTATTATTTTTTTATATTATTATTTTATTTTTTTTTTTTATATATTATTAAAAAATGTATGTTATTTATTTTCGTCCCCCCTCCCTGCTTGATACATGGCCAGGGAGGGTGGCTCTCACTCCCTGGTGATCCAGTGGATGGGCTGTGTAGGAGGGGGGCTGGCAGAGAGCGTAACTTACCTTTCCTGCAGCTCCTGTCAGCTCCCTTCTCTCTCCTCCGGTCCGGTCAGCTCCCCTGTAATTCTCGCGGTCTGACTGCCGTGCAGAGCGTTGCCACGGTAACCTGTGGCAATGCTTTGACCCCGCGGCTCTCGCGAGACTTACAGGGGAGCTGACTGGACCGGAGGAGAGAGAAGGGAGCTGACCGGAGCTGCAGGAAAGGTAAGTAAATGTTTCCTGCCAGCCCCCAACAGGACCGCCGGGCTTGTAATGAGCTTTGCCTGTATTATGGCAATGTAAGTTGCCATAATATAGACAGTGACTCGAGTATAAGATGAGTGGGGGTTTTTCAGCATAAAAATTGTGCCGAAAAACTCGTCTTATACTCGAGTATTTACGGTATATATTTCCTGATCATTATTCATGGCAGCATTTACTCATGGGTTAGCTCCTCCTCTCACAGCAGAAAGTACAGGAAATAGAACTCTGATAACTCTGAAACTGTTATAAATAGATCCTCCTCTTCCCATCAGGCAGTCTTTTTTCCTGTCCTTCACAGCAGTTTGGAAGGAGTCTGCTTATGCAGGCCTAGATTTTTTCTTTTATGCTCACCAGGCAATAAAAACCCAGCAAACGCACTAAGGTGAAAGTGGCTAGCCTGGGTACCCCCTTTAGTGACCGGGGGTCGGAACCAACCTCTCCCTGAAAGGGATGAATGGTCCACTGCATGCCAGGGTTCAGCCTCTTATCCCTGAAGACCCTATAATGTATGTGATTCATATTTCCTGTATATAGGTTGGTATTACTATATAATTTCTACACGGCTTTAGTAGATTTAATATATACAAATGATTTAAGGTCTGTTTTGCGCTAAAATGTAATACAGTCCAATTCTAGCAAAAACAAATGCACTGTTGTACTGGGTAAGTAACTATTGCCTACTGTGGATTTTCTATTTCAGTTTTTTTTTTTTTATGAAGTGGATAAGGATACACACTGCTTTGGCTTTGCTTTGTATTAGATTCCTTCTCCCACGGGTGTTTCAGGATAAGCAATTAACACATTTTACCACTTCAGATAGATTGCAGGTGTTGCTCAACCTGTCTGAGTGCCTCTCCTAGGAGAGAAGGAGACCTGTTTTTCCAAAATGGAGCATGGTAATGTTTAACAGAATCAATGCTTTTTTGTGTACTATGTATTTATACATTAGACCATTCTACAAAAGGAATGTTTTTTCAATTTGGTGGCAACTGATGCACAGCTTAGCAGATCATGCTGGTTGCAGGAGCACAAATTGGGATATTAATTGATCTCATAAGTAGGTAACTCCGAAGCCATTACCTGATTTATAGACATTGAATATAAACAGAATGTACTCCTAGATAGAAAAAAATCCAAGAAAGAGTACAAAAGAAAGGGTTACAGGGGTACTAAAAGGGCTTAACCCCTAATTTACAGAAATATAAGAAAAAATACAAAAATGAGGGAGAAGCAACCCTTAAAGAAAAGGGAGCAAAATACCCTCAAAAACAGAACCCCCAATTAGAGCAATATTAGAACATTTGCCAACAATTGTACATCAGACAGAGTACAAAAAAATAATAATTTTTTTTTATTGATAATTAGAAAAAATCCAGATACCAGATGTCTAAAATACATCAGACAACTTCAAATAAAATTAAATTTAAGGTGGATGAAAAATGTTCCAGTATAAATAGATACAAATTAATAAACTCGATACTAAATTAATAAATTAGCTCACTCACAGAGTAGCAAAAGATATGGCTACTAAGGAGTGTAGCAATATATGTGAAAAAGAAGTATCCAAATGAATTTGCATATAGTGAAAACTAACTGGGATCAATTCAGGGTCCTCCAAACCAATAAAATATTAAATGTCTATAGATGGATCCCACCCTCTCCTCTTTCCTCTTCTCTCTCCCTCTCTTTCTCCCCCTTCATAAATATATATTTCACTTCAGAGCAATCTATAACTAGCTCAATCGTAATGGCTTACTATAAATGTGTCTTAGCTAGATTAGCTCGATATGTATCAACAAAGTTGGTAAATCGAAAGGACAGAGAGAGGCAAATAGGTGAAAAATAAGGTGAGAGTCAATAGAGAGGGTTCGTGTATAACCATCACATACTTAAATAAGAACAGTCTGCAGAGTGTGGAAAGAATACGCACACCCCCAAGCCCAACGCGCGTTTCGGCGACAAAAAAAATCATCTTTCTCAAGGACATCAGTAAGCAAATGCAGTCCCTTCATCCCCTTTCTTATATACACAAAAAAGTAGCACCAAAAAATCCGCCCGTAATGAGTGGGCGGTATTTCCATTTTGCCCCGCCAATCAGGTTCGGCGGTGGGAAGTCCCACAAAGTAGCATTCCATCACAGAACGCGCATGCGTGTACTTAGTGTGACCGCGCATGCGTGTACTTAGTGTGACCACGCATGCGTACTACATTATTTCAGCACAGCAAGCAACAGTGTATCTAACTCACTCTAAACCAGTGCCTCCCGTAACTAAACGTGTACTTATTGTGACCGCGCATGCGTGCAGCATTATTTCAGCACAGCAAGCAACATTGTATCCAACTCACTCCAAACCAGCATCTCCCATAGTTAAACACAGAATGTCACATACTGTGCAGTAAATGAACATCATAGTAATGTAAATTGGTCTGGGGAGTACTACAAAGGCAAGGGGAAATGGGGACAAGTATAGAAATACATACATTAAGTTAAAAATTCAAAAGAGGCAGGTAATATTGAGTTTATATTGTTTTTTGTATTTTTTGATTTATAGACATGTGCAATTCGTTTCAGGCCGAATATGAATTAGGACGAATTTCGTGCAATTCAGACATTCGGGTACCTCCAAGGTCTCTATGACAACAGAATCATGTGGTCACGCAGAATCTGGGCGGAGCACGTCACGCATGCGCAGTGCACACTTGGGGCCGCGGGCAGAAGCACTCAGGGGATCAGGTACACCTAGGGTAAGTGTATTTACAATGATTACTATTCCTATATATGTTTGTTTCGTATCATGGCTTTTGTTCCTGATGAAAGTCCCAGACGTGGACTGAAACGTTGAAGCAGCTTTTTAAAGATGGATCAATAAACTTATAACTTTTAATCATTTTTTGGGAATCCGTGAGTGCTGGTCATCTCTTCTATTGGTATATATATATATGGGAAAATTGTTTCATACTTACCGTAATTTTCTTTTCCTGATCATTGTCCATGGCAGCATTTACTCATGGGTTAGCTCCTCCCCTCACAGCAGAAAGGACAGGAAATAGAACTCTGATAACTCTGAAACTGATATAAATAGATCCTCCCCCTTCCCATCAGGTAGTCTTTGTAACTTGCTTCACCGCCTCTTATAGTATATGGGAGGGAACGTAATGCTGCCATGAATAATGATCAGGAAAAGAAAATTACGGCAAGTATGAAACAATTTTCCATTTTCCTGATCATTATTCATGGCAGCATTTACTCATGGGGAATACCCAAGCAGTATATACAGAGGGAGGGACAAAGTTCAAAAACAGCCAATAGCTATAAAACCATTATTGAGCTGCATAAATCTTAGAAGACTTTAAAAAGCCTAACATGTAATCAACAGGATATGGTCATCAAATCTGCTCAGACAAGTTAATTTTCCCTAGAGGCTGCAAGGTCAGCAACTTTCTAGCATTCAAATGTCTGAAATATCCTGAATAAACATAGAGTCATATAGGAATTAAGGCCATGATAGCATAAGCTAGAGAAGGATAATATCATTCTGATATACAATTTTAAAACCAAATTGATGACATCATCAAATCAGAACCTTGACAAAGGCATAACTTCCAGAGATCATACTGGAACAAACAGATAATGTTGGATGAGAACAGTCACACCATGCCATTAAACATGGGGAGAATTACACTGAGAATCCTACTACTTTCTGGATGTATTTATTAAACACGATTTACACTGCTTCCTCATGCCTTGTGAACTACTTACCTGTAGATACTGGAAACAAATCAGTATCTGCCTGTCAGAAAGAGGCAGAGTCTAGTAGAGAAATAAGAGTCTGCAACAATGACCATATATTGCAAAATCAGACTCACCACAATACCACACACCGTGGAATTGATACAGTAATGATCAGTCACAGGAGAGGTATAAACCAATAACTTTACTAGGCAAAGGCGAGAAGAATCATTTACAGATTAGTTAAGGAGAGAAAAAAAAAGAAATTGTTATGGACCGTAGAATTTGTGGCAACTACTAAATTATAAGGAGGCCAACTACTTCAGTACCTACATAAACATAAACAGTTAAACATATTGTAAATAGTACAGATTATGCCAAACAGTATAATCAAATTTATGAGAGACTATTATGCAACATAAGTAGGAGATATATAATAGGCAGGATATTGATGAGAAGGTGGTAACCAGAGGCACATTATACATTGTGGCAACAGACCTATAATAAGCAGGATAGTAGAAGATATTCAGTTATACTTATGAGAACAAACAACCGTATACTTACTCTTACCTTATCTTCAGATAATGATGAAGTACTTATGGCAGAGCCTATGGTGATAATAAGCAGTTTGTTTTATCTGCAAGATAGCAACACCAATCCAAGCATATAATCCACAAGTATTGAATCAATGCAATGTTAGGAGAGACCATAACTTATACAGATCTATGTACAGAGACCATGTAAAACATATCAGTCAAATGTTTGTCATCAACAAGCTGCATTACAATATATGCAGGATGGATCAACCACTTAGAGCCACATATTGGTTGCAAATTCCAGATAAAAGGACACATAGAAGAATCCCCATGGATATCAGAACAGAGGTCTGTAATGGAACTACCTGTTCAGGGATTTCCTCTATTGTTCTGGTAGCAGGTGAATTTTAACTGAAATAGTAAACCTGGTAGAATGGTCTGGGTACTGGAAAGACCT
The DNA here is from genome assembly GCA_933207985.1 of Pelobates cultripes. Classification (NCBI taxonomy): domain Eukaryota; kingdom Metazoa; phylum Chordata; class Amphibia; order Anura; family Pelobatidae; genus Pelobates; species Pelobates cultripes. The sequence goes on from OW240914.1 coordinate 263,755,677, forward strand.
TACAATGTCAATTGAAATACTTGCAGTACACAGCATCAAAGTTACCTGAAGCATAGGAGCCTAAAAGAAATTTAGAATGTTCCCCTTCACAACAGGTGAATCTGTCAGAAGTTTCTGATCATTAACTCCTTAAGAACAAAAAGCATGCCACCCCTGACATATACTAGAGGGATTGCCAAACTTTCAGGTCCCCAAGGTATATAAGAGAATACTGAATATAAAATTTAGTCCTAAGGATTATCCTAAGGAATTGGGCTTTAGGCAAATAATTTTTCAAAGCTTCCGGGTGTGCACTAGTATTATGTAAAATGGTGTTGCGATCTGTTTCTTTCTTGTAGAGACAATATGTAAGCCCCTGTCCATTCAAAGAAATTTCCAGATCCAAAAACTGTACAGAAGTTTCAATCTTTGATGCTAATCTTATTGGACTCTCCACTTGATTTAAAAAACGTATCATTTCCATTGCCTCTGTCGTACTGCCGCTCCAGAGTATGAGCAGATCGTCGATATACCTGTCTCTTAATATCTGTATATAGATATGTTGCTGAATTATGGAGCATAAAGTATCATCAATATCTATATAGGTCAGCACTAGTGGCTTATATATTTTTTTCAACACTTTGTACACTATCTGCACTTTAGCACTTATGGCACTTTACTATGTATTCTATATACTCTATAGTTTATACACTTCAGCACAGTATGTACTAAACAAAAATATTAGTTGCAATATTTGGATTATACCCTCTAGGTGGCATATACTGCCCCTTTAAGTGCAATATGTTTAGGAAATTTGGCACTTTTCACTTTATAATATAATTTACACTGATTCCTTGGTTTGATAGCTTATAATTGGCACCAAGGTACTTCTATTGTTGCTATTGGATATAATTCATTTACTATCACTATTTTTTTAGAACACGGCCAGTGTATAGCTGGGTTGCCATGGAGACGCGGCACGATCCAAGGTCTCAATGACAACGGAATCACGTGGTCACGCAGAATGGGGGTGGAGCACGTCACGCATGAGCAGTGCACACTTGGGGCCACGGGCGGAAGCACTCAGGGGATCGGGTACACCTGGGGTAAGTGTATTTACAATGATTACTATTCCTATATATGTTTGTTTTGTATCATGGCTGTTGTTCCTGATGAAAGTCCCAGACGTGGACTGAAACGTTGAAGCAGCTTTTTAAAGATGGATTAATAAACTTATAACTTTTAATCATTTTTTGGGAATCCATGAGTGCTGGTCATAGATATATATATATAAGATATGTGGACCTCCCTTTTTAAGATAAATAAAATAATAACTACAGCATTATTATCATTTAAAAAGAACTTTTAGAAATGAAAGGGGTTGGGAATCTCTTGGCTTGGCCATATAAATACTGTCTTACCTTGTCTTACCTACATTTTTTACTGTTTGTGTTCACACAATTTGCATCTCTGTCATTTATTGCACCAAAACATATTATATACCGTTTTTTAGAGGGCAAACAGGGCTTTAATTTTTTTGTCACATATACATAGATAAATTCTCATTAATTATAAACTAATGCCAAAAAATGGAAAAAAAAACTAAATAAAATACACTTTTTTTCACAGATTTGTCAATAATATGTCCAGCGTAGAAAAAGTAATAAAAAAAAAATTAATTTATGTGTCTTGATTTATAGCGTACATCATATGTATAGGATTTCAGCTTATTTTGAAAGTTACAGGTCACAAAATACAAGGACTAAAATAAAATTTTAATTGTGAAACAATTTTAGAAGTTGGTATGTTTGGTTTAGGTTTAGTAGCCATCACAGAAAACAAAATTGACACACAAAAATATATATTTGTATAAAGTAGACATCACAGGCTACTTACCTAAGGTTAGTTTGACACTTTTTGCCTAGCCATTTTATCGCCAAGCTCTGCTAAATATTGGAGTAAAATGTTATTTTTTCTCTATTTTGGCATATACAAATATAACAAGGTTTTTTTAAATTTGTATTTCGTAAAGCTGGTGTGTGCTATTCCTGCATATTGTGTTCAGCTACATCTGCTGAGTATAACGGTACCCCCATTGTATGCCTTTGGCACTATTCTGTGAAGCTACAATGCCTTATAAAAGACAAGGCTATTTCAGTTTCTATAGTTAGAATTTTCGTACATGGATTTGACAGGCCTATGTCTCATTTTAGGGTTTTATAGCAGGGTGACTGTTCAAATAACCCCACAAAGGGCTTTCATTTGATAAAGCAGACACCCCAGGGTATCTTATATGGTGTATATTGTGACTTAACCTGTCACCATTTTCTCACCTATTTATGTCAATGTTTGTGGTGGGGGGAAAAAATTGAATGTTTACATATATGTTGCATTTTTGCTGAGTATTTTTTACACTTGATATGTACCACTGTCATAACCCCCCCAAATTATGCTCAGTTACATCTTCTGAGTAAAACAATATGCCCAATGTCCTAGACACTATTTTGTGAAGTTACAGTGCTGTAAAAGAGATGTGACAAGTTCAGGTTTTTAAGTGTGAATGTTCATGGAGGGTTTTGATGTGTCCATGACCCACTTTGGAGCACTTGAGCAGACTACATATTCCAACTACACCATAAAGGCATTCCATTTCTTAAAGAAGACATCCCAGTGTATTTCAAAAGGCATATTTTGAACCTTAGTATGGGATAATTCTTCTGCTAACTTGTATGAAGTGTCGTGGTAATAAGCATTTTTTCTGCCTTTATGACAAACAAAGTGAGTTTGCACAGTATATTTTGCCAACCTTATGTACAGTGTGCTACAACTGTATAATACTTCATATGTTGCTTAGTTATGTCGGCTGAGTACAGCAATACCCCTGTATGCACCTTTGCCAGGTATATGTGGACATTGAAAGGGCACATTTGAGACACAGACATTCCAGGTTTTTTTTTTCAAACTTTGAATTTTTACGCTGTGTCCATGTTCCATTTTGGAGTAGTTTATCTGGTTGGCTATTCAAACTTCCCCACAAATACTATTTATTAAAGAATACACCCCGGGGTAATTAAAAAGGCATATTTTGAACCTTAGCATGGGATCTTTTATTTTATAGTTTGTTCCAGGTGTAGTGGTAATGAGCATTTTTTAATGTTTTATTTTTACTTTTTAACACTTTTTGGTACTTATTACATTTTTTAAACTGTTTAAAACTTTCTTAACTTTTTACACTTTTTAAAAAAAAAAATTATAAACTTTTTTACTGTTAACCACTAACTAGCAGTAATCAGCATTAACCGTAAATTCCCCAATCTCATTTAACCCCCATCCACCTCAGCTAGCAAAATATATAAATTAATTAAATAAATTGAGCCCCTAAGGGTTAAAAAAATAAATAAAAGTTAATCCTCAGGGGTTAAAAAAAAATTAATCACAGTATAACACTGTGATCTGTATTTTGATCACTATAGGCAGTGATCATCTGGCAGGGAAGGGGTTAATTTTTATTCGGACTGGGTAAACATTATTAAAACTTTTTTAAAAAGCTTTTTTAAACTTTTTTAACGTTAACCCGTAGCTAGCCTAACACCAAAGTCCCCAATTCCCCACTAACTTCCAACTACACCAGCTAGCTAAATATATAATTTTAAAATATTTAAATTAATTAATAAAATAAATTTAACCTCTCAGGCTTAAAAAAAAAAAAAACCCTCAGGGGCTAAAAAATAATCAGATGACAGTAAAATGTAGTCCCTGCCAATTGATCACTATAGTCAGTGATCAATTGGCAGGGAAAGCATTAATTTTATTAAAACAGGGTAAAGGGGGGGAGGTGGGAATTAACTGTAACTTTTTTTTTTTTTTTTTTACAGGGGAAGCAGATCAGCACTGAACGCAGAACCCTGTCGGAGTGATCACAATTGCAGGGACAGCGTGATCGGGTGCTCCCGGTCTGCCTCGAATACCGAGGCAGACTGGAGGAGCGTTAACCCCTCGATCTGGGGTTAACCTTAGTAAATGATGGAAATTTTCCAAGCTTGACGGAAAATTTCCATCTTTGGTTGGGAAGGTGTTAAAAGAGCTGATAAATGCAGAATACATTTCCCCGATATAGCAGAATACACGATTGTACTATGTTTACCCATTTTTTAATGGATTGTCTCGGAATTCTATAAAACTTACTTTCTTAAATACATTCTCAAACACTATTATATATAAATAATATAATGATGAATTTAAAAATATTAAAGAAGAAATTGTGAATCTAAAATTAATTACTTCTTTCCACACCAATTGAGGTTCTCCAATTCTATACTTGTGATATTAATCTATCTAAGTGGGAAGAATGTTTTTTTTTTTTTCAATATCTGATTTTTATTGAGATTTTTCATAATAAAATGAAAGTCAATTGGGGATAAAAGAAAGAGGGGAGGGGTAAATGAAATGAAATTTATGCAGCTTTGCAAGGTACATGCAGGACAAAATTGATATTGCAACCAATATATTCAGTACATGAGGTACACAAATTTACATGTGGCTGTCGCTGACAGTACACCTTCTTAGTATACGGTCGTGTGTACAAAGATCTTGGCGTGCATACATTCTTGAATTGGGACAGGGTACATTACACACAGTATATGCCATTGCTGTTTCTTGCATGTTCATGTGAGCTCTGGGACAACAGTTACAACAGGTATTGCAAAAGATTGCTATCTTGTAGTGAAGTGTTCTGTCAGCTCGGTATAGTGCCTGTCCCCCCCGTCTCCTTCTCCCCCCTATGAGTGATGCAGCCTTGCCGTGCCTAAGATTTCCATCTCTTTTGTTGGGTACCCTGGTGGCTGTGGACCCGTTCAAAGGGTCAGGTTGGAATTGCTCCTGTGTATCTGTGAGGTTTTGATGTTGTTGCATCTCCTGCAAGTGGAGTGGGTGTAAGTTAAACAGTTAATAAGGAATAAAGTATATAAAAAAGAAAGAGAAAGGAGGTAGGGGTATCACAAATCAAACAGATCATGGTAAGACCGTACTTGTATGTATCTAGTTAGGTGTCAATTGGAAGCAGGTGTCACGAACAGGTGGGCATAGGAATGCATACGGTGTGGGAGAGCCATGTCATTCTAGGTGGATTACACCCTGTTCCACACCTCCATGAATGAAGGCACATTAATTCCTTTCCAATGGCTTGCTATACTGGTTTTTGCTGCCATTAGCAGGTGTATGGCAACCACCCTTTGGTGTGTAGAGAAGAGAGTGGGGGATAGGTGGAGGTGGTAGCATTCTGGCAAATATGCACGATCCGGGCTAGGGCCTCCTTTATTCACTGCCAATGCAGCGCTAATGTGGGACAATCCCAAAAGATGTGCTTAAGGGATCCAGCGTGTAAGCTGCACTGCCAACACAGAGGGTATTCATTAAGGTACATATGTGCTAGCCGGACCGGAGCCAGATACAACCTCTTTAGGAGCTTGCTGTATGCCTCCCAGTGTGAGAGGCTATGGGAGGATGCTCTAGTGGTTTGTATGGCATGAAGTCATAGTGGGGTATGGATATTGGTGGCAAGGTCCTTCTCCCACTATTTTATATAGGTGTGTTATATAGGACATTGGGTCAGCATCATTTATGGCATTGTAGCACATGGAGAGGGGTTTTTCTTTTGTACGTTTGCCTACACAGTGCAGTCCAAAGTTAGTGAGTCGAGATTCTTCGCAGTGATGTACGTTGTGTGCGTTCGTTATGTGCTTTAGTCCAATGTAAGTGAAGATATCTTTACCTGGTAGAGCAAATTCTTTTTGCAGCTCTGCAAACAGCTTGAGGCCTTGTGGTGTGTACAGGTTGTGCATGAATTCTACACCTTTTTGTACCCATGATCCTATAGGTACGTCCTAGGAGAGTGCCAAAAGGATATTTGTGGGTGCAAAGAATATGAGGTTGTCTGTTCCCGTGAGCGTGCGTGCCCACTTCTCCCAGCTGTGGATCAGAAAGTGTGTGCTAGGTATGGGTTCGTGACATTTAGGGTCCCATTTCACTTATGACCTCAGCATGTGTTCTAATTTGTTTGGCACGCATCCTCCAGGTGGAGCTAAATCGTCGGTTTGGCACCTGACAGGACTCCCAGTCCCTGTGCCAATATCGCTGCTCTGTAGTAAGATTTCACATTTGGGATACCTAAGCCTCCCTTTTAGGTGTTTGCCAGGTTTGGCGCCTCAATTTTCTTGTTTTTTGTTTTTTCCAAATGTATGTGTTGAAAGTGGTTTGGAATCTTTTCAGGAGTTTATCTGGTAGCTCCACAGGTATGGTGTGGAAAAGGTATAGTACATGGGGCAGCGCTATCATCTTGGTAGTATGTATCCTCCACAGCCATGACACCTCCAGACCTTGCCATGTATCTAATGGTGCTTGTAATTTGTGGGTTAATGGCATATGGTTCTCTTGAATTAGTTGTGAGTCTGATTTTGCTAGATTAATACCGAGATATTTAAGGTAATTCTTTAAGGATTGCACTGTAGAGGAGGGGATGCCAATGGATAGTGCCTGGGTTTTTGTGAGATTGTTCTTGTAATATGAGATCTTGCCATATTGTGTCAGGAGATCCATCAGATTCGGGATGGATGTTTGTGGGTGGGTTAGAAAAAGCAGGACATCATCCGCGAATAGTGCAATTTTTTGGTTTTGATTTATTCTGTGTTTCTCATTTCGTTTGTAAGTGGGAAGACTGTTAATGCTAATATTTAAAAATCAACACAAATCGTTCCTCTGCGTAAACTAAAATAATTCATAGAAATACAAACTCAATTTGGACTGCCTGACCAGGAGATTTTTTAATCATGCCAGAATAAGACATTTAATTACCACCCAAGGGACTAAGGAATTTCCAAAATTAAAAAATGTTGTTATTATTAAACACTAGAAAAATAAACTGATCACTAAGACTATGCATCTAATTAAGAATCTAAATGTTGCAGAAAAAACAATCTATAATCAAGTGAGATATACTTGATTATAGATTTAGTTTTTTCTGCATATATAAATCTTTCCCATTGGACATAAAGGGAGACAAATCTTTAGGAAAATAACACATAGTCCCAGTTTACATGAGACCTTTTTAAAATTATCCACATGTGGCATCTCACTCCACATAGAATTGATAATTTTAAATTGATATTTAGGTATATGCTGGAGATGTTGAAATTATGTAGGTACACTGTACTACATGTGGTGGGAATGTAATGGTTTAACAGAAAGAAATGAAGAAGATTTATAAAATATTCTTAGCACTGGGTATACGTCAGGCAACTCTGTTACTGCAAACATGTTGATTGCTCCAAACTGCAACCTTGAACAAAAAATTCTGCTTATACATATTTACTATCAAACGTACAATAGCCAAAGATTGGACAATACCTGTCACCTTTTTATCGTTAAAAATAACTAATCAGATTAAATATCAAAGGCAAAGTGAGGAAGGATTCTTTAGAAATACAAGCAGGCCTTCTTTACATAAGAATGTGTGGGATAAATTGATTAATATCTCTTCAATTAATCATAGATAGCCACCATGAGCAGGAAAATAGTATAACGAGCATTAATGAGAACCGGTCATAATTGGAGTACTAGTTTACCACCATAGCTTGGAGGAAAGACGAGACAGGGGGATATGATAAAAACATTTAAATGCATAAAGAAAATCAACACAGTAAAGGATGAAACTATATTTAAAAGAACCACTACAAGAGGACATAGTCTTAAATTAGAGGGACAAAGGTTTAAAAATAATTTCAGGAAGTATTACTTTATAGAGAGGGTGGTGGACGCATGGAATAGACTTCCAGCTGAATTGGTAGAGGTTAACACAGTGAGGGAGTTTAAGCATGCTTGGAATAGGCATATGGCTATCCTAGACTTAAGTTAAGGCCAGGGACTAAATAAAAGTATTGCAAAAATTGGGCAGACTAGATGGGCCCAATGGTTCTTATCTGCCGTCACATTCTTTGTTTCTATGTTTCTATGAAAAATTTCAATGTGTAAAAACTGAAATGAGGAAAGCCCTATATTTGACTTTGTAACTTCCAAAACACCATAAAATCTGGACATGAGGGTACTTATGTACTTGTGAGACATTGCAAAACACAAATATGAGTGGTTTAGAGCAGTAAAATGATTAATGCCCATATAAAGGCTTGTCCAGACCACATATGTGTATTGTTTACAATTTTTGGCTTTTTGGTTTAAATTATAAATAATTGTCAAGTGGAGTATGCCCCTTTAAGTGTGATAATACCAAATTAAAGTACGACATTAGGAAGGTAATAACTAAACAGCTCCCTAATTTAGCCCCCTTAACGATGGCAATCCAACATAAAGATGACTAATTAGTCAAGTGTTGTGTTTAGTACACTTCTAAAAATGTATCACATACTTTTTGTTGCTATATTTTGGTTTGCATATTTGCTTAAAGGGACTCTCCAGCGCCAGGAAAACAATCCATTTTCCTAGCACTGCAAGTCCCCTCTCCCTCCCACCACCCGTCCCCCGGTAGCTGAAGGGGTGAAAATCACTTACCTGAGACCCCGCCGATGTCCCTCTGCGGTGGTTTCTGCTCACTGCTGCTCCTCCCAGTGATTACGTCAGCCGGTGGGCGAGACTGATCCCGCCCCCGCCGGCTGAGGAAACCTAAGGTGCATGCGCTGCAATGCTGCGCACGCGCATTAGAGCTCTCCATAGGAAAGCACTGAAAATGCTTTTCAATGCTTTCCTATGGGGAATTGAGCGACACTGGAGGTCCTCATACAGCATAAGGACGTTCAGCGACGCTCTAGCACAGGTTTCCTGTGCTATGGACACAGAAGTGTCCTCTAGTGGCTGTCTACTAGACAGCCACTAGAGGTGGAGTTAACCCTGCCAGATAATTATTGCAGTTTATAAAAAACTGCAATAATTACACTTGCAGGGTTAAGGGTAGTGGGAGTTGGCACCCAGACCACTCCAATTGGCAGAAGTGGTCTCGGTGCCTGGAGTGTCTCTTTAACCCCTTAAGGACCAAACTTCTGGAATAAAAGGGAATCATGACATGTCACACATGTCATGTGTCCTTAGGGGGTTAAAAGTGTTTGCATGTTCCTTTAAATGTAATAATACCAAATTTAGGTCTCAAATTAGGAAGCTAATAATTAAACAGCACCCTCATTTTGTTATCCTTAAAAATGGAAATCACACATAAGAGTACCAAATAAGGGAGCAATTTACTAAACAGCTGAAAGTGCAAACTTAAGGAAAAATCCCCTTTTCTTAATTTTCGGTTTTAGTTGTTTATTACATTAGTCATAAGAATAAATGGATCTGAAATCATGAGTTTTGATTTGTTAATTTGTGATTTGTTTTTGGTATGTTTCTGTTTGTAATAAATTCTGAAGTTCAGACACTTATGAACTAACACGTTTATATGAAATTTGATAAAGAAATAAAAAATTGCACAGAAAAATACATTACAAACAAATTGCACTGAGAAAAATGAATACCTTATTCTAATGAAGAAACTAGAGAGCATTAATGAGGAAAGTGATATTCCAGTGCAATTCCCAGTTGACTCTCAAATGAATTACAAAGTTTGTAGATGTGTTTAGATATTTCATGCACTTTTGGTTCATTCCATATATTGTAGGGGGTCTAGAGATCAGTTTTAAGAGGAGCAATCAATGGATTCCATCTTTGACTGAAAACATACATTGACAATACATTTTTTGTGTAGTATGTCATCCTTCTTTCAACAATTACCTGGTATTGTACCTGTAATAAAGGTAGTCAGGCCGTAACAGGATTGTAAATTCTTTTAACCCATTCCCGACCTCGTACGTACTAGGTACGTCCAACAAAAACGGTCCTTATATATATATATGTGTATATATATATATATATATAATCTATATAATATGTGTGTATATATATATATATATATATATATATATACATACATATATATATATATATATATATATATATATATCTTATATATAACGTCATACTAAGTGTATTTTTTTATTAATCCACTGAACAAAATTATAAATTCAACACTTTTGATTTTGCCCTCATTTATCATGAGCTGAACTCAAAGTTCTAAGACTTTTTCTATGTACACAAAAGGTCTATTTCTCTAAAATATTGTTCACAAATCTGTCTAAATCTGTGTTAGTGAGCCCTTCTCCTTTGCCAAGATAATTCATCCTCCTCACAGGTGTGGCATATCAAGATGCTAATTAGACAGCATGTCTTTTATTGTGTCTAGCCTAAGGCACACCTTTGCAATAATCATGCTGTCTAATCTGCATCTTGATATGCCACACCTGAGGAGGTGGATGGATTATCTCGACAAAGGAGAAGTGCTCACTAACACAGATTTAGACAGATTTGTGAACAATATTTGAGAGAAATAGGTTATTTGTGTACATAGAAAAAGTCTTAGATCTTTGAGTTCAGCTTATAAACAATTTAATGGCGAGAAAAACAGTATATATTATGTGTGGGTACAATAAAATAAGAGCAATATTACAGCTCAACGCAAACACTGCAGAAATGTAAAAAACAGCCCTGGTCCTTAACGGTAAGAAAATTGAAAAATGGTCTGGTCACTAAAGTGTTAAGCATTAGGTTATGTTTATACAGTAAAACAAACAAGATGTCTATGATTGCAATAATTGGAAGAGAAATTGTCTGGCAGATGAAATGACTTTACATTATTACTCTTGACACACACTGAGACACTTACTCAATGGAGTTAACTTGATAACACTAGTAGACCTAGCCACAAGATCTACAGCAATGCAATATGTAAGAAGGTTTACTGAGGGGCAGACCAAGCAACCTTGAGAATCCAAGTTTGCCTAGTAGAGGTAGCAGAGAGACAATGGCAGGTTTTGCAGAGTGAATGGATACAAAGCAAATAAGTGGTTTAATGTGGAGGGGCAACTGAGAGTCTTTTGCATTGTGTGGAATGGAGTTTACATTGAGTGACTTAGAAGTAATGTCTGCAATAATATTATAATGGCTTAATGGACGATCTTGGAGTTTGGTCTTCAATAGTACACTTGGGTATGAAATTGGAGTTTAAACAAGGCACAGGAATAATTGGAGAATATAGATAGGTAGAGTAGGTTGATACGTGCATCTATGAGGGCAGTAAGCATGGAGGGGGAATCCAAGAGAGAAGTCATGAACAAGAGCCGGGGTCAGGAGTGAACATTCGCAAGTAGGACAATCCAAAAGGGTAGTCAGGAACAAACATGTATGTTTTCTAGCAAACAATATCTAGTAAATAATAATACTCCCTATCATTTTTGGAGTGTACCTATTAGGATATTGCACTTATCGGCATCAGTTATGTTTTCATTTGATTTATAAAATCAGGAAATATTATTGTCAAAATTTAATTTGCCTCTTAACTAAAGTAGATGCACATACTATTTTATTGTTTTTTTTTATAGTGGAGTCATCTACCAAATTACCATAATCACCCTAGCCTTAAAAAAAAAAAAAAAAAATACTATTACATGCACCTCCCTCTAAAGAGAGTTCGTCATTCAATATTTTTTAAATTGAGATCTCCTTTGACCACAAATTATTATTTTTTTTTATGAATACAGTATATCAACTCAAACTTTTTATTTTTCCAAAGTTTCTCCATACAATGTTTATATAATGTATATTTCTAAACTTCTAGGATTATGCTTTTGCTAAAATAGTAAGTGTTGTAAAAACAATAAAAAGAAAATGCAGTATTTTGATGAGTTACTCTTCATAAACAGCATAAAATAAAAGAATATCTACAAACAAAAAAAATACAACACAGCTTGCAGAAATTTTCACAAACCCCCAGGCAAAAGTGTTTTTTTTATTATCTCAATTGAAACTATTACTTTCATATTGTAATAAACAAAGGGCATTTAGTTTAAGAAACTACACATAACTCTATAAAGCAAACAATAAAATTATATATTTGCTTGTTTAACATTATCAACTTATACACAAGAGAATACTGCAACTTGAAGATAAGAAGAACTATGAATAGGCAAACTGGGTAAATCTCACAGCAGAAAATTATTGGCTTTTTTTTTCTATTTTAACACATTTGATCAAATTACTTGCATGAGAAATCATCAGACTGTCACGTATGCTGCTTATAGTCATATTGTTGCCTGTTGATGTCTTCAAGAGGTGATTAGGTTCTTATAAAATGAAGAAACCATGTTAAATGTTTCTGATTGCTTTTAAATTAAACCACAGAGATGCCATGAATAAAAAGAGGCCTCCTAAAGAGATTCCTAATAATGAGCAGAACGCCTGCTTATAAGGCTACTTGACTTGCTTTTCCACTTTAGATTAGAAATACACTTCAATTTAAATATTGATAACAGCTTTTGACCCGTTGATATGACATATCTTAACATGCATGAAATATTGTAATCTAAAAGCCTACTGAACTCTGATTCCAACCTGAAGAGTTTTAATTTGATATGCAACTTTAATTTTGATCCTTCTGGAATGCCGCATGATTTCCCCTATTCTTTGCAAATATTTGCTTTTTTTCGTGCCACTTGAGATAAAGCTGAACTGAAGTATTCTTATTTTTAGAAAGGGTAGGTCTTTATCAATGAGAATGTTACATAGTTACATAGTTACATAGCTGAAAAGAGACTTGCATCCATCAAGTTCAGCCTTCCTCGCATATGTTTTTGCTGTTGATCCAAAAGACGGCAAAAAACCTAGTCTGAAGTGCTTCCAATTTTGCAACAAACTAGGAAAAAATTACTTCTTGACCCCAAAATAGCAGTCAGATGTCTCCTTGGATCAAGCAGCTATTACCCCACTAAATAGAAATTATATCTCTGTATGTTATGCCTGTTCAAGTATTTATCCAATTGCAGTTTAAACATCTGTATGGACTCTGACAAAACCACCTCTTCAGGCAGAGAATGCCATATCCTTATTGTTCTTACTGTAAAAAACCTTTTCTTTACCTTAGATGAAATCTCCTTTCTTCCAGCCTAAATGCGTGACCTTGTGTCCTATGTATAGCCCTGTTTATGAATAGATTTCTAGATAATGGTTTGTACTGGCCCCAAATATATTTGTATAATTTTATCATATCCCCCTGAGACGCCGTTTTTCCAAACTAAAGAGATTTAATTTTTTTAACCTTTCTTTGTAACTAAAATGCTCCATTCTTTTTATCAATTTTGTAGCTCGTCTCTGTACTTATAACAGGTGCACAAAATTGCACAGCATATTCAAGGTGTGGTCTTACCAGCGATTTCTAAAGAGGCAAAATTATATTTTCATCCCGAGAATTTATGCCCCTATTTTCACATGACAAAACCTTACTGGCCTTAGCAACTGCAGATTGACATTGCATATTGCTGCCTAATTTGTTATCTATAACAATTCCCAAATCCTTCTCGTGTGTGGTTATCCCTAATGCACTACCTTTTAGGGTGTAAGTTGCTTGTGCATTCTTGATCCTGAAGTGCATAACTTTGCATTTCTCTACATTAAATTCCTCCTGCCATTTTAGTGCCCAGTCCCCCAATCTATCCAAATTCCTCTGCAGAAAAGCAATACCCTGCTCACATTTTATTACTTTACAAAGTTTTGTGTTATCTGCAAACACTGAAACATGACTTTCAATGCCTATTTTAAGATCATTTATAAATATGTTAAATAGAAGCAGTCCCAAAACAGAACCCTGAGGGACACCACTTACAACTTTTGTCCAGCCTGAAAATTTACCATTAATGACATCTCGTTGTACTCTATCCTTAAGCCAATGTTCTACCCAAGAACTGTCATGGGTAAACCCAGCATAAAGAAAACCAGACATAGAATAGAAAACCAGAAAAACCAAGAAAAACTAAACAAGAATTGTAAAAAGAGCACTTAATACCATAACCTATCACCAGAAATGATCCACAGCATGAATAGGACGTGACATTACTCCCCTCCTAAGGAGCAACCTCCAGACGCTCCCAGCAGCTCGCAGGCAGAGACCAGAAAAGGAGCGACGATCATGCAACAAAGTCCTCTTGACTCTTCTGAAGGCAAGGATCCCGCACCAGAGAGGTCTCCTTCAATTGAAGCACCAGCCAGGAATGAAGAACAGGAGCACTGCCACCAAACAGGAACTGGAATCAGGAAACAGAACCAGGAAATAAACATAGCAAGATAGCACCTGTAGAGACCACTGAACCACTTAAAGATCGACCTCCTCTAAAACAGGAATCAGACTAACTGAACAGGAATGAGGAAGTCATCTCCAGCAGACTGGTCCAACTACAGGATCTCTTGCAACCAGAATACCTCAGGCAGGGCTGGAAAGCTGATTAGTCCACTCCACAAACTCAATGTTTTGCCTACGGCCATATGTCATGGGTGGCGGTGTGGAGACCGGGACCACAGTGTGCCTGATGATGATAAGAGTCAACCTTGTGGAAATTAACAATCAGGGCCTGGTGCAGGCCCACACGCCCCCTGGGCCCTGATGCAGCTTCTGGGGATCCCAGGAGTTAGGTGAAAATATGCAGACCTCCCAGGATCTGGATAGGGAGGCTCTGCATCAGATATGTATCCAGTACTAGAAACAAGGCAAGACTAGAACAGGCACCAAACAAGATAAGACAAGACTAGAAGAACCCAGAACTGGAGAAGGACAGAAAGCGGAGTCCAGAACACGTACACAAGACATTAGGGAAACCAGAACAAGGCATGGACGGGACAGAACTGCACATGAACTGGGAAGACTAGACAATAGATACAAGGCAAAACAAGAGGAGACATAACTAAGTACTAATATGTGTAATAAACATTGGAGATTTAGACATACATAAATGGCCAAGATGTATGCAGCCCACCACTGCGCCAAAGTACTCCAATTACGGTGGGTCCTAACTGCCTAGATATGCATGACTAAATAAACAATAATAAAACACACACAACACTTACCTGCAAAGGAATGAGCAGAGGAAATGAAACCACTGCCTGCAGGACCAGACTGAAACAAAAAGGATTAATGGCAAAGAAACGGGTAGGTCAACAAAAAACAAACATTTAAAGGAATCCAAGAGACTGGGAATTCCAGGAATTGAATAAAGGAATGAACCCAGAAAACCCAGCATAAAGAAAGCCAGAAAAAACAAAGAATTGTAAAAAGACTTGAATGTTGGTCAAAAGATCAACATTTTTTTGTTATAACGAGATCCAGAAAAGCATCCTTTCTAGTTGGTGCTTATACCAGTTGTGACATGAAGGTGTAATTTAACACATTCAAAAGCCTGATTCCCCTTGCTGAAGTACTAGTCACTCTATCCCAATTTATGTCCTATCTCCGACTCCACTACGTGCACCAACTAAACTCTGCTCAGTGAGCAGCAGACTCCTCTTAAGATTGTCAATCTCCCTCAGTGCTGCAATTTGCCTCTCCAGATCTGAGTTTCCAGAAAAGCCACTCGCTCACACCCACCACAGAGGTATCTTGCTAGCACTCATCCCCAGTTACCAAAAACACAAGTGAGTAAAAATATATTTACCCTCTTGGTTTAAAATAATTTATAGTTTAAAAACTCCTGTTGTTTCAAATCCTACTTAAAAGATACTACTTTAAATAGCCCACTTTCAAGCAAACTCCAGTGAGTAAGCTCTGTGAGTCAGTAGTGGGTTTATATTGGCAATACAAATCCCACACAGGTGGAAATTAAGGGGCACTCCTCCTAATTAGCTCAGCAGCAGCAGCACCCACAAGGAGGGGAATATAAACAGCAAGAGAAAAAAAAAGAGGGAAAAATGTTTTAAATAAAAACAGCAAGGAGAAAAAAAAAATTAAAATGGGACAAAGTTTTGAATGGAAAATGGAAACAAGTTTCAAATAAAAAATTAAACCTGCTTTTTCACTTGGTATTAACTAATACCAATCACAGTCCACCAGTTCTCCAAGAAACTCCTGTTGTTTCAACTCCTACTTTAAATAGCCTAGTTTCAAGCAAACTTCAGTGTAACTCCCTTTTTCATTCTCTCAGTAAAGATATTGATCCTTGTTTCTGGCAGGCGCTGAGTTCTGCTATTGAGAGATTATGAAGTCTAGTCTTTCATTCAGTGTCTTCATGCAGTGTCTCAATAGATGCTATTGTTACATAGTAATCTACATTATTAATAGACTCAAGCCTATCAAGTTCAATCTTTAAAACACATTTCTTTGTTGTTGGTCCAAAAGAACTTAAAGAAAACCATTTAGAAGCAATTGCTAATTATGCCACAAATATGGAAAATAATATCCTTCTTGGCTCCATAATAGCTGTTAGAGAACGACACCACCGAAGTGTGATTCCCTGACCATTATTTACTGAAGTGAGAATAGTCAAAATTAAAGGAACATTATAGCTTTAGGAATACAAATATGTATTCCTAACACTATAGAGCACTAGCCACCTAAACGGTGACTAGGGCACCAGTCTGCAGTGAATAAATAGTCAATTAACCATTTATTTGCTTACCTTAATCCAGCGCCAGGCTCCCTCTGCACTGGTGAACTCTTCTCTTCCATCGACGTCAGCTCCCGATTGGTCGAATGCGCATGTGCGCCAGAGCCGCGCGCACATTCAAACCTGCCCATAGTAAAGCATTACTCAATGCTTTCCTATGAGGTTCTTTAAGTGCGATTTAATCAGTCTAAATTGCGGAAGTTTCTTTTGTGGCTGTCAGGGAGACAGCCAATAGAGGCTGGATTAACCCTGCAGTGTAAACATGGCAGTTTCTATGAAACTGCTATGTTTTCAGCTGCAAGGTTAAAACTAAGGGGACCTTGCACCCAGACCATTTAATTGAGCTGAAGTGGTCTGGGTGCCCATAGTGTGGTCCTTTAATCAAGTTCAACATTTATTGTAAGTGAATTTTAAAAATTAGGTCAAAGTATCTGACTTGGAAGCGTAGCTGACTTGGAAGTGTTTTGGAGTTTGTCTACTATGTCCTTAAATATAAAATTCACTTTTAATTCCTGACAATTCTCACATTAGTTAATAACACAGACAGTGTTATCAACGTTTTCAAAATGCCTGATAAAATTTGGGCTTCTTGGAAGATATAACTAGGAGATTCACAAACCACAGGTACACAGAGATAATATTTTTACAGATACAAAGGATTACACGCTTGCCACCTTAGCCCTAAGCATCACCACTATATGACCACTACTACTGTCAGGTTTTAGTTTATTGCCCTTTTTTATGTTTATTTCTCACTTTTGTGTCTTTAAATGTGAATTTCCTGGCCATTTATGGCAGAATCACTTATGGGTTAGCTCTGCCCCCAACAGGAACAGGACAGAAAACAATTAAACAAGACAAACAGGAATTATATCCTATAAAAAAAAATGTGAGGCCACCTTCCCATGTGTACCATGGGTTCTTGCCAGATAAAGTTCAGCCTCTCTTTATCTGAAGAACTCAGTAATAAGCCTGCAGAAGCAGGACTAACTGAGTTAGGTACATATAAGTATATGTACCACAGCATTGGTATATTAAATGGGCTGCTTTAAAAACTTTAATGATGTGAGGTCGGTGATATCCTTAAAAAATCCCTTTACATGCATCAAAGAACCCAGTCAGATATTGGGGCAGAAATTTGAGAGAAGTCTGGGTAAGATTTTTTTTTCTCTTACCCTTAATATTCCTGTATATTCTTTCCATCATGCCAGATCTGTGAGGGACTACAAGAGGCTTCAAGGGGCTTCCCAGGAGCTTGTATATGGGTATTTTCACCGGCTCTCAGGTCGATTCTGTGCTCGGTAGGTGGAGCATGCGCAGGAACGTCAGAAATGTCACAACTTGTACAAGCACCAACTAGAATGGATGCTTGTCTGGACCTGGTTTTAACAAACAATGTTGATCTTTTGACCAACAGTCAAGTAGGTGAGCACTTGGGAACTAGTGATCACAATATAGTGTCCTTTGAAATAAACTCAAAAAAACAAAAGCACATGGGGTATACTAAAACATATCATTTTAAAAAGGCCAATTTCAATAAGTTAAGGGAAGCTTTACAATATATTGACTGGCATAAACTCTTTAGTGAAAAGAACACTGAGGATAAATGGATCATCTTCCAACAAATATTAGAAAGGTACATTAGAAAAAAAATAAGAAAAGGGCATTTAAAGCATTTAAATCGGACAAATCGGATTCATCTTATAAAAGATATAAGGAAGCAAATAATGTGTAAAAAGGCAATTAGACATGCTAAACTTCAAAATGAAAAAATGATAGCTAAAGAGAGCAAAACCAACCCCAAAGCATTTTTTAAGTACACAAATTCTAAAAAAAACAAAAATGAAAGTGTAGGTACACTAAAAACTGAAACGGGGTGTTAGTTAATGAAGACCAGGAAAAGGCACGCATTATAAATAACTATTTCTCCTCCATATATATTAGGGAAGAACCCATGGCAATAGATGTGCAAATGATTGCTACTAAAAACTTGCAGAATAATTGTAATTGGTTAACTCAAGACAAGGTGCTGCAGCAACTAAAGAAAGTTAATATAAACAAAGCTCCAGGGCCTGACGGTATCCATCCACGTGTACTTAAGGAACTAAGTGTAGAAATAAGTGAACCTCTGTTTTTAATCTTTCAAGATTCTTTTCTTTCAGGAAGTGTTCCAGAGGATTGGAGGAAGGCAGATGTGGTTCCTATATTCAAAAAGGGTTCAAAATCCTTGCCTGGAAATTATAGACCTGTGAGCTTAACTTCTGTGGCTGGGAAAATATTTGAAAGGTTATTAAGGGATAATATTCAAGAATTCCTTGAGAAGAACATGGTTATCATGTTTTATGAAGCACAGGTCATGTCAAACTAACTTGATTGCGTTCTACGAAGAAGTAAGTAGAAGTATAGATCAGGGTGTTGCAGTGGATGTAATCTATTTGGATTTTGCCAAGGCATTTAATACAGTTCCACACAATAGATTAGTGTTCAAACTCAAGGAAATCAGTCTAGATGAAAATGCTTGTTCTTGGGTAGAACATTGGCTTAAAAACAGAGTACAAAGAGTTGTCATTAATGGTAAATTTCAAGCTGGACAGAGGTGGCAAGTGGTGTCTCTCAGGGGTCTGTTCTAGGACCCCTTCTATTTAACATGTTTATAAATGAACTTGAAGACAGCATTGAAAATCACGTGAGCAAAATATTAATTTGCTGCACAGGGATTTAGATAGACTGGGCACTCAAATGGCAGATGAAATTTAATGTCGAAAAATGCAAAGTTATGCACTTCGGCGTAAAGAATACACAAGCAATGTATACCCTTAATGGAAGCGAATTAGGGATAACAACACACAAAAAGGGAATTGTTATAGACAACAAACTATGCAACAATGTGCAATGGCAATCAGCAGTGGCCAAGGCTAGTAAGGTATTGTCATGCATGAAAAAGGGCATTCATTCTCGGGACGAGAATATCATTTTGCCTCTTTATAAATCACTGGTAAGACCACATATTGAATATGCTGTGCAATTTTGGGCGCCTGTTCTAAAGAAGGATATTATGGCACTAGAAAAAGTGCAGAAGCAGGCTACAAAATTCATAAAAGGACTGGAACATATCAGCTATGAAGAAAGGTTAACAAATTTAAACCTATTTAGTTTAGAAAAACATCGCCTGAGAGGGGATATGATAACATTATACAAATATATTTGAGGCCAATACAAACCATTGTGTGGAAATCTATTCACAAACCGGACTTTACATAGGACACAAGGCCATGCATTTAGACTGGAAGAAAGAAGATTTCATCTAAAGCAAAGGAAAGGTTTTTATACTGTAAGAACAATCAGGATGTGGAATTCTCTGCCTGAATAAGTGGTTTTATCAGAGTCCATACAGATATTCAAACAGCTAACTGCTTTAACAAGGATAAATCTGACTGCCATTCTGGGGTCAAGAAGGATTTTTTTTCCTAGCTTGTTGCAAAATTGTGCTTCAAACTGGGTTTTTTTGCCTTATTTTGGATCAAAGCAAAACACAAATGTGAGGAAGGCTGAACTTGATGGACGCAAATCTCTTTTCAGCTATGTAACTATGTAACAATATGTTGCTGGAAGGCTGCCCTAGACAGGAACATTATCCATTAAGGTAAAAAAAAAAAAAAAAGATTGCAAAACTTGGAACTCAGTCCCTAAAATTGACTCCGCAATTATCCATATAGCGAAAAAGACCATTCCACCCACTGACTCCATGGCTTATCTGAGGGAGCATATGGAAAAAAGGTTAGATGCCAATCTTAAAGGACCACTATAGTGCCAGGAAAACATACTCATTTTCCTGGCACTATAGTGCCCTGAGGGTGCCCCCACCCTCAGGGACGCCCTCCCGCCGGGCTGGATGGCAAGGAAAGGGGTTAAACTTACCTTTTTTCCAGCGCCGGGCGGGGAGCTCTCCTCCTCCTCTCCGCCTCCGATCCTCCTCTTTGGCTGAATGCGCATGCGCGGCAGGTGCTGCGCGCGCATTCAGCCTGTCTCATAGGAAAGCATTTATGCTTTCTTGTGGACACTGGCGTCTTCTCACTGTGATTTTCACAGTGAGAAGCATGCAAACGCCTCTAGCGGCTGTCAATGAGACAGCCACTAGAGGCTTTAGAGGCTGGATTAACCCATTTATAAACATAGCAGTTTCTCTGAAACTGCTATGTTTATTAAAAAAAAGGGTTAATCCTAGAGGGACTTGGCACCCACACCACTTCATTAAGCTGAAGTGGTCTGGGTGCCTAGAGTGGTCCTTTAAAAAAATCATACCTAGCATTAGGATCTGCTCTACATCCAGCACTAGCTTTAACCACTTTGTCAAGAGCCTTTAACGTGTGGTTAGACAAATTAGAGGAAGACATTCACCTTTTGGAAGAACTAAAAAAGCTGAAGTTGGCTACTGAATTTTGTTCCAAAGCATCATTGGATGTCACTAGAATGGTGGCTAAAAACATGGGCCTGTCAATTGTAGCAAGAAGAGCGTTATGTTGCACTTTTAGGGAGCAGACTATGCTTCTAAAGCTTCCCTGTGTGCTCTTCCTGTCACGTATTCATCCGCTTATAAAAATGTGGTTAATGACATTTACTGTCCACACAGGAAAAGTTGTGCCAAGCAACAACCAAATCCACAGAAGGGTTAATACTGAGCAGCAATTATGCTTATGGGAACCTGGTAACTGCCTTTGGGGTCAAAGGCCGGTTACAGCCTATCAGACCTAGAAGAGGGGTATTTAGGCCCAGTTCTCATCCTGCTCAGTGCCCTGTCGTGGTTGCCCTTGTGGTTGTCCGAGAGCGCGTTATTGATTCTGGTAATTCTGGTTATTTGACTTTGGCATTGTTTTTGACTTCCCTGTTTTCAGGCATCCCTGACTCTTGGCTTTTCCTTATCGTTGCATCTCTTTCTGTTTCCCTTGACCTCGGCTATTCCTGATTATTCTTTGGTACGTTAGTCCGGCCATTCTAAGGTCTGGTATACGTTACCTGTGACGAGACCAATCTCGCCACATTGCATTGGAGAAGCCTGGTTGCTCACCTGCTGCCTTTGGACTATGGCCCCATGTTAAAAAACTTTGTTGCGCCTGCAGAAAAGCTGTATTCGTGCTTTTCTGCCAGTTGTTCGGTAAAATAGACCACCTGGGAGCTGGAGTGTGCCGGCAATTAACCTCCCTGAAGCTGCGGTTAACCGCAGCTTAATTGACAATTACTGGGTGGTCGTGGTTACACCTAGCCGCCACACGATGGCGGTGTTATGGAAGCTCCCCGGGTAGCCAGCGCTTGTTCTACCCAGCGGCAGGACACCAAAAGCGGACACTTTTGTCTTACAAGCCCCGCTGAGGCTGGAAGTCTGCAAACCCGTTCGGGAACTGAACAATGGAGCATTCGGGACTTTTAGTGCTGCAATTGTATTTGGTGTGCAAGTACCCAGATAGCCTGCCATGGAGCCTGTTCGTGGAATTAAAGACTTTGGTTCCATGGCGATTAAACTGTATTCGTGTGGTCTGAGCGCCATTCACCTAATAATGTGTGCTCAGACCTGAGCTATCTGGGGATATGTTAAATGTATAGTTTTAATGTAATGTGTCTTACCTGGTGTATTTTAACAGTAATGCTTGTTTTAGTATCCCCACGTGCATAATGGATATTTGCCTTTGTCTTGATAGATAATTGAATTACTTCTCAATTATCTCCCAGGGCAGAGGGGAGGAAGCCAGGATGCATTGTGGGAATATACTGTGACTGTGTGTCCTATTTGTCTGCTTGTCTGTCCCTTGTCACAGTCTCCCATTTGGTCCCCTATGGGAGTGTCCACCAGGTGGGAGACCTGCATAAATACTGGGCAGGTAGCCCTCATTAAACAGACCACTGCTTGACCTTCAACACGGAGCCTTGTCTCGTCTTTGGGGGGGATTTACTGAATGCTGATAGAGACTGATTGCTAGGAGTGTAAGCCGCTTGGATGCTTTTCCTATTCGTCTGCTAGCAGCAATTGGTATGGTTCCTGTTCGTGTGTTTGGAGTGCTATATTGGATGCTGTTCGGGAGTTTGGAGCATTCACTTATTGGCGGTTGGTGTGTTTGGTGTTCTGCAGTAGCTGTGCCTGCATCTCTGGAAAGGGGGCCGATCGCCTAAACGGTTTTTACCCCTTTTGTGCAAAACGGTCCGTTACATTACCTATCAGTCTTCAACATCTATTCCTTATGCCTTCTGGTTACAGAAAAGGTGGAGCGGCTTCTACTGCTACTTTGAGGCGTTGGATCTCAAACACCATAAAAAAGACCTATCGTGTCAAGAATCTATCTCCTCCGGAAAAGATAAAGACCAATTCAACTAGAGCATTGGATACCTCCTGGGCTACTTGGGGAGAGGTTTCTTCTGATGACATATACAGGGCAGCCACCTGGTCATTTCCTATGACATTCATCAGACATTAAAAGCTGGATGTAGCTTCTTCATCCACGTCCTTTGGGAGAGGTGTTTTGTCCTCCGTTAATGCTCATGAATAAATTAATTTTGCAGCAGTAGTATCTGTTCTTTTCTCCCTCCTATTGTTCTGAGCTTGGATATTACCCATAAGCGATGCTGCCATGAATGGCCAGAAATATAGAAAATTTTCTTAATACTTCCTGTAATTTTCTTTTCCTGGCTATAACTTATGACAGCATCAGCAACCTTCCCATGTTTTTTGTTTTATAGCTTTATACTATACTGTGGGTTAAAGGGAGGAGGGACCTTTTATGCCTACAGTCTGGTTATAATTAATTGTTTCCTGTCCTGTTCCTGTTGGGGGCGGAGCTAACCCACAAGTGTTGCTGCCATGAATTATAGCCAGGAAAAGAAAAACACGGTAAGAATGGAGAAAATTTTCTATATTTTTTTATTCTATTTTATGTCTGATATATATAAAAATCTCAAGAAAAAAGCAAATGGAAGCTAAATTAAAATGGTTAGAATTATATTATTCAAAATCATATTCATTACCAATATTTTTTTAATTATTTGATTTTGTACTTTCATTTTCTCACGGTTGTATTTTACATTAGTTCTCCCATAGCCTTTAACTTGTGTTTCATGGTTCTTTGCATGTAATTTAACCATAAATTATGTTAAGTCAAGGCTATTTAACTCAGTCCTCAAGGGCCATTATTAACATGCCCGAGTTTTAAGATTTCTTTAATTAAAGTGTGAATGAACAATTAACTTTGTGAATGACTAAACAATACATTTAGTCAGTAGAATCAACCACCTGGGGTTGAATTTAGTCATTGTGAAATAAAAAAAAAAATGCCTATGAATTTAATGGGATCTAAACTAGTCCATCTCATCTGTTAAAGATCCAAATATGCAATGAAATCTTGAGTTAGAGTTAAAAATACCCTTCAGAACATTTATGAAATTAATATATATTAAATCGTGTTTAATAGATAAGCTAACATTTGTTTTGCATTGTAAACTAGTCCAAAGCAAAATGTAGCCCATAAAGCTCAACATTCCTTCTAATTTGTCTTTTCATTGGGTTTCACTATCAATAGAAACAAACTATCACCAGCCTTACTGTAAATAGTACCTAACCCTTTTGTTGTAGGTCATCTCAAAATCATCAGGTTTCTTAAAAATAACCATACAGGTGTATCTGACTATTTCTACGTATCTAGTTCTGCACCCACTCTATGTGATAAAAATTACATCAATGTATACATGGCAATATTTCAGTCTGTATCTTAAAATAAATATTACACTAGACCCAATATAGTTACTTAGATCCTTACTTAGATCCTTACTAGGATACAGTTAATTATATAATATTTTTTTATTTTTTATTATTGCACTTTTTCCAGTAATTTCCCAATGAAAGAATTATTTGGCAGGTCCTACTCTAACAACCTAATATCTGCTCTTATGAGATTAACCCACTTACCTGGGGAACAAAATTCTATCTGGGTCTCTCTGAACATTTTGGCAGGTTAATGCAATGTATGATCATATACTGTAACTAAACCCCCTTTATATTTGCCTAGATTAGGTGTTTTAAAAAAAACAAAAAACAAATACAATCTGTCAACATTGAAGTTGCTGTTTAGTGGATAAGTGAGTGCACTGAATCTTGTGTATTGTATAAATTGTCCCCAAGCAGCACCACATTATGCATGTTCAGGTGAGTGCAGCCCCCTGGTTTCATCTTATTTATATCTATCAATTTAAATATATTACTAATAAAATTATATTTTTTGCTATTTTACATGTAAATTTAGATACATTTCGAATAAAATATATTTTTTTATTTGCTTTTGTAATGGACTAGATTTTAATCCCCAAGTAGCATTGAGATTTACTGTTTATGTTTAAATGGATATCTTGAATATTTTCATATAACATTTCAGCACAATCTGAAGTATTGTCTCTAGTTTACAGGCTCTCTATTTTCTCTGATAATTTTTGCAGGATGAAAAATGATGTGATATTGTATAGATGAATCTGGCACAGATGCATTTCAGATAAAGAAAATTGCTTTGGGTGGTAGAAAGACATCTTTGATTATTTCCATTATAATGTGATGGATCATTAACCCCTTTATTGTTGACATCCTATGGAGATTCAGTAAGCAATCTTAATTATTTTAAAATACACTTCTTTGTTATTTAGTTGGTGATTAAAAATGCATTACAAGATGGCAAAGGAAGAATATTTCCATTTATTAGCTGATCTAAGAACCTAATCATCATGTAGAGCTAACGTTATTATAAATCTTAAAACAATAAGCACAGTACAGTAGAAACAATGTATGTTGACTCTGTCAGTAATAAACACAATCACAATAAAAGTAAAAAAGATAATGATTAGCGTCTGTGAATTTGAGAACAGACTGTTACAGTAATTCGGCTGACAGTAATATACATGTTTCTAGGAAAATTTGTGATGTATCCTTTTCAACAGTAGCGGCTCTAGACTTTGTGAGGCCTCAAGCGAAACTCAAACATGAGGCCCTCACTAATACCCAAAGTATATATGTTGCTGTAGTTGTATTGAAGGATGGGTTTGCAGAGCTGGATACAGAGCGCTAGTCTCTGTATTCATTCTCCAGAGGCTTGCAGTATCGCGTCTCCCTGTGCTGCTGCGTTGGGAACTCACCGGCTATAGTTATGGCACAATTTGCAAACTAAATTAATTTGCAATACACAAATTTAATTAGCAATTATGCTAAGCATTAATACACGACTGTGGGGTATGATTACATAGTCGTGTATATATTACTGCCAGTGGGTGTATTTCTAATTGAGTCAGGTATTGTCTACCTGTGTATGTGCATGAAAGTGTGTGTCTGACCAAGAGTATCCTTGTGTGTGAATGTATGTCTTTATGAGTATGTATCTGGGACCTTATGTGTGTGGGGCAGCTGCTTGCATTGTGTGGTGTTTATGGG
Source organism: Pelobates cultripes (assembly GCA_933207985.1). NCBI lineage: Eukaryota > Metazoa > Chordata > Amphibia > Anura > Pelobatidae > Pelobates > Pelobates cultripes. The sequence continues at coordinate 263,781,624 of OW240914.1, forward strand.
GGCTGCCTGTGACCTATGTGCATGGGTGTATGATGAATCTCTTCAGTTTGTGACTGTGACAAGGTGAGTAATGGGGTAACTGTGGCAGGGTGAGTGTGACCGGGTGAGGGGGTATTGGTAAATGAGACAGGATTGGAGGGGTGAGTGTGACAGAATGAGGGAGGGTGAGAATGATAGGGGGGCAATTGTGACATGGCATGGGGAAGCAAGTGTGACAGGATTGGAGGAAGTTAATGTGACAGGCTGCATGTGGCATAGTTGGGGTGTGTATCACAGGGTTGGGTTGAATGTGTCATGTTTGGAGGAGGCAGTGTAACTGAATGAGGGGAGGTGGGTGTGTTAATGTGGCAGGATTAGATTAATGTGGAAGGGTGAGTGTGGCAGGGTTGGGGGGAGAGTGTGACAGGGTTTTTTGTGGTGAGTGTGGCAGGGTGAAGGGGATGAGTGGGGCAGACTGATAGAGGATGAGTGTGACAGGGTTGGGGACAGTGCAAGAGAAGGTGAGTCTGACAGGGTAATTGTGGTAAAGCAAGGGCAGGTGAGTTGGGTATGGTTGGATGAGAGTGACATGATTAGGAGGGTTTAATATGAGGGGCAATAACTACCTTCCTAGTTGGTCCTGTGGATTCCCCTGGAACAAAAGTATACAACTACTCACCCAAAAGTATACAACTACTCACCCAGAGGTTGAGGGGGACACAAGGACCCTAAAGAGCCAGGAAATCGAGTATGTTTTCCTGGCACTATAGTGGTCCTTTAACGGTAAAACATAATGGCCATGTTATTAAAACTGTATTTGCTCACTAATTCTCTGTCACACTCCACAGCTTGAGGATTGGCTCCAAGTATTTTTCACATACTTATTTTACTGAGTATACATATCTAGATCTCTATTTGACTTTTCGACATACAACATTGTTAGAAAAAATTATATTCCTTTTCAGTAACTTTTTATTTTCCCTCACTTACAATTATCTATTAAGCCAGTTTACTTAGTCCAACCCAGATTATTGCACACACTTTAGTTGTTTTCTTCTCTCAGTTTTGGCACACAAATTGATTTTCCAAATTAATGTGGACTTTATACATCATATATCCATGTATCACTTTAGCCATTATATTTTTAAATTAACTGTTCAGTGATAGCATTGTAGTTTATACTATTTCCTGTACAAACATCCATTTATGTAGATGGTTTGCTAATCTTATTTTTATTTACTAATATTTTCTGTTTTGATTGTTTTTCCTTTTATGATTTCTGTACAGCAATATTTTCCAAATTGCTGTGTACTTTATATTTTTATTCCCTTATAGTACTTGTATACTTTTGTCCCATCCCAACCAATATCCTCTCTCATTTGCTGTTGTGTGATGACATATATACATTACTACTCTGCCAATCACGGCATAGAGCGCGGTATTTAAATTTGTGTTTACAGGGATTCTGTTCCCCTTTGAAGAGCCGCTTACCGGCGAAATGCACGTCGGGACTCACTTTATGAGGTTCAGCCTTTTACACTGATAGACCACATTGATTGATTATCTCTATTAGGTTGCCGATGTTCTCCTGATATACACTTCTAGTATTAGGCTGTTAGAATTCTTGGTGTATCAATCTTCTGCACGCTGTATTAGCTTGAGACCAACTACAAGACCTATAGTGCTTGTGTATAACTACAGGAGACTCTGTGACTCTCTAGGCAGACTAGTGATTTAATTTGACAGGTGCCCTTGATGGCACAGATTTACCATTATTATTATTTTCTCACTTTATACTAGTCTCTCTGTTCTTTGCTAGGAAGTTAGACTTGCACTGATAGGTGCCCTTGAAGGCACAGTGTTTATTATTATTTATTTTTTTTATCAGTCCTTCCTACCTGTCGTTATTTTATTTTATTGACACCTCTAGTTTAGTATTTCATTTCTTTCTATTACCGTCTATTTAGGGAGTACTATTAGATTTACATTTTGATTACTTGTATATTGCTGCAGTAATTATTAGGACCCTATGTACACAATCTTTTTGCTTGTATCTCAAACAGCAGTTTAGGCGAGATTCCCTCCCTTTTTTCCCTCAGATGAATATCAATTTTTCAGTGTTGCTATTTCTGCCTCATCTTTGGATACTGACTCTATCTTGCTCTTAATTTGTTACAACTATTTAGACATTTATTGCAACACTATCCTCCTTGAGGTAACATAGCCTGGGATCTCTCAAGAGTTTATAAGACTATACTCATTACTTAGTGTATCCTTCATATATAGGTTTTTATATGTGATTAGTGACTTTATTATTATTATTTTTTCCACATTCCCTCACATTATTCTTTTGTTCACATGTTTTAGTTAATGTGTGTACCTATTAGTATTAGAATTTATTGTATTTATTGTTATTAAAAGTTAGGTATTATGATCTATCTTTAGTTTAGGACTGTGGTTTTTCATTTTTGTTTACAATTCTAAATCAGGGTTATTCCATTCACTGCCCTAATATTTCCTTGCACATAATTAGCTTCCTACTCTTTAAATTTTAGTTTTTTAGTTATACATAAACAAAGATAAAACATGGCAGAGCTGCTTTAACTGTAGATCGGGGAATGTTAATTACGATATTATAAAAATATTTAAATATTTTGTTTACCCTGAAATTGTCAATCTAGTCACGCATAAATGTTGAAATGTACATTTTAGGTTAGTTTATATTTTGGCTGTTTTTTTTTTTTTTATTAATGGTTTGAGAGATTACTTTTAGTATGAACATTTTTTCTCATCTCCTTTTGAGATGTGCAGTTAGCCTTTTATGTCCAATAATATGGACATTATCCCTTGGTTTCTGGGAATAGAAGTTCAGTTGCATTTTTTCTAACAAAATCTGATAATGAATTACTTTCATACAATTTGCACCCTGCACAAATACTTTAATTCATGTTTTGTTTTGTTTTTCTAGATGAAGCTAATTGCTGGCTGCAGAGTACTCAGTAAAAACCTGACAGGGGAACTACAATTCACAAAAAACACTTATGTGTCCATAAACTCTCACAGTACGTTAATTTAAATGATATTCTCAGAAATATAATTGAAAGCTATAACAGCAGTAGAATTAATACAATCACTTATTTCTTTGGAGAGTGCTCACTGCAACTCCTGAACTAAAATTCTGGTACATTTTCAATGTAGAAATGTCAAAGATGTGCATTATTTTTTTTAAATTTTATTATGTTATTTTCTCTATAATATACCATCTAAATAATACGTTTAAAATGTTGGCTGTGTCAACTCTAACCTGTCTGTCCCTTTTTCTAACTAACTAACTAATCCCTGAGCTATGTTATACTAGCTATGACTAGAAAATACACAGTAACCACTCTGAGTACCACTTTTGAGAGTTAAACAGTAATAATTCCTAAATTAAAAAAATTAACACTTTTTTAATTAGAACAGAAGGTTCAGGCAATCCTCCCATTGCCATAACCTTTCTGTGTTTAGTCTTTTTTAAGGAACACTTGTAGTGGTTTTAAATAATGATTTATCACAAAGCACAATAAGATTAATGCTTTTGAAGGACCACTAAGGGCAGTATGTAGGATTACTATAAAATATCCTATAAAATATAGAGCTCAATTTAAAATTCTGGTTCTTGATTTCAAATATCTACATAATGCTGCTCCCACCTATCTATCCTCCCTTATACACAAGTATGCCCCGTCTAGGCCTTTACGATCTGCTGAAGACTTAAGTCTATCTTCTGTCCGTACTCCCACCTCGGATGCTTGCCTTCAAGATTTCTGTGGAACTCGCTTCCCTCCTCCGTTAGCTGCTCACCCAGTCTCCACTCCTTCAAAAAAATCGTTAAAAACCCACTTCGTCATAAAAGCATATCAATTAAACTGTTAATAGCTCCTGACTGATTCCTCTTCTGCAACTGTCACTAGTCTAATACTATCCTTACATTTTACCCCACTCCCTCTAGCATGTAAGCTCATTGAGCAGGACCCTCAACCCCTCTGTTCCTGTGTGTCCAACTTGTCTGGTTACAACTACATGTCTGTTCGTCCACCCATTGTAAAGTCCTGCAGAATTTGACGACGCTCTATAAATATCATAATAATAACTACTTTCTATTCTTTATGCCAGTAACATCACAGGCCTGCCTATTCTAGAGAAGTTACTTCACATAAAACATCCCACTGAAAAAAAAAAGCAGAGGTAATAGAGATTCAGTCTCTTTCCCTTGCCAAAAATTTGGACCATCAGCTCTCTTCCCTTAGTAGTAGTAGTTTGTTTATTCTGTATTGTACTGTACTGCAATTTATTGCAATTGTTATCATTTATTATAGCCTGTTACTTGCTATAATTATTGTAGTAAATTGACATTACAATGTTTTGCGTATTTCATACCCACATATTTGACCATAATACCAGGAAACATGAACGTCTGAAATCCAGGCCAAATGTGGCAAATCCAGGTTCGGATAATTCAACTCAAGCCTGGATTAATAAAAAATCCAAAGTATTTGCCTGCTGTCAGCACAAAAAACTCTCAGGCAAATAGTTAAAAATTCTTGGTGGTGTTAGGTCTATTATGAAACAGCTGATCAGCCACCGCATGGGTTAATTTTGATGCAGTTGGTCAGCCATCAGATAAAACAAATGTGAAAAATGTAATAAATAAAAACTCTATTGTGGTCTATAAGACCCCCATATTAACCTACCTCAATATGCATATCTGCCAAACTGAAAACTAGAGACTGGGCAGCCACTCCCAGCAGGTAAATAGTTGTGCAACTGATCAAATTACTTGCAAAATGTAAGTAAATGATAATCTGCAAACGTTCATCTTGCCAGATGCATTTGGTTTATTATCAGTGCCATAAATCTCCACCCATAACCCAATGAGATTTCACATTCTGATCAAGAAAGGAATGTGAGCAAAAAAGAGCATTTCATTCTTTAGTCCATTATTGTCATGTTTCCACTTACCATGCCTGTGACGAAAGCACCTTCTGCTTGCAGGCCTCTTGCCCTGTGACTATGGCCCCTGGGATATATTGCCCTTTAAAAACTCTATTTGGGCATTATGGATTTTAAAGGCACTGTTTCCACCCCTTGGACTTTTAACTGGAACAGATTCAAACATGTAGCGGCGGCCATCTTAAATTGTCCAGCAGTGTTTTGCCGTTGAGTGTATGGAACTGTTTTGGCAATGGGACCATGTGCATGGTGGGGCAAAAATAAGACTTCCAGGAAATTCCTGAACCTCTGAACCGATCTGGGTGATTTTTGGATATGTTGTTCACCCATATTGGGGCTATTAGGGGATTGTGGGGATATGTTGTATTTTGGGGTACTTTTTGGGGTTTGTAAAAATTTATGTTTTTTCTGTTTATAGTTAATTGAGTTAGTCCATTGTCTTAGTTAATTGTATCACAGGCAGAGGGGAGGGCTTGTGTGCTGTATGTGGGAGTGTTGGACATTGTGGTATTGTTCTGATTGGTTTGTGTCCTTTGTGTGTCTGTGTTCCATCAGGTCCAGAGGGTGTGCCTCTGGCCTGAGGAATTGTATAAATTGTGCTGGCTTGGATCAAACAGACCTCTTCTACCCTTCATGAAGTCTTTGCTCATGTTTGGGGGATTGGAGAACTACACTCTGGGGATTGCTATAATCACTATACTCCTCAGAGTATAATCACTAGCTCTTGTAAGAGCTGTTCCTGTTCCTGTTCCAGTTTCACTCTCTGGACTAAGGAGAGGTTCATCCACTGGAAGCTGGAGCCCGGTCTTGGCTGCGGCGGTTCGTGGGGTTTGCGGTGGTTATGGTGCGGTGCTGATGGTCCTTGGCGAGCTCTTGGAGCATCGTTCGGAGGCACCCAGTCGGGGTGGCAGACGGTCCATCACAATACCCCTGCCATGTCTCACATCGCAGCCGTCACTGTCTCTCCTCCCTGAACGCCGGTGACCCCTACATGCTCAGCCTAGGGAAGAGACCATTGTTCTTCAAAGTAAAAGCTGTGCTGCAGCTATCCCAGTCCAGCCGCGGTCCGCAGTTAACACAAGCAGGAGGAGAATTAGAAGCGTGTGCGCCAGGCGGACCAGAGTGTCCCACAACTATTAAAGAGCCGGATCATTGAACCAATAATATGGGAGAGGTGGATATTGTGCTCCCTGGTGTATCTACATCTGTGATTCCTGTTACCTTCTGATCTGACCTGTGTTTGTCTGTTAACTGTTCCTGAACTTACGCTGCCTGCCCGTGACCCTGGCTTCCCTTGACTACGAGTTTGCTTAATCCCTAATGGTACTTAACTTTTAGTTTTCTACTGCTCCCTGGGCTCCTCCTGTCAAAACCATAGCAGAAAAACTGATTCACACATGGAAACCACAGAGTGAGCTGAAACGCTCAATGCTCTAACCAGACAGGTATCCACGCTTACCCAAGCTGTACAAGAGTTGCAGACACATGCCGCTTCCACTGTCATTAGAACTCCACTAGCTCCACCTGCTGCTCACTTGGTATCTTTGCCAGAAGATCATGCTACGGCCAGAACCTCAAGTATCCCTACCAGAACATTTTGTGGAAGACAAGTTGCATTCCCTTATCATGGCGTGTGACCTCTTATTCGATCTGACCCAGAATGTACTATTGTGGTTAAAGTCCATATTCTTATCACCCTTTTGACCGGCCCACGACCTCTTACGAGCTGATAATCCGAGCACCCAATCCTGGAATGCACTTATTTTTGCCATGACTTCTCTACATGATTATCTAAATAGAAAAGATACTGCACAAACCGCTATTAGATCATTACGCCAAGGCCGCAGACCCGAAGAGTACATTAATGAATTCAAGCGATACGCTACAGATACATGCTGGAACGATGTTGGACTTATCAATCATTTTTGTTTGGGCTTGTCTGTATCACTAAAAGACAACTTTGTCCATTTTATTATACCCAATACCTTTGAAGTTTTTTATACAACAGGCTATCCAGCTGGACCAATGCCTTAAAGAACGGCGACAAGAAAGGCCATGACCTATACTCCTGGTACCAAAACTACCTCTTCTGGTTACTCCTCTTATTTATCTCCCAAGGCCACTGCCTCCCTAACATCTAGGAGGGAACCCATGCAGGTTGGCCTGGTTCAAGGAAGATTACCCCATGCTGAACTACAAAGGAGAAGAAAGGAGAATACGTGTCTCTATTGTGGGTGTCCTCATCACACCGTGGGAACCTGCCCCGAGAAGTCTAAAAACACCCGGAATAAGCACGTTGACTGTATCACTATGACATCAGCATTAGTTATCACTACTCCTACTTTATCTATCTCTCTTTCCTTGCAGTGGAATGAAAACGCCTACAAGTGTCAAGCCTTGATTGACTCCGGGGTCAGCGGCTAGTTTTTATTGATTTTGTTCTCGCACAAACATTGTCCATTCCTTTACACAATAAAACTTCTCCCTTGAAAATACAACTGGTTGATAGGTCTTTCTTGCAATCTGGTCCACTTACCAAACAGACCAAACCAGTTCTTGTAGCGATAGGGAGACACACTGATACTTTATCGTTTGATCTGGTTCCCTCTCCATTGTACCCTGTTATCTTGGGAATTCCTTGGCAACGAGCACATGATCCTACCATTACTTGATCTACTGGTACTCTGACCTTTTATTCACATTGATGCAAATACCCACTCCCTCTTATCCCTGAACTTGTAGAACGTCTCCAGTCTGCACATCTTTACTCCACGTTGGATTTAAGTGAGGGCCTACAACTTACTCAGAGTCCGGGAGGGTGATGAATGGAAGACAGCATTCCATTCCTTTTATGGTCACTATGAGTACTTGGTCATGCCCTACGGACTCTGCAATGCCCCTGCCTCCTTTTAGCATTTTCTCAACTACATATTTCATGACCTCCTCGTAGTCATTTACTTGGTGACATTCTTATCATCTTCATAAGATTGAAGTATTAAACACCTACGAAAACACAATCTATATGCAAAAATAGAAAAATGTGTCTTAGAAACAGAATGCGTAGAATCAAACTGGGGTGAGTGGAGATGGACCCCAGGAAATTAGAAGCCATTCTTACATGGCCCACACCACAGAACAAGAAATAAGTTCAGCGATTCGTAGGATTTGCCTATTTTTACAGGAAATTATCCTTAAAGGACCACTATAGTGCCAGGAAAACAAACTCGTTTTCCTGGCACTATAGTGCTCTGAGGGTGCCCTCACCCTCAGGGTCCCACTCCCGCCGGGCTGAAGGGGGAGGAAGAGGGTTAAACACTCAACCTTTCTCTAGCGCCAGGCTCCCTTGGTGCTGGGGACTCTCCTCCTTCGGTCGTCATCGGCTGAATGTGCATGCGCAGCAACGCACGCATTCAGCCAGTCCATAGGAAAGCATTCTCTTCGCTTTCGGTTTTCTAGTGCTCCCTGGGCTCCTCTGATCAAAACCATAACACATGACACTATATAACCATTAAATGTCCCTTTTATCACACTAGGCTTTAGGCCTTGATTTAACATTGTTAGATAAGCTTTTCAAATGATTTAATATGTTTGGACTAATTTTTCAAATGACTTTATTAACACATAAAAAGATCAAAACATTTCATATATATAAAAAATATATATTAAAAATATAAAAAAATAATATTTTCCTAATATTCAATCATTTGAAAAGTTTGTGCAACAATATTAAATGATTTGGAAAACTTATTCCACAACATTAAATTGGAAACGTACAGAATGCATTGAACGTTGTTTTTGTGATGGAGATCAGAGCTTTGCCTTTTTAATTTACAAAACATATTAAGAGGGAAAACATTATACCTAGTTATGCATATACTTGAAATATATTATTTCTCGCTTGACACTTTACCATATTGACAGCATTTTACTTGCCTTTATAGAACAATTATTTCAATGTCAAATGTATTACGGTTTCCTAAAAAAAAAGATCTTTGTACATATTTCAAGGTTTTAATAGCACATTTTTCATTTGCAATTGAACTGTTCAATTGTTTAAATGCTATCGGCATAATATTTGTGTTTGATGGTAACCAATTAAATGTCAAAATAATTCTACACTTTTTTCAGTAAATGCAAAGGATTTCAATTTATCAGCTTGTACGGTGCCTTTGTGATCCTTGTATATCGAGTGAATTAATAAAATGTAGTGCTATAATATTCCAAAACAAGGTTTATCCCAAGCCTTTGAAGTGAAAGACTCATCAGCTTAAAACCGTCAGAGGTTACAGATGACAAAGGCAGGACAAATCTTCAGTTGATCAAAGCGTCAGAATTTACTGACATCAGATTAGACTCCAAAACCAAAGAGGTACTGTTAACCATTTTCTAAACATACAAAAAAAAGTGTGTGTGTGTGTGAGTGTCAGAATGCATACACTCAGCAGTCTCAAGCAACAAATCAAGCCGTATTTCTTAAAAAGCAGATTGCTGACATCAAAGATTGTCCTTACACCTAAAAGCCCCTTGAAATAACACACCAAAAATGCTAGCCCACACCAATAAATGCTCACTGACATTAAAATAGTGGGAATGGGCTCTGCCACAGCATTATTATTTAACATGCTTTAAACAGACATACACTGATCAGTCACAACATTAAAATCACTGACAGTTTAAGGGAATAATATTGATCATATTGCTACAATGGCACCCGTCAAGTGGTAGGATACATTAAACAGGAAGTGAACAGTCAGTTCTTGAATTTCATGTGTTAGAAACAGGTAACACTGGTCAAAAAAAAAAAAGATTTGAGAGACTTTGACAAGGGCCAAATAATGATGGCTAGATGACGTATCAAAGCATCTCCAAAATGGCAAGTCTTGTGGGGTGTTCCTGGTATGCAGTAATTAGTACCTACCAAAAGTAGTGCAAAGAAGGACAACTGGCGAGCGGTTGTCAGTGTCATAGATGCCCAAGGCTCACTTATGCAGGTGGGGAGCAAAGTCCATGCCCGATCACACAAAAGAGCTAATGTTCCCTTAATTTGCTGAAAAACTTAATACCGACCACACAGTGCATTACAGTTTGTAGTGTATCTGGCTGTGTAACTACAGACTGGTCATTGTGCACATGTCCACCTTCAATGGAGATGTGAATGTCAGTACTGGACCATGGAGCAATTAAAGAAGGTTGTCTTGTGTGATGAATCCTGTTTTATCATAGATCAGGTTTATGGCCACGTGCATGTGCATTGTTTACCTGGTGAAGACATGGCAGCAGGATGCTCTATGGGATAAAGTAAGGCTAGCAGAGGCAGTGTTATGCTTTGAAACCTTGGATCCTGGCATTCATGTAGATGTTAATGAGACGTGCCACTCACCTAGAGATTGTTGCATACACCCTTTCATGACAATGGTATTCCCTGATTACATTGGCATCTTTCTGCATGGTAATACACCTTGCTGTACTGCAAACATTTTTTAGGAGTGGTTTGAGGAATATGACAAAGCATTCAAGGTGTTGCCTTGGCCTCTAAATTCCCCAGATCTCAATCCGATTGAGCATCTGTGTGGTGTTGTCAGGATTCATATTTTGTCTGAATTTCTGCCAGACCAAATGCCGCCAGACATCTGCAAACTGGACTGAATCTGGGCAAGAAGGCTGCCAATCTAAGCCTTCATTTTTAATAAACAATTTGTCCGCTGTGCTAGAAGCTAGGAGGCAAATAATTTTAACAATATATAATTAAGTGGCAGCTGGTCAGCACTTATTAGCCTTCTGCCACATTAAACAGATTTTTTTTAAACCCCTTAAGGACACATGATGGAAATATTCCGTCATGATTCCATGTTATTCCAGAAGTTGTGTCCTTAAGGGGTTAAAATAAATAAAAATCTTTAGGGTTTAATAAGGTACCCATATTACAAACTCCCTATGCCCCAACTGCTATGCCAGGTTGGGGAATATATACTTGCTGCACAATTACTAGATAAGCCCCATAGGGATGGGAGAATGGTGGGATGGGGCCTGTAAAATAATCAGGGAGGGGGACTATTAAATAATTAGTGGAGGTGGACAAATCACTATCTGCTCCCACCCAAGACCAGCATATTGGGGCTATTTACTAAAATAAACAGTGGGAACACCCTTATATCCACACTGCACTCATCAATGTTCAGCGGTTATGTCTTATATCATATATTATAATAGATTAAATAATAATATAAGGGGGCAACTAGTGTGTTCCCTGACCCAACCCACTGGTAGTGGGTGGGAGCCCTAGTAATAATCTTATGGTAGTGGACCTCATGTAATAGGTAATGTGGTTTCAAATTAATACAAAGTACATGTTCCTTTAAAGAAACATCGTTGGAAGATGTATTTTAGTCCAGACACACCAAGGATACTTTTCTCCTGAGTAGAACATTTGAATTTCATTTTTAGGACATGCAGTGGCAGATAATATTTTAAATTTAAAACAATCATATCTCCTTTCTACAAAAAAAAAAATGTTGGATTTTGTTTATTTAAATCCATTTTATTTCATGTACTTCTTATTTTTAAATTAAATTTAGATCATTGTTATTATGCAAGTGAATGATATGATATTAATATTTTATGTGATGAATCATCTTCAATGTGTAGTAGCCATTACTGACAAACATTACAAACGTAATAATAGCAAAATCACGTAATTCCAATATTTTACTGTGTGTCATACATTTGCTGAATATATATTTGGTATTGTCTTCTCCTACTATATGCAGAGATACTGCATCTGTTTCTGGTATAACAGAATGACAGTGCTTGAGGGGACTTGCAAGTTGGAGAAAAAGTTGCTGAAATTGATTGGTAATTAGAGCTTAGTGGCCTCCCATGGGTATTACTGATTTTTTGTGACTGATTTTGATGAAGTGGTTTTATTTGTCTTTCTATCTAGAGACTGTAGTTGAATTTGCAATAGAGCAGCATGTCTCCTGTTTAGCTTTGTCAGGCACCACTTAGACGTGTTATAATTTATTTTCTAGGAAAAATATTTCTCATGAGGGCTGCAGGCTAACACGGTTATAGAACAGCTGGCTACTATTCAGGTTCTTTTCTGTTGGCATCTGTGCTACTGTGCATATGCCAAAACAGCATTTTTTGTGAGGGAAAAGAGAAATCTACTTTTTGTGGCTTTGTGTTATCTGTTATCATTCTACACACATTTGAGAACATTTTTTTTACTTTATTTCATGGTTAATATATTAAGGGATACACTAAACCATATTCCAAACGTCAGGGTGGAGTTTGGAGTATTTTCTGTAATTTCCAGTACAATTGAGGGGAACTATATAGGAAAGGGGTAGGATATTGCCATGTCCACTCCCCCTTAATAAATAAATGCCCACACTCAATGCCCCAGGCTCACAATTTTTGAAAGGCAAGTGGCATGTCCCAAAATACATATTATGTAGGACCCATATAATGGCCATCGATAAGTGCAGTGGGGTTCCGCTGACAGGTCCCCCAAACCATATTATTAGTTAGCCCCACCCACTACTTATTGAAGTAGCATTGGAGTGAACAAGTACAGGTATGGCACGAGATATTACTATACATACAAATATTTGATTCATGATCCCCATGGGTGAGGAGGTTGTGGTTGGAAATGGCATGCACCTCTTTTATTAGTATACCATTGGGACCTGCATGCTGGAGGGCACTTAAGGGCACATACCCAAGGGGTATCCTTTAACAGTGTGACTGGGCCCCTTTCACATCAGCAGCCAGTGCACTGATGTGAGGAAGTGGGTGCCACACGGGAGAGAGTAGGAGGCGTGGCACATGCAGCATGGGGAAGAGGGGCAAGAATACAGTTCTGTATGTGTATGTCTGTTTCTATGTGTACCTGTGTGTCACTGTGTGTTGATGGCAGTCTGTGTATTTATGTGTCAAGTTTTGTGTGTTCCAGTGTGTGTATCTGTGTGTAAGAGTCTGTGTATTTGTCAATGTGTGTATTTGATAGTGTGCGTGTTTCAGGGTGTGTAACCAATGTGTGTGTGTCAGTGTATATGTGAGTTTTTGTGTGTGCGTTTCAGTGTATGTATCTGTATGTATCAGTGTGTGTCTTTGTATCTATGGTATATATGTTGGTCTTTGTATCTGTGTGTCAGTCTGTAAGTGTCAGTGTAGTGTGTGTATCTATTTCTCAAGGTTTGTTTATGTGTCAGTGTGTGTATCTGAGTATGATTGTGTCACTGTGTATATGTGTGTCAGGGTGTGTGTATATGTCACTGTGGATATCTGTGTTTCAGGGTGTGTGTATGTGTCAGTGTGTTTGTCTGTGTGTGTGTACCAGTATGTTTATATGTGTGCATCTGTGTGTGTTAATGTGTATGTATATATGTGTAACTATGTTTGTGGCAGTGTATGTGTGTATGTACAAATATACCAGCAAAAACCCACACCCATACAAACACACACCTGCAGTAAAACACAAACATTTTATACAAACACACCCTTACACTCAAACTCTAAAATTATATACATGCACACCCCTGCATTCAAATGCAAACACTACACACAAGTACACCACAGCATTCCAATGGCAACGGTACATACAAATACACCTCTACATGCATAAACCTACTCTATAGAAAAACATGCTTACATTCAAATGCACAAACACAGCTCACAAACACAACCCTGCAAGGATGGGCAAATTGGAGATTTCCAGTTGTTGCAGTCACACACACAGTTACAGACAGTCACATATGCACGGTTTCAGACAGTTTTTTACACACACACTGTTACAGTCACACACACAGTTACAGACAGTCACATACACACAGTTACATACAGTTTCTCACAGAGTTACAGACAGTAACATACACACAGTTACAAAGTCACACACACACAGTTACAGACACTTGTGCACACATAGTTACAGGCAGTTTCACACACACACAGTTTACAGACAGTCACACACAAAAAAAACAATACAAAGTGAGCAAGATATTACTTTGCTGCAGAGGGACTTAGATAGACTGGGGGACTGGGCACTCAAATGGCAGATGAAATTTAATGTTGAAAAATGCAAAGTTATGCACTTCGGCGTAAAGAATACACAAGCAACGTATACCCTTAATGGAAGCGAATTAGGGATAACAACACATGACAAGGACTTGGGAATTGTTATAGACAACAAACTATGCAACAATGTGCAATGTCAATCAGCAGTGGCCAAGGCCAGTAAGGTATTGTCATGCATGAAAAAGGGCATTCATTCTCGGGACAAGAATATAATTTTGCCTCTTTATAAATCACTGGTAAGACCCCATATTGAATATGCTGTGCAATTTTGGGCACCTGTTCTAAAGAAGGATATTATGGCACTAGAAAAAGTGCAGAGGCGGGCTACAAAATTAATAAAAGGAATGGAACATATCAGCTATGAAGAAAGGTTAACAAATTTAAACCTATTTAGTTTAGAAAAACGTCGCCTGAGAGGGGATATGATAACATTATAGAAATATATTCGTGGCCAATACAAACCATTGTGTGGAAATCTATTCACAAACCGGACTTTACATAGGACACGAGGCCATGAGTTTAGACTGGAAGAAAGAAGATTTCGTCTAAGGCAAAGGAAAGGTTTTTTTACTGTAAGAACAATCAGAATGTGGAATTCTCTGCCTGAGGAAGTGGTTTTATCAGAGTCCATACAGATGTTCAAACGGCTACTAGATGCATACTTGCAAGAACAGAATATTCAAGGATATAATCTTTCAATGTAGGGTAATAACTGCTTGATCCAAGGATAAATCTGACTGCCATTCTGGGGTCAAGAAGGAATTTTTTTCCTAGCTTGTTGCAAAATTGTGCTTCAAACTGGGTTTTTTTGCCTTCTTTTGGATCAACAGCAAAAAACAAATGTGAGGAAGGCTGAACTTGATGGACGCAAGTCTCTTTTCAGCTATGTAACTATGTAACTAACTATGTAACATCTGCACGGTTACAGACAGTTTGTCATACACACAGAGTTTCAGTTACACACACAGTTTACAGGCAGTCACACGCACACAGCTACAGAAAGTTTCTCAAACACAGTCACACACACACACACTCACTCACAGTTACAGACAGTTTCTCACACACACAGTTACAGACAGTCACACATACACAGTTACAGACAGTTTCTCACACACACAGTTACAGACAGTCACACACACACACAGTTAGACAGTAACATACACAGTTTCTCACACACACACACGTACAGAAAGTCGCACACACACAGTTACAGGCATTCACATACACACTGTTACACAAAGTTTCTCACATACAGTTAGACAGTCACACACACACACAGTACAGACAGTTTATCTCATGAACACACAGTTACAGACAGTCACACACACAGTTTACAGACAGTCACACACACACACACAGTTACACACACACACGTACAGAAAGTCACACACACACAGTTACAGGCATTCACATACACACTGTTACACAAAGTTTCTCACATACAGTTAGACAATCACACACACACACACACAGTTACAGGCGGTCACACACACACACAGTAACAGGTAGTTTCTCAGACACACAAACAGGTCTAGACAGTCACACACACACAGTTACAGTCAGTCACATCTGCACGGTTACAGACAGTTTGTCACACACACAGAGTTTCAGTTACACACACAGTTTACAGAGAGTCACACACACACAGCTACAGAAAGTTTCTCAAACACAGTCACACACACACTCACACACAGTTACAGACAGTTTGTCTCACACACACACAAGTACAGACAGTCACACTCACACAAACACACACACACACACACAGTTACAGGGAGTCACATACATACAGTTACAAACAGTCACACACACACAGTTTATAGATAGTCATACACACTCACAAAGTTACAGACAGGTTCCCACACATACACAGTTTACAGACAGTCACACACACACACACAGTTACAGACAGTTTCTCTGATGCACACACGGTTACAGATAGTCACACACACAGGTTACAGACAGTCACACACACACAGTTACAGACAGTTTGTCTCTCATACACACACACACGCGGTTACAGACAGTCACATATGCACACTTACAGACAGTTTCTCACACACACAGTTACATACAGTCACACACACACACACACACAGTGTTACAGACAGCCACACACACAAGCAAAGAAACAGACATTTTCTCACACACAGACAGTTTACAGGCAGTTTTTTCTCAGACACTCACAGTTAGAGACAATCACACACACTAACACAGAGTTACAGGCAGTCACACATATAGATACAGACAGTTTCTCACGCACACAGTTAGAGGCAGTAACATACACACAGTTACAGACAGTTTCTTACACACACACAGTTACATAGTTACATAGCTGAAAAGAGACTTGCGTCCATCAAGTTCAGCCTTCCTCACATTTGTTTTTTGCTGTTGATCCAAAAGAAGGCAAAAAAACCCCAGTTTGAAGCACAATTTTGCAACAAGCTAGGAAAAAAATTTCTTCTCGACCCCAG
Source organism: Pelobates cultripes (assembly GCA_933207985.1). Lineage (NCBI taxonomy): Eukaryota > Metazoa > Chordata > Amphibia > Anura > Pelobatidae > Pelobates > Pelobates cultripes. The sequence continues at coordinate 263,798,144 of OW240914.1, forward strand.
AATGGCAGTCAGATTTATCCTTGTTAAAGCAGTTATTACACTACATTGAAAGATTATATCCTTGAATATTCTGTTTTTGCAAGTATGCATCTAGTAGCTGTTTGAACATTTGTATATTTGTATAATGTTATCATATCCCCTCTCAGGTGACGTTTTTCTAAACTAAATAGGTTTAAATGTGTTAACCTTTCTTCATAGCTGATATGTTCCATTCCTTTTATTAATTTTGTAGCCCGCCTCTGCACTTTTTCTAGTTGCATAATATCCTTCTTTAGAACAGGTGCACAAAATTGCACAGCATATTCAATATGTGGTCTTACCAGTGATTTATAAAGAGGCAAAATTATATTCTCGTCCCGAGAATGAATGCCCTTTTTCACGCATGACAATAACTTACTGGCCTTGGCCACTGCTGATTGACATTGCATATTGTTGCATAGTTTGTTGTCTATAATAATTCCCAAGTCCTTTTCGTGTGCTGTTATCCCTAATTCGCTTCCATTAAGGGTATACGTTGCTTGTGTATTCTTTATGCCGAAGTGCATAACTTTGCATTTTTCAACATTACATTTTATCTGCCATTTGAGTGCCCAGTCCCCCAGTCTATCTAAATCCCTCTGCAGCAAAGTAATATCTTGCTCACATTATATTATTTTACAGAGTTTTGTGTCATCTGCAAACACTGAAACATGACTTTCAATGCTGTCTTCAAGATCATTTATAAACATGTTAAATAGAAGGGGTTCCCCTGAGGGACACCACTTGCCACCTCTGTCCAACTTGAAAATTTACCATTAATGACAACTCTTTGTACTCTGTTTTTAAGCCAAAGTTCTACCCAAGAACAATCATTTTCATCTAGACCGATTTCCTTGAGTTTGAACACTAATCTATTGTGTGGAACTTTATCAAATGCCTTGGCAAAATCCAAATAGATCACATCCACTGCAACACCCTGATTTATACTTCTACTTACTTCTTCGTAGAACGCAATCAAGTTAGTTTGACATGACCTGTGCTTCATAAACCCGTGCTGATTTTTGCTGATAACCATGTTCTTCTCAAGGAATTCTTGAATATTATCCCTTAATAACCTTTCAAATATTTTCCCAGCCACTGAAGTTAAGCTCACAGAGTTTCTCAGGCAATTTCCAGGCAAGGATTTTGAACCCTTTTTGAATATAGGAACCACATCTGCCTTCCTCCAATCCCCCGGAACACTTCCTGAAAGAAAATAATCTTGAAAGATTAAAAACAGAGGTTCACTTATATGACGAGACCAATCTCGCCACAGTGCATTGGAGGAGCCTGGTTGCCTGCCTGCTGCCTTTAGACTATGGCCCCATGTTGAAATGCTTGATTTTTCCCCTGCAAAGACACGAAAGCCGGGTCATTCGGTACTTGCCCTATTTGAACATTGATACCCCAGATAGCTATGCCATGGAGCCCATTTGTATAACGAAAGACTGTGAAAGACTTGTGCTCCATGGCAATTGAACTGTATGTATGTGATTTGAGCGCCATTCAGTAATAATGTGCGCTCAGATCTAAGCTATCTGGAGATTTGTTGAATGTACATGTTTTATGCAATAGCTGCACAGTTATATATTTTTATGTATTTTACTGTCTTTTGCTACCATGTGTTCAATGGAGTTTTGCCTCTGTCCTTGGAGATAATTGGATTACTTCCGAATCATCTCCAGGATAGAAGACTCTGTGGAACTGGTTTGGGGCAGAAAAGCCATGCTTCATTTGGTCACAAAGGACTTTGATCCACCTTTTGACCCACTGTACCAATTTGTATGATTTTGACATATGTTTGTATTTGGAGTATGCTGGTTCTGAAAATGTGAATTAAAGTTATGAATAATGTGGAAAAACTGTATTTCTCTGCCTGTGATAATTACATTAACCCATTGTGTAAGGTAATTGTATCACAGGCAGAGGGGAGGATTTTGTGTGGGAGTGTCTGAGTGTATTGTATGTGTCTATTAGTTGTTTTACAAAACCCTGTGGGTGGTACTAATGTTTAAGAATGTGTAAATAAGAACAATAAACCCACAGCTCTGGCTGCTCCTGCTTGACCCTCAAAACTGAGCCTTGTCTCGTTCTTGGGGGGATTTATTGTATGCTGTTCCAGTTTGACTGCTAGGAGTGTAAACCTATTCGTATGGTTTTTCCTATTCAGCTGTTTACAGAATTCACATGGTTCCGGTTCGGCTGTTTACGGCATTCATATGCTTCTCTGGGTCGGTGGATTGGTGTCTACAGTAGCTGCCTGTATATCTGGAAGGGAATATCTCCTAAATGGCTTTTAACCCCTTTTATGCCTGGGGGTGCTGTTACAATTGGTGGCAGCGGTGGGATGGTCCTCACAGCCCAGAAGGACAGCTACAAGTAAACACCATTTGCTGGATTTACAAATTGAGGGCAACGCATGTCTGAGTACAGCGACCCTGACAGCAGCAGGATGGAACCAGCAGTGTTATACGATGAGGGTGTCATGGACGATCGGGATGCAGTTCGTAAAGGCATCTGGTACCAGGCACTGAATGGCATACAGCACCAGCGGGGCGAGGGACTCCCCAGTGAGGAGCAGCGACAGAAGACATGAGTAGCACTGCGGATGCCCCTCCTGGGAGAGCAGCCCCTGGAAGAATGGGTAAAGGAACTGGAGCACCGAGTGTGGCAAGAGCTGTGGCTGGAGGATGTCTACCAGGCACTCTGGTGGTGTACCGTCCAGTACACCCCCTGGACGGCTGAGCATGACAAGCCAGAGTGAGAGGAGTTTGATGGCCCTGGTTTATTATGGGAGGCTTTTTCGCAGCCTGATTTTGGGAGCTCTACACAGACCCGGTTCCATGACATCTTTGAGTGGAGGGAGAGTATGTACGACTGGGATGACCCTCACGAGGTGGAGCAAGACCTGGCCCACCTAGTGACCCGAGAGATAGAGCTGGAGCAGGACTACCAACATCTGTTCCGCTCCATTGAGAAGGCACGACAGGAAAGCAAAGTGACAGACCCAGATCCAGAATTCTTTAGCTGGGATGATATTGTGGAGATTTACTGGGAGGAACCCCAGGCGGCAGGTGGAGATGGGACCAAGGTCTCTCCACCGGCCCTACAGGGATGCTGGGCGGGCATCCCAGATCCCCAGCGGCAGTGTGAATTGCAGCGAATAGAGAGCAGCGTCTCCTTTCCCCAGCGGCAGTGTGATCTGCAGAGAATTGGAAGCCCAGTCTCCATTCCCCAGCGGCAGTGTGATATGAAGGGACTAGGGAGCCCAGTCTCCATTCCCCAGCAGCAGTGTGATCTGCAGGGAATTGGGAGCCTGGTCTCCATTCACCAGCGGCAGTGTGATCTGCAGGGAATTGGGAGCCCAGTCTCCATTCCCCAGTGGCAGGCTGAGTTACAGGGGTCAGAGATAGTCGGTCCTGTCCCCCAGCAGCAGAGTGACTTACTGGGAGAGGAGAGCCTTGTCCTCCCTCCCCAGAGACAGAGTGTCCAACAGGGAATAGAGACACTGTGTTGGGAGCGGAGACAATCGGTCTCCCTCCCCAGTGGCTGGAAGTATGTATGGGAGAGGAGCTTGTTACCCCCTGTCCCCAGTGGCAGCTTAATGCACCAGGGGGAGACCGTAGGCCCCACAACCGTGTAGATGGGACCGTGGTCTCTGCACTTACAGCACAAGGGGTAGGGACAGTCGGTCCTGTCCCCCAGCAACAGGGCTGTTTAGCCAAAGGGGAGACAGTCAATCTCCCCCCAAAGCAACATGGTGCTTTCTCCAAAGGGGAGATGATTGGTCTCCCCCTCCAGCAACACAGGTATATATCCAAAGGGGAGACAGTCGGTCTCCCCCTCCAGCAACCAGGCTCCCACCAGGCTACTTCCGTGGTAGTTGGGCACCAGGGCAGAGTACAGCTGGTCTCTGCCCACCTCGCAACCCACCAATTCAGTGTACCAGTCCCCCACACAGCTGTGGTGAGGCACCTGGACATGGACAGCTTTTCCCCGTACTCAGGTGTAGTAACCATTTATTGTGGGTGGGCTGTACTACTAATTGTGTTTTATGGGTGGGTTGCTGGACTAACTAGGGCACTGACCGGCAGGAGGTCAGATACCCTGTTAGTCTGTTTGGAAAAGGGGAGAGATGTGACAAGACCAATCTCGCCACTGTGCATTGGAGGAGCCTGGTTGCCCGCCTGCTGCCTTTAGACTATGGACCCATGTTGAAACGCTTGATTTTCCCCTGCAAAGACACGAAAGCCGGGTCATTCGGTATTTGCCCTATTTGAACATTGATACCCCAGATAGCTATGCCATAGAGCCCATTCGTATTAACGAAAGACTATGTAAAAGACTTTGGCTCCATGGCAATTGAACTGTATGTATGTGATCTGAGCACCATTCAGTAATAATGTGCGCTCAGATCTAAGCTATCTGGGGATATGTGAATGTGATGTATACTTTTAAAGTTATGACTAATTTGGAAAAACTGTATTTCTCTGCCTGTGATAATTACATTAACCCACTGTGTAAGGTAATTATTTTTATTCTCTTGTTTTACTTTTCTACTAAGCCACATTTGTTTTAATTTGTTTATTTTGTATTTATTTACCAATGGTATACAGGGAGTGCAGAATTATTAAGCAAGTTGTATTTTTGAGGATTCATTTTATTATTGAACAACAACCATGTTCTCAATGAACCCAAAAAACTCATTAATATCAAAGCTGAATATTTTTGGAAGTAGTTTTTAGTTTGTTTTTAGTTATAGCTATGTTAGGGGGATATCTGTGTGTGCAGGTGACTATTACTGTGCATAATTATTAGGCAACTTAACAAAAAACAAATATATACCCATTTCAATTATTTATTATTACCAGTGAAACCAATATAACATCTCAACATTCACAAATATACATTTCTGACATTCAAAAACAAAACAAAAACAAATCAGTGACCAATATAGCCACCTTTCTTTGCAAGGACACTCAAAAGCCTGCCATCCATGGATTCTGTCAGTGTTTTGATCTGTTCACCATCAACATTGCGTGCAGCAGCAACCACAGCCTCCCAGACACTGTTCAGAGAGGTGTACTGTTTTCCCTCCTTGTAAATCTCACATTTGATGATGGACCACAGGTTCTCAATGGGGTTCAGATCAGGTGAACAAGGAGGCCATGTCATTAGATTTTCTTCTTTTATACCCTTTCTTGCCAGCCACGCTGTGGAGTACTTGGACGCGTGTGATGGAGCATTGTCCTGCATGAAAATCATGTTTTTCTTGAAGGATGCAGACTTCTTCCTGTACCACTGCTTGAAGAAGGTGTCTTCCAGGAACTGGCAGTAGGACTGGGAGTTGAGCTTGACTCCATCCTCAACCCGAAAAGGCCCCACAAGCTCATCTTTGATGATACCAGCCCAAACCAGTACTCCACCTCCACCTTGCTGGCGTCTGAGTCGGACTGGAGCTCTCTGCCCTTTACCAATCCAGCCACGGGCCCATCCATCTGGCCCATCAAGACTCACTCTCATTTCATCAGTCCATAAAACCTTAGAAAAATCAGTCTTGAGATATTTCTTGTCCCAGTCTTGACGTTTCAGCTTGTGTGTCTTGTTCAGTGGTGGTCGTCTTTCAGCCTTTCTTACCTTGGCCATGTCTCTGAGTATTGCACACCTTGTGCTTTTGGGCACTCCAGTGATGTTGCAGCTCTGAAATATGGCCAAACTGGTGGCAAGTGGCATCGTGGCAGCTGCACGCTTGACTTTTCTCAGTTCATGGGCAGTTATTTTGCGCCTTGGTTTTTCCACACGCTTCTTGCGACCCTGTTGACTATTTTGAATGAAACGCTTGATTGTTCGATGATCACGCTTCAGAAGCTTTGCAATTTTAAGAGTGCTGCATCCCTCTGCAAGATATCTCACTATTTTTGACTTTTCTGAGCCTGTCAAGTCCTTCTTTTGACCCATTTTGCCAAAGGAAAGGAAGTTGCCTAATAATTATGCACACCTGATATAGGGTGTTGATGTCATTAGACCACACCCCTTCTCATTACAGAGATGCACATCACCTAATATGCTTAATTGGTAGTAGGCTTTCGAGCCTATACAGCTTGGAGTAAGACAACATGCATAAAGAGGATGATGTGGTCAAAATACTAATTTGCCTAATAATTCTGCACTCCCTGTATACTGAGAAATGTACCTTTCTAATATTTGTTGGAAGATGATCCATTTATCCTCATTGTTCTTTTTACTAAAGAGTTTATGCCAGTCAATATATTGTAAAGCTGCCCTTAACTTATTTAAATTGGCCTTTTTAAAATTATATGTTTTAGTATACCCCATGTGCTTTTGTTTTTTTGAATTTGTTTCAAAGGACACTATATTGTGATCACTATTTCACAAGTGCTCACCTACTTGAATGTTGGTCAAAAGATCAACATTGTTTGTTAAAACCAGGTCCAGACAAGCGTCCATTCTAGTTGGTGCTTGTACAAGTTGTGACATGAAGGTGTCATTTAACAAGTTTAAGAACCTAATTCCCTTTGCTGAGCTACTAGTCCCTCTGTCCCAATTTATGTCCGGGTAATTAAAATCTCCAATAATTAAAGTGTTACCCAGATTTGCAGCTTTCTCAATTTGCTCAAACAGCTGTTTTTCCTTGTCAATATTAACATAGAAACATAGAAACATAGAATGTGACGGCAGATAAGAACCATTCGGCCCATCTAGTCTGCCCAATTTTCTAAATACTTTCTTTAGTCCCTAGCCTTATCTTATAGTTAGGATAGCCTTGTGCCTATCCCACGCATGCTTAAACTCCTTTACTGTGTTAACCTCTACCACTTCAGCTGGAAGGTTATTCCATGCATCCACTACCCTCTCAGTAAAGTAATACTTCCTGATATTATTTTTAAACCTTTGTCCCTCTAATTTAAGACTATGTCCTCTTGTTGTGGTAGTTTTTCTTCTTTTAAATATAGTCTCCTCCTTTACTGTGTTGATTCCCTTTATATATTTAAATGTTTCTATCATATCCCCCCTGTCTCGTCTTTCCTCCAAGCTATACATGTTAAGATCCTTTAACCTTTCCTGGTAAGTTTTATCCCGCAATCCATGAACCAGTTTATTAGCCCTTCTCTGAACCCTCTCTAAGGTATCAATATCCTTCTGAAGATACGGTCTCCAGTACTGTGTACAATACTCCAAGTGAGGTCTCACCAGTGTTCTGTACAATGGCATGAGCACTTCCCTCTTTCTACTTCTAATACCTCTCCCTATACAACCAAGCATTGTGCTAGCTTTTCCTGCTGCTCTATTACATTGTCTGCCTGCCTTTAAGTCATCAGAAATAATCACCCCTAAATCCCTTTCCTCATATGTTGAGGTTAGGACTCTATCAAATACTCTGCCCTTGGGTTTTTATGTCTTGCACTTATCCACATTAAATGTCAGTTGCCACAATTCTGACCATTTTTCTAGTTTACCTAAATCATTTGACATTTGGCTTATCCCTCCTGGAACATCAACCATGTTACATATCTTAGTATCATCAGCAAAAATACATACCTTACCATCAAGACCTTCTGCAATTTTACTAATAAAAATATTAAAGAGAATAGGTCCAAGTACAGATCCCTGAGGTGACAAGTCCAAGCTTCGAATATATTCCATTAACTACAACCCTCTGTTGCCTGTCACTCAGCCACTGCCTTACCCATTCAACAATATTGGAATCCAAACTTAAAGATTGCAGTTTATTGATAAGCCTTCTATGTGCAACAGTGTCAAAAGCCTTACTGAAATCTAGGTAAGCAATGTCTACTGCACCACCCTGATCTATAATTTTAGTTACCCAATCAAAAAAATCAATAGGATTAGTTTGGCATGATCTCCCTGAAGTAAACCCATGTTGTCTCTGATCTTGAAATCCATGTGGTTTTAGATGTTCAACAATCCTATCCTTTAACATGGTTTCCATCACTTTCCCCACTACTGAAGTAAGGCTTTCTGGCCTATAGTTGCCCGACTCCTCCCTATTACCTTTCTTGTAAATGGGCACAACATTCGCTAACTTCCAATCTTCTGGGACTACTCCTGTTAACAATGATTGGTTAAATAAATCTGTTAATGGTTTTGCTAGTACACCACTAAGCTCTTTTAATAGCTTTGGGTGTATTCCATCAGGTCCCATTGACTTATTTGTCTTTACTTTTGACAGTTGAAATAGAACCTCTTCCTCTGTAAACTCACGTGTAATAAATGACTCATTTATCCTTTTTCTCAACTGAGGTCCCTTTCCTTCATTTTCATCTGTAAATACAGAACAAAAATATTAATTGAGGCAGTCAGCTAGACCTTTATCCTCTTCTACATACCTTCCTTCTTTTGTTTTTAATCTAACTAATCCTTGTTTTACTTTTCTTTTCTAATTTATGTATCTAAAAAATGTTTTATCCCCCTTTTTTACTGACTGTGCTATTTTCTCTTCTGTGTGTGATTTGGAAGCTCTTATAACTTGCTTAGCCTCTTTCTGCCTAATCTTATAGATCATTTTGTCTTCCTCACTCTGGGTTTTTTTATAATTCCTAAATGCTAACTTTTTGTTTTTAACTATTTTGGCCACATCTGTGGAGTACCACAGTGGTTTCTTGAATTTTTTGCTTTTACTGACAAGCCTAATGCAATTTTCTGTTGCCTTCAATAGTGCAACTTTTAAATAATCCCATTTCTCTTGGACTCCATTTAAATTGCTCCAGTCTGATAATGACTCCTCTACCCATATTCTAATTTTAGAAAAGTCTGTTTTTCTAAAGTCTAAAACTTTTGTTTTTGTGTGGTGTGACTCAGTCACTGTTCTTATATTAAACCACACTGACTGATGATCACTGGATCCTAAACTTTCACCTACAGTAATATCTGATACCAAATCTCCATTTGTTAACACTAAATCTAGTATGGCCTCTTTACGAGTTGGCTCCTCAACAACTTGTTTTAGAGACAATCCCAGTAGGGAGTTTAGAATATGTGTGCTCCTGGCACAAGTAGCTAATTTTGTTTTCCAATTTACATCAGGAAGATTAAAGTCACCCATGATGATAACTTCCCCCTTCATTGTCATTTTAGCTATTTCCTCAACTAGTAGATTATCTAACTCTTCAATTTGTCCTAGGGGCCTATAAATCACACCTACACGAGTTACTGTGTGATTACCAAATTCTAACGTAGCCCAAACGGACTCTATGTTTGCCTCACTAACTTTTATTAGGCTAGATTTTATGCTATCCTTCACATACAAGGCCACCCTCCCCCTTTCTTGCCTTCCCTATCTTTCCTATATAAAGAGTACCCTGGTATTGCTATGTCCCAGTCATTTTTCTCATTATACCATGTCTCAGTAACAGCGACTAAATCTACACTATCAGTTGCCATTATTGCCACAAGTTCATGGATCTTATTCCCTAAACTGCGAGCATTTGTAGACATGACTCTAAGCTTATCATTTTTTAACACACTTGCTACAGGCACCTTCTGTCCTTGTTTTGGGGGACAATTGGATTGATGTTTTATCACCCTTTTGCCCCCCCCTCCTAGTTTAAATACATCCTAGCAAAACCTCTGAACTGCTCACTGAGAACATTTGTTCCCTTTTGAGAAAGATGCAAACCATCTTTTTTGTACAGCTTATCTCCATTCCAAACAGAGCTACCATGAGAAATAAAGCCAAATCCTTGCTCCCGACATCATTCACCAAGCCACAAATTAAAGTCCCTAATACGCATCCGCCTGTCATTCTCAGTGTTATGCACAGGCAGAACTTCAGAGAATGACAGTGTGGAAGCAACCTGCCGTATACCATTGGCAAAAACACTAAAAACTTCCTTAACCTCTGAAACCTCATTGCAAGCCAAGTCATTTGTCCCTAGATGGACAAGTACATCCAATTCCCCTTCCTGCTTTGCTTGCTTAACAATATTACAGATACTTCTCCTGTATCTGTGAGCAGTAGCTCTGGGAAGACACCTCACAAGACCACCATTGTCCATCTCCACACCTCTTATAATGGAATCCCCCAACAACAATTGCTTCCTATTAGGCCTCACCATTGTCTCCAAGCCGGTCTCCACAACACCACTAGCCTCAGTGCCTCTCTCCACAACACCACTAGCCTCAATGCCTCTCTCCACAACACCACTAGCCTCAGTGCCTCTCTCCACAACACCATTACACTCTGAAAGTGCAGAAAATGAATTATGAAGAGCAACAGACTGTGCAAAATGCCTTTTATCCACAACTCTAAGTCTACCAAATCCTACAGTAATCCATCTGCCATTCCAAGTATGTATCTGCGGCAGTGGCTTTGCAGCAGTTCCAGTCTGAGTTTGTTCACCAGATAATTTACAAATCTCAGACTTCAGACTTCAAAAATACAATCTCCTGCCGAAAGATAGAGAACGGTCGACAGATTAGACAACAACCAAACCTCCAAAAAGTGGAACATGAAACAAATGCATAGCAACTATTACAACATTAGGTGGTTTATAACATATCCCAACCAATAGTTGGTTTCCCTTCTTTTCCCCAAGCAGATATTTACCCATAAAGCTTCCACATTTTCCTCATCGCATTCCACTTGCTTAAGATTTGGCTTTAATTCATGGTTGACATAGAAACATACCCCACCACCCTTCTTGTTTTTCCTATCCTTCCTAAATAACATGTACCCATTTAAGTTAACTGCCCAGTCATGTGTCTCATCCCATCATGTTTCAGTTATGCCCATTATATCGTATTGTCTAGTGTGTGCTACTGCCTCTAGTTCCCCCATTTTGTTATTTAGGCTCCTTGCATTAGTAAGCATACATTTAATATCATGAGTCACTTGTACTTTTTGTGAATTATCGACATTACATAGCTTCTCTGTTCTGAGCTTGCCCCTCCCCCCGTCTCCACCCCCTTATACTGTGCTAAAGCCCATCTCCTTTCTGTCCGATCTCCATTTTGTAGATTGCTATGACCCTCCTCCCCACTACTAGTTTAAAATCTCCTTCAACCTTCTAGCCATCCTATTGCAGCACTGCAGACCCTCTCCCGTTTAGGTGCGATCCATCACTACTATAAAGGTTGTACCCAATCGCAAAGTCGGCCCAGTGCTATAAAAACCCCAAACCCTCCTTCCTGCACCAAGACTTAAGCCACGCATTGACCTCTCTAATCTCCCGCACAGAGAATACCACCTTGGAGGTCCTTTTCTTAAGTTTGCAACCTAATTCCCTGAAATCATTCTTTAGGACCTTCCATCTTCCTCTTACTTTGTTATTGGTACCAACATGGACCATGACCGCTCGGTCATCCCCAGCACCTCCCAATAATCTATCCACTCTGTCAGCAAAATGCCGAACCCGAGCACCCGGGAGACAGCATACTGTCGGGTTGAGCCGATCAGAGCATCAGATTGCCCTATCTGCTCTCCTAATGATAGAGTCCCCTACCACCACAACCTGTCTTGCCTTCCATACATTTTGATCCCCACCCGTACTAGAAGGGCTGTTCCCACGGCTGTTAGAAGTAACAGCTTCCTCTAATACAGCTACTACTAAGCTTATGCTCTCAACAACTTCACTCAAACGGGCAAATCTGCTAGGTTGCACCAAATCAGGACTAGCTAGCCCTTTCCTCTTCCCTCCACCCCTGCCTCCTCGCCCCACTGTCACCCAGCTACATGCCTGTTCTCCATCTGTCTTATCTCCGCCCTCTCCACTACCTGTCCCCACTAAACTCTGCTCAGTGAGCAGCAGACTCCTCTCAAGATTGTCAATCTCCCTCAAAGTAGCGATTTGCTTCTCAAGATCTCCAATCCGAGCTTCCAGAGAAGCCACTCGCACACAACTGTCATAGAGGTATGGACCCTGGACGGGTACATCCAGGCATCCATACATGAAAAAAGATGTGCATTGAGTCAAACCACCAATCTTGCTAACACTCATTTCCCCAGATACAGAACAATGAAACAAATACCTTGTTCGTTTAAACCCCTTGTTAGTTTTAACTTATGGTTTTCTAACTCCTACTTGAAAGAGTCTACTTAATAGAGTCTGCTTTCAAGTAATGTGAGCAAGCTCAGTGAGGTAGGGGTGTGCATTTATGGGGATACAAATCCCACACAGGTGCAATTAATGAACACTCCCCAATCAATCAAGCAGCAGAACAAAAGAGGGGTAAAAACAAGAAGAAAGAAAAAAAAAATTTAAAAAAATGCTTTTTGTTTTTGTTTTTGTTTTTTTTTTACTTTACCCACTGAACAGATTAAACAAAAATAAAATACAAACCACTCTCCACAGTATACAAACCACTCCAAGCAACTCCTGGTTTTCTAACTCCTACTTGAAAGAGTCTACTTAATAGAGTCTGCTTTCAAGTAATGTGAGCAATTTCATTGAGTTAAGGGATTCTTAAAAACATAGCCCGCATCCGCCCCTTGTACCAGATACTACCAAGGAGCTTGTCCATGCTCTAGTAATTTCCCGCATGGATTATTGTAACCCTCTCCTGATTGGTCTTCCCAAAAGCCGTGCTGCACCGCTACAGTCCGTAATGAACGCTGCTGCCAGACTGATTTTCCTCTCTAGTCGTTTCTCTCACACCTTACCCCTCTGCCAGTCCTTACATTGGCTTCCTGTATGCTATAGGAGTCATATGGTTTTCTAACTCCTACTTGAAAGAGTCTAGTTAATAGAGTTTCCTTTCAAGTAATGTGAGCCTGTGTTACAGACAGTAAGATATACACAGCTACATTCACACACACACACACACACACACACAGTTACAGACAGTTTCTCTCTACACACACAGTTTACAGACAGTCAAACATACACCGTCACAGACAGTTTGTCACACACACACACACGTAAAAAAAAGTCCCACTCCCACACACAAACATTTACAGGCATTCACATACACACAGTTACAGACAATTTCTCACACACAAACAGTTTCTTCACACACATACAGTTACAGGCAGTCATACACACACACACACACACGCAGTTACAGACAGTCACATACGCACAGTTACAGACACACAGAGTTACAGACAATAACATACACAAAGTTACATAGAGTCACTTACACAGTTACAGACAGTTACACACACATAGTTATAGACAGTTTCTCCAACACAGAGTTTACAGACAGCCACACACACAGCGTTATAGACAGTTTCTCTCAAACACACAGTTACAGACTGTCACACACATACAGACAGTTCAGACAGTTTGTCTCATGCACACACAGTTACAGACAGTCACACACACAGACAGTTTACAGACAGTCACACACACAGTTACAAACAGTTTGTCACACACACACAGGGGTACATATATTAACATACACACAGTTACAAACAGTTTGTCACACACACACAGGGGTACATATATTAACATACACACAGTTACAGACAGTCTCACTCACACACACACACACACACACACACACACCTTTCTGGATTCTATTACAGATTGTCTCTTCTCTGGGGGTAGATAGAGATTTAGCCATGGCTTCATCTAAAAGATAAGTATGAATAACCCTTAGCAAGGAAGCGACTTCCATCTGTGTCTGGCAAGCTTCCAGTTCAGAATAATTTCTCTTAACAAAAAAAGACGACTTACAAAAAGTGGTGGCTATCCAAAACTGGACTATACCACCCACTAAATGGAAAGTCACACCTTAGATGACACTCCAGTAGTGTCAAGGGGCATAACCCCAATTGGTTAAGTACTAGGCAACAACCTTCCTGTTACTGGTTGCTAGGACCAGAGACAGGAGTGTCAACTGGAAAATCAATAGTCAAATAAATCAATGTAAAAATGAAAAGATAGTTCATAGGAATATATAGAGTGTTCGTACGTGTAACTCAAGTGAATTAACATAGCCTAATGGCTCTTCTCCTGTCTACAAAGCTCTTGGACATAAATATTGTGTTTAGACTCAGGACTTTAATATAATCAACCAAGGTTGTCCACGTCTAAAACCTATGCATAGTATTCAAAGAGCCTTATAATAAACTCCTGTTGTCTAGAAGGGAAGTAAGTCAAGTCAAATCCGACTTTATAGATGGCTAAAGAAATAGTTGTACTACTAACTAGCAAAGTGGTAAAGATCAGGGGGATCCCTCTGATCATTGTATCCAGTTACTATTGCTACAAAAAGTCCTGTACAGAGTGCAAATAAATAAGCAATAGAAGTGAAACACTAGCCAGTTGAAGTAATCCTAGCTACTTGAATGAAATCTGTTATCAAAGTCAGACTATGTCAACTATCAACTAAGTGCTTGCTGATATACAATCTTCTATCGCAAATGAGGTTATAAGGCATCCATAGCCCACCCCAAAAATGAAGCCATCAAAAAAATTATAATAATAATGATAATAAACTCCAAATAGACAACATATATAAGAGTGACAGGGGAGAAAAAAATTAAAGTGTTAGAATGAAAGCGTGCTAATGAACAGAACCATACTTAGGGTGTTGGTTGCCTGCACATGGTGATACAGTGCCCTATAAGTGAAGAAAAGTGAAGAAGTGAAGGAAAAAATCCTTCAACCCGACGCGCGTTTCGGTGCTATAGTAGTGCACCTTCGTCAGGGGCTGAATCCGTTATGAACACAGAATCTCTCTTAAATACCTTTAATGCTGTGACTGTTCAAATGTATTCACCAATCAGAGCTCCATCCAGGACCGTTATTCTGCGCCAAAATTGTGACGTCAGAGTATGCTAATTATGTATATGAAATCTCCAATCACGGATGAACCTGCATCCGAGAAATGTGGTCTTGTAAAAGAGACTAGAGTTAACCCTGTGTATGCTGTAAATGTGTCATGCATTTAGGACAGCACGTCCTCATACACAAAAAATTCGGACATTTATACATCATGCCAGAGGAACGAAACCTTAGTATATCACTATGCAGTTTGTACATCATAGATAATAAATATTAAATAATATAGAGTCCCAGAACACCTCACTAGGATCTCAAACAAGGGTCCATAAGGGCATAAACAGTGCCACTAATGTATCAACTTAAGGGGCATTAACCCTCTTATGGATAGACAGTCGGCAAAGAGACGTGTCTATACAGGTAAAGCTGGAATTAACCCTCGCTGTACCACTAGTCTCTGAAAGCCGTGAAAGAGGAATCCTCTATTCACAAGTTGCTCAGATGTTTTTACATCAGGTCCAGGCAACGATATTTTAATAAAATACTATGTAGATTAGTTACTGATAGCCGTGCATATTGGAACCAAATTTCGTACTCAAACAGGGACCCATACGGGTATTGTAGTTTCAAATATTATATCAACTCAGGGAGACATATTGCTCTTAAAAAAGGACAACCAAACTGGCACTCCTTAGTAACACCATTCTGGTAAATAGACTATTCCGATTCACAAGTTTATATAGACGTGGGATCCAAGTTGATACACTTGGACCATCAATAAAAGACAGTTACTTAGTCGAACTTGGATTACCAATATATTATATTGTAAAAAGGTAATATCCCTGTATTATGCTCCCAAGGGGTAAATCAGGATTTAGGTTTAGGTCCAATATAATAATTGTTGCCTATAGAGGGGAATAGTCTCTTTGATAATAGTGCACACTTTTAGGATACTGTGTCAATTAGGAAGTGCATAGAACAATCTCTTCGTTTAATATAGATGGTTATTGGTATATGGGTACCACTAAACAGAGTGGTGTCCTTTTTCTGTAAAACGAAGAGTGTAGTCAAATGTAAAGCATTCAATTCCTTCCTCGTAGTCAGACTGGACTCGAAGTGAGGTGTATGTTCATTGGTTACCACTAGGGGTCAGCCGTAGGCATTTAAAGGTAAATTTTCACCATGTATAGGTCTAAATAATGTCTAACATATAATGGATTTATTTGCATCAATTAGATACTGAATTAAGTGCTGCTAGGAATGGCTGGTAACTTAATCAGGAATGAAGGGAGTGTATGAAAATCCTTCATTAAGGCCCAATGGGGATAAGGTTTTAAGTTTAAAAATCCCAAAACTTTCTCGCTGTAGAAGTCTTTTGTCCAAATCACCCTTCCTTGGGCCCAACTTAATTTTTTCTACTCCATTGAAACGTAAACCCTGTGCAGATCCACCATGTTTAATTTTCAGATGTCTTGAAATGGGTGTATCTGTCTGTCTGGATGGATTTACAGAATTTACGTGTTCTAGGATGCGGGTCTTGAAATGTCTGAAGGTCTTACCCACATATTTTAGGTTACAACTGCAAGTAATGAGATATATTAACCCCTCTGTTTGGCAATTGAAGAAGGTTTTCGTTGTGTGTTTCTGTATTGTCCGAGTTGGAAAATGATTTTGATTGTTTCCGAATAAATTTACAAGCCTTACAACGGCCACACTGGAAAGTGCCCGCTGCAGGTGATTTAAGCCATTTGTATCCTTTGAAGAGGATAGGTGGCTAGGGACCAAAATGTCCTTTAGATTCTGGCCCCTTCTTGCTGTAAGCGATACATGAGGTCTCAGAACTTCTTTCAGATGTATATCTTGGTATATTAATGGCCAGAATCTCTCTAGTGTCTTTTTTACGCCATTCCATCCTGAATCAAAAGTTCCAATGCATCTAATGATGTCCTGGTTCTTGCTTTGTGGAGGATTGTCGGACAAAAGATCAGTCCTTTCAGTCAATAGCGCCCTTTGATAGGCTCTTTTGAGGCATTTATTTGGGTATCCCTTGGATTTAAAATGGGACCTTAGAGTCTGAGCTTTGGCCTTAAAATCCTCCTGAGAAGAACAATTTCTTCTCAGTCTGAGGTATTGGCCTGTTGGTATCCCACTTTTTAATGTGGGAGGATGATAACTCCCCCAATCGAGAAAATTGTTGGTTGCGGTTGGTTTCTTGAACAGTGTAGTAGTGAGATGATTGGTGTGGGTAGTCTCAAGAGTTAAGTCCAAAAAATTAAATCTTTGTCCCCCTATTTCAAATGTGAATCTAAGATTGATGTCATTCACATTCAGTTCATCCACAAACTTGTGGAATAGATCGTCAGAACCTGTCCACACTATCAGGATGTCGTCAATATAGCGTTTCCATAAGTTTATATGTAAGCTAAACTTATTGAAATTTGAATTGAAAACAATGGGTTTTTTTTCCCACCAACCCAGGTGAAGGTTAACGTATGAGGGGGCACAAGTTGTCCCCATCGCTGTACCCTTCACCTGGTGGTATAACTGCCTTTGAACAGGAAGTAATTGTGGGTTAAAATGAAAGATAATAATCTAAGAACAAACACGTTGTGTTCTTTACGGGTAGGGTCTCTCAGATATAGAAACATTCTAACATGTCTTATTCCTACATCGTGGGGAATTGAACTATACAGGCCCTCAGGCCCTTTATGCGCTACCAAAAATCCACAAACAGCAAACTATACTTTCAGGAAGGCCAATTGTTTCAGGCAATAACAATCTGCCTTTCATTCTAACACTTTAATTTTTTTCTCCCCTGTCACTCTTATATATGTTGTCTATTTGGAGTTTATTATCATTATTATTATTATTTTTTTGATGGCTTCATTTTTGGGGTGGGCTATGGATGCCTTATAACCTCATTTGCGATAGAAGATTGTATATCAGCAAGCACTTAGTTGATAGTTAAAATAGTCTGACTTTGATAACAGATTTCATTCAAGTAGCTAGGATTACTTCAACTGGTTAGTGTTTCACTTCTATTGCTTATGCTTTGTAGACAGGAGAAGAGCCATTAGGCTATGTTAATTCACTTGAGTTACACGTACGAACACTCTATATATTCCTATGAACTATCTTTTCATTTTTACATTGATTTATTTGACTATTGATTTTCCAGTTGACACTCCTGTCTCTGGTCCTAGCAACCAGTAACTTTACATACCATTATTTGTATCATGTCATATATTTTACTTTAAAACTGCTAAATAGATTCAAAATTTTGTCCTGAGTTTTTTTTTTGCAAGTTTTAGGTCTATAAGTACAAGTAGGAAATTGCTCTTTCAATATATATATTTTTTTACATTTATCAATAGTGACATTGTAATACTGTTATCGATCATAAATCCCTGAATCACACCCCACATGTACATATTTTTTTAAAGTAGACAACCCAGGGTATTCAATATGGGGTATGTCCAGTCTTTTTTAGTAGCCACTTAGTCACAAACACTGGCCAAAGTTAGCATTTATATTTGTTTGTGTGTCAAAAATGCAAAAAATGTTTGTGACTAAGTGGCTACTAAAAAAGGCTGAACATACCCCATTTGCAATACCTTGGGTTGTCCTCTTTTGCATATGGTATGCCTTCATGGGGTTAATTCTCATTCCGGGTCAACGCTCTCAAAGGAAACATTACCAATCCGACAAATTTCAATAAAAAAAAAAAAAAGTAAAATCAAGCCTTATATTTGACCCTGTAACTTTCAAAAACACTATAAAACCTATACATGTGGGGTACTGTTATACTCAGGAGACTTCGCTGAACACAAATAATAGTGTTTCAGAACAGTAAAACCTATCACAGCAATAATATCATCAGCGAAAGTGCCGTTTGTGTGTGAAAAATGCAAAAAACTTCATTTTCACTGACCATATCATCGCTATGATATGTTTTACTGTTTTGAAAGACTATTTGTGACTATTTGTGTTCAGCAAAGTCTCCCGAGTAAAACAGTACACCCATATACAGGTTTTAATGTGTCCTAGAAAGTTACAGGGTTAAACATAGTGCTAGCAAATTAAATTCTCTGGACTTTCGGCCTGGGTTCTCAGGCAAATCTCTCAAATTGCAATCAATAAAATTACTTAATTATGTAACAATATTACATAAATATGCACATAGAATTTAAATATATATACATATTTATATATTTGAAGTCTACATGTATATTTATGAAATTATTTATGTAATTATGTATATGGACATATGTATATTTCGTATTATTTTTATTTATTAATACATATATATTTTTTTACACTTATTACTTTATTTTAAAACTTTATTTGTGATTTTCTACTTGCAGGTAGATTGCCTGCCAGCACAGACAGTCCCCCTGCAGGCAGATACACAGGCACCTATTGCGGTCATGTGATCGAGCGATCACGTGGCCGCAGGGTCCTGATCTGCCGTGGGGAGACTGTCTGTGCAGACAGGCAGTCTCCCTGGACTGGGTAACACGCTGATTGCCACCAGGGGACCGACGGCGATCAGGTAAGTACCCCAAGACCGTTATGACGTTTCAGGACCGTCATCAGTCCTCAAGGGGATGTTTCTGATGACGGTTCTGAACCGTCATCGGTCCTCAAGGGGTTAATACATCTGAATTGGCTGAACAGTATGTTGTCTAGTCAGGTACATTTGTTGTGATTGTTGTGGTGAATAAAACAGTTGTAGTGAACATTGTGTTTACATGTGTGAGGCTCCCTCATTTACATTAATGTCTAAATCCAAAATTGAAGTGTAAACTTTAGCTTGTATAGGTTGAAGTTCAGATATTCTTTAAAACATACTAATGATTTCTGAATCTCCTCACAAGATTAAAAAAAAAAAGCAACCGTCTATATCTTTCCGCCATAGGAACAGTTTTGCGCTAAAGGGACAGTTATTCCAGATAAATTCATCCTCCCATTTGCCAATGAAAAGGTTGGCATAACTCGGCACCCATGCCATTGAGCTCCAGGTGTAAAAAGTATGTCTGTTCTGACCACAAATAATTGTGGCTTAAGATAAAAGCAACACATTGATACAATAGGTTTGCCTAAAAAGACAACATTTAAGAAACTTTTTAACTTATATTATTGAAGGCTGGGAAAAATCTGATGGGCCATTGTCAATGTACATTTTGTAACCCAGTCGTGATAAACTGAAATATTTAAGTAAAAAGACAAGTGAAGGTAGAAGTGAAAATAAAAAGGAGAGCATTATGTAGAAGATAAGGAAGGTGAATTACTCTGTCAGACAGGAGTTGGTAGTGAAAGGAGGTAGCAAACAGAAGTGAACTGGGGAAATAGAAATCATGTAGTGATGGGGTTGAGTGATGAAAGTTTGAAAGCTTTCTGTATATAAAGAGTTATAAAGTGACTAGAGTTAATTAAATGTATCTGGTATGCTTAAAAGGTCTATACTTTCTATACTTTCTATAAAGAAGATGGAGAGAACACCATGGTGCGTGTAAGCTGAGAGGTATCAGATTTTGATTCCATTGCAATTTATTACCATTTTATACTCTCCTACTATATAAACTTGGCTCTTCCAATAAGTTATTCTGTTTTCACGTCAATATCCTGCAAAAGCATATAATATGTATATAAGGAAACCAGTGCCACTCACGAGAGTTTAATCTCTGGAAATTCTTGAAACCTAAAATATATTCTCAATGCATTTATTTATTTATTATATATGATCTCAATATTTTATGAATATATTAAATTTTCAGTGCCATATAAAGAACATTTAAGAATGCATTATTAATAGAAATTGGAAATAATGTTTGCAGTTGTTTTTATCATTTGACTGCCTATTTCTGTATCTTGTCTCAGGTTGGTAACTTTCTATTTTTTGGTACACACAGAGTGAGATAAAATCTAATGAAAATAGCTATGTATTGCATACTGAGGTAATTGAAGACATAGAGGGTTGCACATGAAGGGTCAAGTTGGCGATGTTAGACCCCAAGTTTACAATTATCAGTGTTGAAATAAAAGATTGTTGTTTTGGAAAATGCATTGAACTCTTCTCTGCTCCCACTTATCAAGTGTATTTGGACCCAACTGCGCTCTAAGGAAAACACATTAAAGCTGTTCTTGTGAAAAGTTTAGGGAAAATACTGCCAGTTATTTCCCTTACTTTGTCTCTTGAGGGGTGTCTACTTGTAATCATTGAACTAAAGCACAAAGAAATTAGTTTCTAATGTGGGGTTGGCTTGGCCTCATACTCCATTGATTTTTGGGATAGTTATTAAATTGTTTAATGCACTAAAGTCTGACTTTCAGGATACTATGGTATCATGTTTTCTGTATTAACAAAATCTTTATGAGCTGCATGACTTTCAACTAACTTTTGAATAAAAACTGGTTGAATACATTTGGAAAATATTTTCTCAAGACAGTTGCTTGAAGAAGTGCAATATTTGAATTATTATTTACAAAGAATGAAATTTTAAAAAGCACCAAAGTCAATAAAACCATCATGAATCTTCTAGTACTAATTTCATCTGAAACACATCTTATTTAATGAAGAAAAGTATAAAAATCAATAGGACCAGTTGGATGGGAAAACAAGGCTAGTAGTACCTCAAAAGTAATTGAAAAAAAAACACACAACTATGGGCCATGCCAAAAGAGTTGAAAAGAAAAGTTTTTTGATTGTGTAAAAGAAGAGTTAAATTCTGTCTAAACTGGAAGATACAGATGCAGGGAGCATCAAGTTGCTTCCACCCTTAAAATGTCAAAGACAGCAGTTCATAAGAACAAGGCCAAGCAGCATATACCAGGGACAACAAAGCTATAGATGGCATCAAGTGACCTAGAAAAAGAATAGCAAATAGCAACTGGAGTGTAATGCACTGCAAGGAAAGTTTGGAAACAGACACCAAAAGCAGGGCTTAAGCTGTGTAAAGATTAAAAAAAAAAAAAAGTTTCTAATGGGAAGCAAAGATGAGCCAGGCTGAGGTTTGCAAACTATTACAAGGATTGGACCACAGAGGATTGGAATAAAGTCATCATCTCTGATTATGACTCCAATTTTCAGCATTGTTGAACACTTGATTGACTAATGTTAGACCAAGATTTGTAGAGACTTAAAAGCCACAGTGTCTCGCACTCACTGTAAAATTTTGTGAAGGATCTGTAATGATCTGGGGATACTTCAGCAAGCTGGAATCTGGCAAATTAATTTTTATAAAGTAAAAATGAATCAAGCTACATACAAGGTTATCTTGGTTAAAAACATGTTATTTTCTGTTCTGACAATGTTTTCCAACTCTGAGGACTGGATTTTCTAGAATGATGTTCCATGCCACATCCAGGTTAATCAAAGTGTGGATAGAAGACCACCAGATCAAAACCTGCCATGGCAAGAACTGAACCAGAAAATCTCTGGAATGTGATCAAGAGGAGGATGAATGGTCACACGCCATCAACAAAAGTTGAGCTGCCTGAACTTGTGTGACAGTGCTGACGAACACAGTTTATGTAAGATGTTTGTTGGTGTTAAATAACAATAGTCCAGGTACAAAGATATACCAGTAATCATTTCTCTATAATACAATGGATTAAGAGCAATTGCAGAATTTCCATTGTTACTTGTTTTGATCTACATTGCTACCAATGTTACACCAACCCTGAATTATTATTTTTTAAATATATTATTATTGAAAAACATATGGAAACCATATGTTTACTATACTTGTATAAACTGTGTATATACACATCATGTATACATATTATTAATAATATTATTATTAGTAGTATAATAAATTGGATTATTACTGTTGCCAAAATTACACTGGTTAGCATGGAATGTGCAGGAGTATTTGTTTGTGTATGATTATGCATGTATCCAAGAGTGACATCACCAGTGCTGCATTTTAGTAAGTAAGCCAGCAGAAAAAGAAGAATGACCTGGAAATAAAATGGTTATTCTAATCCTGCTTCATTTACTTATTACACACACTTGCACAAGGCAGCCAAGGATACCTTTGCCACCAGGCATATTAGAGAAAATTTATTGATACTTACCGTAATTCTCTTTTCCTGGCTATTATTCATGGCAGCATTTAACATATGGGTTTAGCTCCTCCCTCCAACCCTCAGGACAGGAAACACAATTAATTAAACAATTAAGCCTACCTTCCCCTAGTATATTAGGTACCCCAGTATCCCCCACACCTCAGTCCAGTAACAAGACAAATAAACCAAGAAAGGGTGGGAGACCAAATGCTGCCATGAATAATAGCCAGGAAAAGAAAATTACGGTAAGTATCAATACATTTTCTCTATTCCTGGCTAATCATGGCAGCATTTAACATATGGGATTCCCAAAGCAATAACCACTCAGGGAGGGTAAGTCATGCTACAAAAACTGTTAATATCCACTTAAGGCTTATAAGAGTTCAGGGCCGATAGGCAAAACTCTGAATCAGAACGAGATGAGATATCCACTCTGTAGTGGTGTACAAAGGTTTTTAAAGATGACCAATTGGCAGCTTTACAGATGCTCTCTGCAGGAACTCCTGACTCTGCAGCCCATGAAGTAGCAATGGACCTCATGGAATGTGCCTTGATGTCCTTGGGAACTGGAATCCGTTTAGCTCTGTAAGCTTTAGAAATAGCCTGAACAGTCCAAAAACAAAGGGTTGCGATAGAGGCAGCTTCAACTTTACGAGAACCCCAAGGTATCACAAACAATTGGGGAGACTTTCTCCAATTAGCTGAGTGTGAAATATATGTGGAAAGACACCTCCTTAGGTCTAGCGTATGATATCTTTCTTCCACAGGAGACGATGGCTCCTGAAAATACCCTGGCAGGACAATCTCTTGATTCAGATGGAAGGATGTAACAACCTTAGGAAGGAACTCAGGTCTGGGCCGTAGCACAACTCTATCATCGAAGAAGGTAGTGAATGGTTCTTCCGACGACAGCGCTCTAATATCTGACATTCTCCTAGCAGATACCAAGGCCAGTAACAACAGGGTCTTTAGAGAAAGAACCTGCATAGGGACCTCATAGGTTCGAAGGGATGTTCCGTCAAGGCCTGCAGAACCAGAGGCAAATTCCAGGGAGCAGAAAATACCTTGATAGGAGGTCTAATCCTAATGACTGCTTTGAAGAAGCGAATTACAATAGGATTCAATGCCCAATGAACACCGGAAAGAGCTGAAAGAGCAGAGCAGTGCACTTTAAGCGTGTTAAGTTGAAGGCCCCTCTCCAGGCCTGCTTGCAGGAAACCCAAAACCTGAGATACGGAAGGGGAACCTAAATCTTGAACCGTGGAATTACACCATCGAGCAAAGGCTTCCCATACCTTATGGTAAGTAGAAGAAGTAGAAGGATTCCTGGAACGTAACAGGGTAGAGATAACCTGGTCTGAAAGGCCATGTTCAACTAGAGACTTCCTCTCAATAGCCATGCATGGAGCCTGAATTTGTGAGGCTCCGGATGAAACACTGGACCCTGAATCAGCAGGTCTTCCGAGACTGAAAGTTCCCAAGGCAGGTCCATTGATAACCTCTGTAACAGGGGAAACCAAGGGCGACGAGGCCAGAATGGAAGTACAGCTATCACCTTGCAATGTTCCTTGGAGATCTTTCTCAGAACAGCGTGGATGAGGGGAATTGGAGGAAAAACGTAAGCCAGATCGAATACCCAATTGATGGATAGAGCATCCTGAGCATTCGCCTTTGATGGTATCTCCTCGACACAAAGCATGGAACCTGTGCATTCCGAATGGTCGCCATGAGGTCCACTTGGGGAAGACCCCACTTCCGGACCAACCGAGCGAAGATCCTCCTGGAAAGTTGCCATTCTGAAGCCTCTATCCGATGTCTGCTGAGGAAATCCGCTAATACATTCTCCTTCCCTGGGAGATAGATGGCACACAGGCCTTCCACATGATTCTGAGCCGAGGTCATAATGGGAAACATCTCTTTCATCAGGGCTACACTCCTTGTTCCGCCTTGATGGTTTATGTAGGCAGCAGCCGCTTTGTTGTCCACTCTCAACTTGACCCAGCAATGCCTGATGAGATGCTGAAAATGAAGAAGCACCAGAAAGGTTGCTCTTAGCTCCCTGATGTTGGAAGGCAAGCATTGGGTTCTTGGAGGCCATTTTGCTTGAAAAAATTGATTGCCTAAATGTGCCCCCCAACCTGTCAGACTGGCATCTGTCGTAATGACCACCCAATCTATTTCCTGCAAGGGGAACCCTCTGGAGAGATTTTCCCACGACATCCACCAAAGGAGCTTCCGCTTCAGAACCAAAGGAATGCGAATCAGCGTCTCCCACTCCCTCGAGTCGGTCCTGAAATTTTTTAGAAAAAATTGTTGAAGAGGGCGAAGGTTCCACTGAGCCCACCTGACAAGTTCTATTGTAGAGGAAAGAGTCCCCAGAAGTCTCATAAACTCTCTTGCCGAGGCTGAAGTCTTCAGTCTGAAGTCCCTTATCCGATCTCGAAGTATGATCTTTCTGTCGTGTGAGAGGGATACAATCGCCGTGTCTGTATTGAAATTTGCTCCCAGGAATATCAGTTCTCTTGAAGGATGCAAGTGACTCTTCTCGTAATTGATGAGCCAACCGAAATGAGATAGTGTCGAGGACTAGTTGTCTGTGTTGGAATATTGATGCTAGGTCCGGGGCCACTACCAGGATGTCGTCCAGGTAGTGAAACACCGCTACACCTTCTTTTCTGAGCAAAGCAATGATGGTGACCAGAACCTTCGAGAAGGTCATCGGGGCCGTACTTATACCAAAAGGAAGGGCCTGAAATTGAAAGTGTTCCTTCCGGACACAAAACCTGAGAAACCTTTGATGGGTGATCGTGATAGGGACATGAAAATATGCATCCCTGAGATCTACTGATATCATCCAATCTCAGTGATGAACAACCGGAATGATGGAGCGAATGGATTCCATGCAAAATTTTCTGACTCTCAGATAAAGGTTGAGCTGGTGGAGATCTAAAATAGGCCTCCATTTTCCCTCCGGCTTCTTGACCAAAAACAGGGGAGAATAATATCCCTGGAATCTTTCTCTTATGGGTACAGGTATGATGGCTTCTTCCATAAGAAGATTGTTGACATAAAGAGTCAAAACCTCTCGTTTTTGGATGTTGGCTGGAAGCCTTGTGTGAATAAACCTTGGTGGAGGTGGATATTCGTCGAATTCCAGATGATAACCTCCGGTGATAATGGATCTTACCCAAGCATCTGGAATTATTTCCCAGGCCCTCTGATAGAATGAAAGACATGCTCCCACTCGAGGAACCTGGAGTAAGCCACCTTCAGAATTGCTTGTTGGGGCGAAAGGAAGAGGTCTGCGTCTTGCCCCTAGAGGATTTTCCATTCAGGCCGCTCTTCCAATTGGAATTCCTTGAGAATTCTCTACCTGGCCTGTAAGTCTTACTTTCCCTAAAGTAGCCTTGATCCCTAAAAGGTCTACGGTCCAGACGAGGTCTCTTTGGACGCCTATCTTGTGGCAGCATGACCTGTTTAACCTCGGCCGCCTTTTTAATCGCTTCATCCAGAGGTTTCCCAAAAAGCACTTCTCCCATAAAGGGAAGTGAGCATAAATTATTCTTGGATGACAGGTCTGCCCCCCAGCATCTCAGCCAAAGCGCCCTTCTAGCGGTGACTGAATGTGCCATAACCTTAGATAGAATTCTAATGAGGTCAGTGGAGGATTCCAAAAGCGAGTCACTGGCAAGTTTGATATCCCTTAAGGATTCCGCCATCTGACGTCTACTGACACCTTTATCTATGTCATCCTCCAAGTCAAGCAACCAGGAACGCATGGCTCTAGACAAAGCCGAAATGGACACAGCTGGATGGCAACCTAAACCCGCTGTCATGAAAGCTTTAGATAAATCAGCATCAATCCTTTTATCCATGGGCTCCTTAAGGGAAGCATTGCTATCAATTGGTAGCGTGGATCTTTTAGCAACCTTAATGATAGGAGCATCAACTTTGGGGACCGTAGTCCACAATCTGGAATCCTCCTCTTTAATCGGATATAACTTTGAAAGCCAACCCTGCCTAGTAATCCTCTTACTAGGAATTTGCCACTCGTTCCTCATCAGGTCTTTAATAGAGCTGTGGACTGGAAAGGAAGGTCTTTTCTTATGTAAATCTCCAAAGTGTCTGTCAGAAGCTGAACATTCTCTGGTTTCTTCTGGCAAATCCAATGTTCTTCTAACAGCCATAATCAAATGCTCCATAGCTTTGGAGTCCAAGGAGCAAGGTTGTTACATATACTCCTCTTCACTGGACGAGATTGGCTCCAAATCCAGGTAAGATGAAGTTTGTCTGT
Organism: Pelobates cultripes; assembly: GCA_933207985.1. NCBI lineage: Eukaryota > Metazoa > Chordata > Amphibia > Anura > Pelobatidae > Pelobates > Pelobates cultripes. The sequence goes on from OW240914.1 coordinate 263,825,234, forward strand.
GTTCATCGTCAGACTGATCTGAATCCATGCCGAAGTTTTTCCCTCTTGATCTCTTGATCTTGTGGGATTCAGCAATTCCCTCAACCACTGCCTGCTTAATCCAATAAGCAATATCCTTGGCTGAGGAGGTAGAGGCTTGCGGTGACCTCTGGTGATCAGATTCTCCTGCGACCGTGGTTAAGCATTTTCTGCAGAGCCTGCAGTTATCCAAAGGCCTTGCTCCACATCCAGGGCAGACTGCCGGTTTCTCCCTTCTCCTCGATGGGGATCTGGGACAGGACCGGTCACGAGGGCTGTAAGATACAGAAGTCATAAGACTGTACCCTCTGTGCACTCTTTTTAGTAACGTGAAGAAACCAAGAAAAAATATTGCTCACCTATGACCTATAGCAGATCTCGTTGATCTTGCAGAAGGGGATGAAGGATCCATACTGACTGTAGGGCTAAGAATGTTAAAATAATAAGAAATGTATTCCCAGCCCAATATTATGATGATTTTAAAATATAAGTAATTCTCTTACCTGCAGAGCTTTAAGAACAGTCTACTAGAGCATTGTATCTTTAAAGGGAACGGAAACAAGCGTTTTTTAGGCTAAATACCGCCATTTCAAATTTCCCGCTCTGTACCTTTAAATGATCGCGCATGCGCACTTCGGTCGCGAGATCGCTAAACCACCATTTTGGAAAGGGGCAAACTTCACTCTGGTTCCGGTAGGACGCATTGCACATGCGCGAGCGTCTTACCGTTATTCTGATCGTCTGATCGAGGTCTGCAGCACACACTGGACGGCAGAGGATTCCCACAGCCTGTGGAACTAACCACCCAGGCTCCCAGGGGTTCCCAACTCCATGGAGATTGGGCTACATGTGCCTGGGCTTCCTGAGGAGGGAGGCTGACCTCCAAAGGGACAAGACCATATCAAACATGGTCAGGTGAGCAAAAAATAAAAAAATCATTCAGAAGAAACTGAGAAAAAAAAAAAATATTTAAACTGTCCTAGGGCTAGGAGGACAGGAAAAGACTGAGGTGTGGGGGATACTGGGGTACCTAATATACTAGGGGAAGGTAGGCTTAATTGTTTCATTGATTGTGTTTCCTGTCCTGAGGGTTGGAGGGAGGAGCTAAACCCATATGTTAAATGCTGCCATGATTAGCCAGGAAATATGCATTACAACCACAAATGTATATTTTACCACATGAAATTCAGTAGGAATTAAGTTGTTATCTCCCATGCTTAAACTCCAAGCCCGACTTTAGTCTGCCAGCTAAGCCAAGTTTCACCACCAGGAAAGCACAAGTGGTCTAGAGCAGTGCTCCTCAACCCTCTACTCAAGGCACACCTAACAGTCCAGAATTTATAGATTACCCGGGAGTTTAAAAAAAGAAAAACTTAGAGTCTAAGGGGCTTTTATTTTTTTTGTTTTGTTAGCAAGTTTAAGGTGTCAATTATGAAAGATATGGTCATCTTTCCTTAGCCCAAGAGAGTATTGTATGTGAAAGGTTTGCAAAGATCATGAAAAAACCCCAACTCATTTATTTAATTAGAACACATAAATGTATTTCCTCAATTTTGTGCAATACCTGTATTACTGCAGACATTGAGAGGAATATTTGCGGTCTGGGAATCCCAAATCAAACATAATGCACTACCCTCTATTATCTATAAATGCTATAATTAAGTAAGAGACACTTAAATAACAACAGAATAAAAATGTAGAATCAATAACAGAATACATCACGATTTCACTTAATTTCATATGAAGTTTGTATTTAAATTGCCCATTCTGCTACATTATTTTTTTATCAAAAGAAACCTACATTATTTTATATAAAAGGTAATGGCTAATTCCTTAATCTTACAGAAAGTATGGATACACAGGCCATTTTGATATGGTCTGTTGATTTTGTTTACCTCAGCTGTAATTTGGCCTAATACCTATTGACATCCTTCTGTCTTGGCATCTGTTTGAAAAGAAAAGACTTTGGTGATTGCTGTAACAGTTTCTCAGCTTGACACTCTTATTTTAAATTATGCAAGAAAACAATCAAGTGTGTTTTTTCACATTATAATTTACATTTAATGTGCTAACATACAGATTGTTTATTTACATATAAAAAATGTGCATGTCATCTTATTAAAATAGCAATTAAAATTCTGTGCTATCATATTGCCAGACTTCCAAACAATGATTTATTGGCAAAGAGAACACAAAGGGAATTATTCTTGAACTGAGGACAAATGACACCTAGCCTAGAGCAGAAGTTTTCACAATGATAGACTTGAATGAAATCGGTTGTGATCTATGCTCAAAGAATTTCAGAAAACTAATTTATACCTCAGTATACTTTCTAATTTTACTAGTAAAATTCACATAACCTACAAGATGATTATTGACATGCAAGAACTAGTAAATTTATCTTTTGAGTTCCAGAAGAATTAGCAAAAAAAATGCAGAAATAAATGACACTTGTTTAGCGATATTGAAATACTTAAAAATCATAATGAAATAAAAAAAATGTAAAACTGATTTTTATTGAGCATTTTAATAAATCACATTATAAATAGTTACAACAATTAATGAGGTTATATGTAGTGCTAGAATATAAGTCTAATAAATACCAAAATCAGAAATTATATTTACTGAATTATGACCTATTTGTGGTAAGTCTTAATCACACATTACAGCTAAATTTACAAATAAGAGAAAATATAAGACTGATGGCGTGGGAAAAATGGGAGGAACAAGGACAGTACATAATGTTAATTGCTTGGGTAACGCTTTACTCAAACAGCTTCATCAAACTCTTTTACCACAAAATGTGATTGGAGGCGCCTTAAAAATGATCATAACAACAAGGGTCACACATCCAAGGTACTTTCTCATATCTCCCAACATTGGGAGTTATAACACAGGATGGGTGGACTGGCCCCGAGCCAATGAAGTGGCACACATCACTTGCAACGTCCATAATGGGGCCATTAAATGTTGTAAAGGGAGTCAGGGGGCATAATGGAGGGATACATACACTGGGACAGGTGGATGATTTAATGCGTTCTGCTAGTCTCTGAGAGGCCATGGCACTATTGCTGATGGTGGATTGGGAAACACAACCCTTATTTAATTAACTATGGTGGGTTTAATTTTATTATTCAACTAAATTGAGATAGAAATGTTTCTAACCCAACTTTTTAAATTGTGTTAAAAAAATAGTTTCTGCTTGGTAGATTTACTAGTACTCTAACATAATTGTCTTTGACTTTAAGATACGCTACATTATGCACAGAATGCAGTGCTTAAACACTTGTACAGAACAGCACACACAGAAAATACAATTTAAAAATGATTTCCTTTCTACCATCAGTTAACATCAAAATCCATTAAACTCTAAGTCAGTGAATAAAACTTGTGTGGCACTAACAGTGGCTAGGCACACTAGCAACCTAACAATAAGCCTCACACTAGAATCAGCCTTAATATTTATAATTGTTTTTTCTGCACAGCACACTCTCCCCACAAATATTATTTTCTTTCTAATAATCACTGATGATGCCTAACAAGGCTGAAACGATCGTCTGGGGTTGCTGTATCTCTCGTGCAGAGAGAACTTGCTGGCATTTCGGATCTGGTCTGCCCGTATGGGTGGGACCAGTCTGTTATTCGTCAGATATGTTCTCTTTGTAATGGCACAAGATGAGCTAAAACCAGCTTGAGTTCTGAGCGGGGACCCACCTGCTGTCCATTCTCAGAATATTCTTGCGACCCGTTTTTTGCTCTCCATATATGAATACCAACTCCACTGAGGTGGATGGGTAGCGGTAATGGGATAGCTAGATTGCAGAGATCCTGATGGGAGGACAGCTGCACACACCATATTACATAACTCCCCAACCCCACTTTGATACCCATTATGAACAGTCACTACTCCAGAAATAGAGAAGTACCCCAGTGGGGGAGGACATAGGATTGGGCACAGCCCACAGATAGTACCACTAACAATTGGACCATATAGCAAGGTCTCCTAGAACAAACCCTGCAGCAACCCAACTCAACTTGAGTCACATACAAAATAAGAAAATAAATCACTGCTACCATGTCCCTACACGCCCATGGAAGCATACCCCACCAGCTTCTTATGAAGTTATTGTGATAATAATATTCCATTTTTATTAAGCATGTTTGATTGATCACTATTGAGCAAATTAAACTATTATAGATAGTTAAGATGGAACTTGTCTTAAACTATGTGGCACTAAGAAATTCAACTAAGAAAAACAAGATAACACAGCATGGAATGTTCTTTAACATGTCTGGCCAAAGTGGCCTATCTGCTTAAAAGTTGGACTTGATGCCAGCAATGTTTAGAAAGATAAGAGTATAGAGGGCATAGCTTTATAGAAAAGGTACCACATGTGTTTGGCATGGGCCTTCGATGGTCATGACTGACCTAATCAACCATAAACATTACTTAATGCGCATGAAATATAAATGCTGTGTTGCACTGATAAGAACTTATAAAAGACTGAGAAATTTGGCACTTGCTTTGGAGAGCTACCTACCTGTAATACGGACGCGTGTTGCTGGTCTTTGCTGTTTCCCAGTAGAGAGGGTCCTTCCAAGTCTGGTTGCCTGAGTTAACCCAGTAGTGTGCAGGGGAGTGACAACTAAGCCCCTCTGAGCCCTTAAGTTGATATATCTAGATACTAAGCTGTTTGAAGTGAATGCATGCAATAACCTACATGAGAGTACGACTTACCTTGTATTGGGTCCCTTTGTGGACAATAAAGTATGGAGTGAATTTCTTTACTCAACTTGGTCTCCATGTGATTTCTCTTTCCTATAGTTCAAGATACTCATCCTGAACTGGGTTGTGTGCCCGCCAATATCGCTTTAAACCTTATTAGGTATTGATTATTACTTTTTGGATATTGGTGCTTTATGAATTTAATGATTAGGCACAAAAGTTATATATAGCACATATGAGACACCATTGTTAAGGCTATAAAGTTTCAAACATAACTAAAACATGTTTATTGTCATGTGACTAGATTTCCTCACGAGAGGGTAGTGATACCCACAGTGTGAATCCATATACCGAGCTCCTCATATTTATGTCACAGAACTTAGCTTATAATGCTACTGTGAAAAAGTGCATTTTACGTTATGAACAAATGTACATTGTATTACACAAACTGTACCATATATTACTGGATAATTCCGCGACCCTTTCCCCTTTTCTTTCTTCTGTACCCCAAAATCAATAAAAATTGTCAAAAATAAATTATACTTACCAATCTGAAGTCTTCTGTATTCTAATTCTTTTTATCTTCCGCCTCAAAAAAGCAAAAATGATTAAATAAAAATGTGTCATCACACCACAACTCATTAAGGTAAAAGATTGCCAAAATAAATAAACAACTGTGAAACAAATAAACTCGACTCAATAAAATTATTTTACTCATAGAGATCTCATAGTGTGGAAAGCCCTTATAAATGTATTCCCTAGCTCATGTAATACATCATGATAGAAATATCACTAAGAGCATTTTTATTGGTTGGCTTACTACCAAACCAAAAGTAAAGAAAAACACAATGCAATAAAATTAATACATCTTCTACTGAATATTATAATTAGGGCCCCCACCACAGCCAATGGATAGGTGCAGGATGAGAAGTCACCCCTGAATATTATAATAGCCACTTGCTTTTTTCTAATGTCACCCTTTCCTATTTCACAGTCCCAACCCCAATGGGAAGGAGTTTTTATGATGACTGTTAGAAATGGGTGCCCAGTCACTATTTTTAGACATTTAATAGCTATGCCCCACCTGCAGTATGACAGGTGGGGTTATAAAGAGGTATTACACATAGGCCCACATGGGTTTCTTTTTAATTCATTCATTATTTACCCATATTACAGAGGGTTATTTAAATATTTGTCTGCTGGCTGTCAGTGATGCCGGCGGGCAAATAGTACTTAACATTATCATATGTAAACATGAATTTGTGAGTGTGAATCCTGCCAGATGCATTTGGTCCCTATTCAGTTTCAAATCTGTGCTTTGTAAAGCTTTGAAATCCTATACTTTGCATTTGGATGTGAAAGCACCAATTTTAATTTGGAAAATTTATCTGTTTGCTGCATATTCACTTAGGCTGACCAAATTCCTACCATTTTTGTTTTTTGTTAATATGAGACTTGCATTGCAGTTGGAATTTGGCCATTTACACTAGACAAAATCCCATGTTTAGTGAATTATCTTATCAGTGCATACAGGATACACTTGTGTAGTAGATTACTACACACTGCATACAACTGAGGGAAGAAGCTTGCAATTTGCAAATTACAAGCACCCTGCAAATCAAATAATCTGTCACTTATAAGAATTTTTAAATAAAGCAGTAAAACTATTATAAATTAGTGAATCAGAGTTGGTGTAAATGTTACTAGCAGTAGCTAGACAAAAGGAACTTGTGGCAAATTACCTCGCCACTGTTTTTTTGAGGAGCCTGTTTGCCAGCCTCCTGCCCAAAGACTATGGGCCCTGCAAAAAGACATGTTAAAAAGTGACTTCCCTGGGAAAATGTGACTCTTCCCCTCCCCCTTTTTCCTTTCCTATTGTTTCCCCAGGAGGGCGTTGTCCCAGGGACACTGCCAGACCAGTTTAAACTGGCTGGTTTGTCCCTCAATCTCCCATCAGCACTTGCTATTGTCTGACCACACCCATCCTTGTACTATAGTGCTCTATGTAATCTATTGTATGTAAATGAGGCTGTTAGGGGTTTTAAATGTGTGTATAAGTGCTTGCTTAAAGAGTTCCTTTTTCACCCTCAACATAGAGCCTAATCTCATGTGTGGGGGAAAAGGCTGCATCTACCCTGGGGTTGCTATATCACTATACTCCCCAGGGATTAGAATCACTAAGCTCTTTTAAGATCTGTTCCTGCTTAACTCTCTGGAGGAAGAGAGGTTTACCCACTGGAACCTGGTGCCTTGTCGTAGGTCCAGGGTGGTAGGAGACGGCGAGTTCCCAGCCAAGCTGTAACTCTGGACGTGGGGACTGTGGTGCTGATGGTGTCCGGTGGAGTTCTTGGAGTCCTTGGTGAGCACTAGGAGCATCTGTCAGCGGAAGTACCCAACCGGAGTACAGGAAGCTCCGTTACAGAACTTTATTTTTATTTTATTTTTAATTCAGCAAATTAGATTTTTAATTCAGTGGTCTGACCGTCCCTGACTATCCCTCCTGATCCTAGTTCCCCTATTTTGTTTTTTCTGCCTTCAGTAATACAGACGTGGGTGAATTTACATCAGTGATAGTGGAAGCAGTCACAACTAGCATTTGGTTGAATAATGCTAATGGAAATGTTGATGGTGGTGGTTGTAGTGATGGTGATAAAAATTACAGTATGTAGGCTACTGCACAGGTAGCAGATGATGTTACACCTGTCTCCATAAAATGAGGTGATTCAAAATAAGATGAAGATGGACTTTAACAAGTTAGAGAAGATGCAGTAGAAGAGTGCACTGTAGCTACTATAACTGCCATTATTCCTGTGGACTGTATTATTTCTGTTTATTCTAATCCTGCAAAAGATACTTCAACTACTTCTATAATTCTGCATATTATACTAATGACCAAATGCTACTTGTTTAATTATCTCTACTATTGTACACTAGAGAGTTAATTATCTCAAACTTTATTTGGATTATAGAAAACTTAAAGATTTCTAAACCAAAATGAATCAATTTCTCCCTTTAAGTTCTTAAAGGCACAGTTACAAAGTATTTCTGCAGTTGATTTCTCTTTTTTGATAAACCTAACACCAACAGCATCCACAATTTTAAATTGTACATTGCAAAATGTCTGATCCATGGGATTCGCAGAAACACTGCTTCCTGTAATGGATAACAGTGCTGGGTCAATTTCAGGGTTCATTAGTGCCTGATGTCAGGGATACCAATATGATTTCTAAGGAGAAGATCATCCTCTTTAGCTAGCGGTGATCTGAAAGCTAATTTGGCTAAATCCCTGACTTCTGATTCTTGTTCGATGGCCCATCTTGAATGGAATAATTCTAAAGGAAGCACTTTACCTAAAAGGCTCACTCTGGTCATCTGAATTCTGCTCAACTTCCCTCGTTCATTGGAAGCTGCAGAGCGAACTACCTCCTCGCACTCCCAATCTCCGGTGATCCCTGTCTGGAACAGGACCGGCTTAGGGAGGATGAATGAGGAAACACTCTTGAGGTGGACGGTGAGTCTTGTCCTTTTTGTGTGAAAACTGCTTTGAAAACTCAAACAAGGGAAACGCACGTCCCTTTAAAATGTTGCCTATTCAAACGAGAATGAGGGGAAGAGGGACCAAAATCAAGTTCATCCTCAGAACTTGGAGAGGAAAGGCAAGCCTTATTTTTTATTTTACTAACAGGAACTATATCCTCCTCAAAAGATGAAGAGGAAAGGTCCCTGGCAAGGAAGGCTCTCTTATGAAGCCTTCTAACATTGATGGGGCTATCTCTAGGAGAGACATCCAACATATCTGTGGCAGACACAGAAATGGAGTCCTCCATCAAACTTGCCATTTTAAAATCTGAGGTGATCAGGGCTGCCGCGAGCTGCACCTGATTGGCTAAAACGCTGTTGCTGTGCAGGAGCACAGCACAAGCATTTTTAGTGCTGCAAAATAATTCTAGTTTTTGCTAGGTGGTTATGCCTTCCAGAGGGACAAATAGGCTGCTGCTTGATAGATTTACTACAACTGTAACATTATTGTGTTTGACTTTGAGATACACTACACGGCACACAGTGAACCATGCAGTACATGCACACTTGCACAGCATGCAGTTAAAGAAAAAAGGGTTTTAAATTATATTTGTCAAGTAAGGTATATTCTGCCCATAGCACTACTACTACTGCAGCATACAGGACTCAACTCATTAAGAAGAAAATGTTTTTTTCCTACAAACGGTTGAAATCAAAGTTTTGGATAGAATCCTGGTTGGAAATATATATACTTTTTACTGCTCTTCATTTTTTTCCATTTATTGGTCACTTCTCTCTTGATCTGTGAATAAAGTTAGCATATTATGGCTGTCCCCTAGCTATCGATCATCTTTTTTTCTATCTCTTGGTTGGACAGGAGATACAGGCCAATCAAGCAGACTTTATGACAAACAATGTTTATTTTCCCCCACACCCACCCAAAAAATAATTAAATTTCTTCATTACATTCCTCTTTTCACAAAACAAATGAAATAGCTATCTCAATGTCTGTTTTGTTTGCTTTGTAATTGGTTATATGTGCAACTTACTGATCGCCCAAAATCTAAATAAACCTAGTGTATATGTTAAAAAATATTTAGACATTTTATGTGTGTGCTCATATATTAGTATTCCAACCTATACAAAATGTTAACAAAATAATGAATAATGGAAACAAATAATGGTAAAGATAGTATAGTACTAGGCAGAAATGTTTATTTTTTTCACAACTTTTAGATAAACAAATACAATTAGATAGAGCAAAGTTACTGAAAAAAATAGAAATATGTTTTACAATATCTACAGAAAATGTTCCTATCTGGACCATGCTCTAAAGCAAAGTGTATATCTGCCAATTCTCTGGCATTGCTTGCAAAATAAATTGATGGGCATTTGTACTGCTCATCTCTAGTACACAAAATCTGAATTGGTTTAAGTATTTTGAAACTCAATGGACTGAAAAATTGCCTGTGAAGCTATTGGATTGATGTACAACATGATTGTGTAGTTTAAAGAGTGGAAAGCTTGGCAGGCAAACAGGTTTGAGAATTGCCTATACATAGATCAGAAAGTTTGCATATATCTATGCTGTATATTATTAAAATTTAATACTCTCTAAGTAGAACATAAACTAATATGGTCCCAAATTTGGTGTTTCTTACAAATGCTACTGCAAAACATTTTTTACTATGGTGATTATCCTTAAACTATAATATGGAGCTATTAAAGTGGATCTGTCACAAAAATATACTTTATGTAATATGATTCTATATAGCTACCTGTGTCTGAATAACTTAATTTTTTTCTGAGCACTCTAGTTTTCATAAGACAATTATAAAAACTATAAGAGAGCGCAATATAAATGATAATACTCAATAAAATTATGTAATTAGTAGCTAAAACACATAAAAAAACCTTCCCAAGTTTTCCATACATACAATATACAAACTAAAGTGCCAGTGCTTAGTGGATATACCCCCAGAGGGGGTAGCACAAATAAACAAATCCAAGTTCCAATGTAGGATATAGTTTGGAGGGTATAAAAGGTAAAATTATCACACTGTATGAGAATCCCAAGTCTTTATGAACCCTATCCACTTCTGTGTTGCTTCAGTGTTATGTATCCACCTTAAAAATCACAAAATATAGCAACATGGTGTAATGCAGTACATTTATTAAAGACCTCCCAAATTCCCCTTATAGGGAATCTTACAAAAAATCAATGTGGTGCTAGTTTTCAAGTCCCACTGTTAAGACACAGGGTACACTTTAGCCAGCAATACAGGCATAGGGTTACCGGTCCGTCGCCATAGAGACACCGCTGGGCTTTCGTGCGTTTTAAAATGGCCGCTGCCTCGTGTTCAACATACGATCGATGGCCACCCTGAATTTGGTTTAATTGAGAAGTGTCTGCGGTTAACCACAACGTTCTAATTGGGATCAAGAGGTTAACCAGCAGCACACGGTGGCCATCCATTTGGTGAATTTGTTCGGTGAAAACAGTCATTCGTATGGCTGGGCTATAGAAACAGCTATTTACACGAAAGGGGGCAGAAATAGACGAATCCACCACAATAGATAGACAGATGGTTCTGTCACAATATATATATATATATAGTACAGTTAGAATAAAACTACATATATAGTACTGCAATCTGGCTTGAGTGCACAGAGCAGTCGGTATCTCTATGTCGACGGACTAGTAACCCTCTGACTGTGTTGCTGGCTAAAGTGTACCCTGTGTCTTAGCAGTGGGAGTTGGAAACAAGCACCACATTGATATTTTGTAAGAATTACTATAAGGGGAATGTGGGAGGACTTTAATAAACGTACTGTATTACACAATGTTATTTTTAGTGATTTTTAAGGTAGATATATATTAACATTGAAGTAACACAGACGTGGATATGGTTCATAAGGACTTGGACTTCTCATACAGTGATAATTTTACCTTTTAGGCTGATACCCTCCAAACTATATGCTACATTGGAACTTGGATTTGTTTATTTGTGATACCCCAGGATATATTCCTCTGGGGGTATATCCACTAAGCACTGACACTTTAGTACATATGGAAAAGAACAAGCTACTTTTCCTTATATATAGTTGTCAAGTTGACAATACTGGACAATGGGCAGACCTTAAAGGGATTCTGCAGACATCGAGAGTATTTCAGCTATCTAAAGTGCTTTAAGTGTGACGAGTATTTTGTGTTTTTCAAAAAAATTTGATTTCAATAGAAATTTGCACTTTTATTAATTAAACTTTTACTCTCCCTGGCTATCAATCAGACAACCAATTCTGTTACTTTCTGGTTGCATCACCACTGATGAAAAATGGGAGGGCTTGCAGAGTGCAGACGAGAGACATGCAGCATTTGCAAGCCGTTAGATATACCCCAATGAAATTACGATGACTTCACTACCCCCCTGAATTATTTTTCTTATGTATCAGAATAGCAGAGGGCAGAAGGAAAGAAAAAGTGAAAAAATTGATTTTTAGTCAAGGGAAAGAAAAGTTAATGTTACAATGTAATAGGGCGGGTAAAACCAATACATAAACCATAGGTACACAACCTCAAGGCTGTCTGGAGGTTTTTCTTGTGACTCATTTCTCTATTCTCATTATAAATGCTATTTTTTCTTTAAAAGATGCTAGGTCTAAAGCAGGAGTAGTCAACCTTTTAATACCGACTGTCCACTTTTGTTACTGGTAAAATTTCCTTACTTCCCACCAGTGCCACAGTAGCTAATTTTATAGCTCTAATGTAATTTTTTTAAAAAAATTTTTATTTTTTGAAAGGAGGTTTTTTTTTTTGATATGTAATGAAATTTATTGTCAGGATAGTGACAGGGATCCAATACGCAGAGTGCGGACAGGAGGAGGTACGTATACCGGACCTTAGAATGGCAGGACTAACGTATGGACAAAACAAGAATAGTCAAAAGGTAAGCCGAGCTCGAGGGAGCCGGAAGACAGGTAAGCGAGGAACAAGCCGGGTCAAAGGAGAGGAGAGAGCAACAGGACAAAGGTACAAGCAAGGTCAAAACCGAAAACACTAAGAGAGAGAACGCGCTGAGTGACTAGCAAGCTAGAACCACGACAGGGCAATGAGCAGTAGTAAAAGTTCCCTTAAATACCCTGTCACCTTAATTGAGACCACGCCCCCAAAAGGTCCGGAATTGCGGTTCCCGGCACTTCACGTTAATAATGACTTCATGACGTCGACGCTAGCCGTTGCGTCATAAAAGGGGGAGGAGCTAGCGTGGCTGGCGCGAAAACGGACGGAATGCCGAAATGCTAGGAGAGGGGAGCCCCTATGAAGAGAGGATGTCCTCCATTTATCTACTTTTTCCTTTTTTTCTATTTTACATTTTACATGTTTTTTATGTGTGCCTGTGAGGTGATGTATGTGTGAAGGGTGCGGTGTGTGAAGGGTGTAGTGTGTGTGTGTGTGAGAGGTGCAGTGTGTGTGAGGGGGTGCTGTATGTGGGTGAAGGGTGCAGTGTGTATGTGAGGGGTGCTGTATGTTGGTAAAGGGTGCAGTGTGTGAAAAGGGTGCAGTGTGCGTGTGAAGGGTGCAGTGTGTGAGAGTTGATGTGTGTGTGTGAAGGGTGTTGTGCATGTGTGAAGGGGGCAATGTGTGTTAGGGGGGTAGTTTGTGTGATGGGTGGAGTGTGTGAGGGACAGCCTCTGTGTGTGTGAGGGGTAGTGTGTGTAAAGAAGGCAGTGTTTGTGAGGAGGCTGTGTTTGTGATGAGGCAGTCTGTGTGAGGGGGCAGTCTGTGTGAGGGAGCAGTATGTGTGTGAGTGTGTGTGTGTGTGTGTGAAGTGGCAGTCTGTATGTGTGTGTGAGAGTGTGAGGAGGGCAATGTGTGTGAGGGGTGTAGTGTGTGAGGGATGTAGTGTGTGTTTGTGTTTGAAGGGGGCATAGTGTCTATGCTGTGTGTAGGGGGGTGAGATGTGAAAATCTATCTTAATGTCTCCCACTTCCTTTTTCTTACCTTTTACAACTCAGGGGGGATATAATGCTGCAAGTCCTGGTGGTCCAGTGGTGGCATGTTCACTTTAGCCTGCAGCTCCTCCGGCTGCAGGCCAACTCTCCTGTCCTCCTGCGAGCATGGCACTGTATCGGAGCATTGCCATGGTAACACGTGGCAACGCTCCGACCAGCCTGCTTGCAGGAGGAACACAAAGTCTCCCAGGCCCTTCTCTCCCTCTGCTGGAACTAAGTGCCAGAGGGCCGGTGAGGGAGATCATCGATCTCCTCACCAGCCAGAGAGGGCTTACAGCGAGGCTGGGCTGGCAGGGGAGATGAAAGGATTTCTGCAGAACGCACCACTGCCCACCTAAAATCCCAAACCGCTCACTAGTGGTAGGGACCTAGTTGACTACCTCTGGTCTAAAGATTAGACGTTCAGGATGTAAACACATCATATGTACATGCAGTTACACTATACAATTGGGCTTTAAGGTCCTGGTCAAGATGATTGTAAGCATGCATGGATATACCCTCTCAGGAATATGTGAGGAAGTGTGAGATTAAAGGATCTCTGTCAGCACCGAACCACTATGGCTCACTGTAGAGTTTATGGTATCAGCATTAACCTTGCACTATCCCCCATTTACACCCTGTTCCAAATTATTATGCAAATAATAATCTATCTAGTGTCACAAAGATTAAATATTTTGTTTTTCAGTTTAACTCATGGATGGCATTGTGTCTCATGGCTCTTTTGATCACTGAAAACAATGTTGGACACCTGTGATAATTAGATTGCCAGGTGAGCCCAATTTAAGGAAAAGTTACTAAAAGAGGGTGTTCCACATTATTAAACAGAGCACCATTTTCATGCAATATGGGGAAGAAAAATGATCTCTCTGCTGCCAAAAAGAGTGAAATAGTTCAATGCCTTGAACGAGGTATGAAAACATTAGATATTTCACGAAAACTTAAGCGTGATCACTATTAAGAGATTTGTGGCTGATTCAGAGCACAGACGGGTTCATGCAGATAAAGGCACATTGAGGAAGATTTCTGCCAGAACCATGCATCGGATCAAGAGAGCAGCTGCTAAAATACCATTACATAGCAGCAAACAGATATTTGAAGCTGCTGGTGCCTCTGGAGTGCCATGGACATCAAGGTATAGAGTCCTCCAGAGTTTTGCTACTGTGCATAAACCTTCTTTTCGGCCACCACTAACCAATGCTCACAAGCAGAAACAGCTGCATTGGGCAGGAAAATACATGAAGACTAATTCAAACAGTCCTGTTCACTGATGAGTGCCGTGCAAACCTGGATGGTCCAGATGGATGGAGTAGTGGTCCAGATGGTTGGTGGATGGCCACCCTGTTCCAAGAAGGCTGCGACATCAGCAAGGCAGTGGTGGAGTCATGTTTTGGGCCGGAATCATGGGAAGAGAGCTGGTCGGCCGAAGGTGTAAAGATGACCTCTGCAAAGTATGTGGAGTTTCTGACTGACCACTTTCTTCCCTGGTACAATCATTTTCATGCACGACAATGCACCATCTCATGCTGCAAAGAATACCTCTGCATCAATGACTGCTATGGGGTTAAAAGGAGAGAAAGTCATGTTGTGGCCTCCATCCTCCCCTGACCTCAATCCTACTGAGAACCGTCGGAGCATCCTCAAGCAAAAGATCTATGAGGGTGGGAAGCAGTTTACATCCAAACAGCAGCTATGGGAGGCTATTCTGACATCTTGCAAACAAATTCAAGCAGAAACTGTCCAAAAACTCACAAGTTCAATGGATGCAAGACTTGTGAAGCTGCTATCAAATAAGGGGTCCTATGTTAAAATGTAATGTGACCTGTTAAAATGTTTAAAAAGTTAAAATGTTGTTATAAGTTTGATTGAAATAGCTTTTGATTTCAGTAAATATGCTGCAAACACAACAAATGACAATTTTCAGTTCTTTACAACCTATAAAGTGTTTTGAAACTTACTGTGCGTAATAATTTGGAACAGTGCATTGTAAGCTTTTTATGTAAAAAAAATACTGTTCTCATTAGGAGGTTTATTCAATAAAATTTGAATTGTTCTCTTAATAGTTGATAACATGAGAATTATGCTGACTGTTATTTACATCAATTATTTAGGTAAATGAGACAAATATAATTTGCATAATAATTTACAACCTATAAAGTGTTTTGAAACTTACTGTACATAATAATTTGGAACAGTGCATTGTAAGTTTTTTTATGTTTAAAAAAAAAAAAATACTGTTATCATTAGGAGGTTTGTTCAATAAAATTTGAATTGTACTCTTAACCCCTTCAGGACGGAGTCAATAGTGCACGTTCTGATCAAAACAAAACGTAAACAAAAACTGGAATATATGTCTGTTCAACCATAATTCACCGCTGTCACATTAAGTGCACCCACACTTATTATATATAATTTTGTTCAGGAGAAACAGGGCTTTAATTTATCATTAACTATTCATATATGGAACATAATTTATTATGAATAAAATTTAATAAAATGTGAGAAAATAAGATTTTTTTTTTTTAAATTTGTATTTCTGTCTGACATTTTAGCTGTGAATGTCATAATACTGTTAGGTTTTACTTGAAAAAAATGCCCATATTTGTATATCAATGATGTCTCACGAGTACAACAGTAACCCCCTTTAACAGGTTTTATGGTGTTTTGGAAAGTTACAGGGTCAAATATAGAACATTCCATTTTCAAATTGAAATTTGCCAGATTAGTAATGTTACCTTTGAGACAGTGTGGTAGCCCAGGAATGAGAATTACCCCCATAATGGCATACCATTTGAAAAAGTAGACATCCCAAGGTATTGAAAGTGGGGTATCTTCAGTCTTTTTTAGTAGCCACTTAGATCCACAGCCAGCTATAGGCAGCCCTCCAGGAGAGGATCGTGGCGGGGGTAAGTCCACCGGACCTCCAGGGATAGAAAACTGTTATGGCTTTCTATGCCGCCGCAATGGCTTTAAAGCCCACTTAATGCGGGACAGCATAGAACGCCATAACGGCGTTAATGGGTTAATAGTTGATAACATGAGAATTATGCTGACTGTTATTTACATCAATTATTTAGGTAAATGAGAAAAATATCAATTGCATTATAATTTGGAACAGGGTGTATGTGTCAGACTATTTTTGAATGGTTTGACACAAATCAATGCTTCCCTCAGCGTACGTAGTCCAGAGACTGCCTTGACATATTGTTGTTACCATGTTACACTAGTGGGCTAGTAATATCACTTCCATATATATTGAATGGGAGTCATTGGCTGGATGCATCATTTGACAAGCTCGGTGACTGAATTCTGTCCAAACATGAATGAACTGAAATTGCTAATGTAGAAGTGGAAGTGTATGAATTGCAAGGAGCTAGGCCACTGATGACCTTGGGGCCCTTGATTTGTTTAAATGCATTCAAAAACATTTTGACACATAACCAATGGATGGTGCCAGGACATGGTGGCACAGTAACCACAACAGCCTGTTGAGGCATAAAATGATACCTTTTGGGGCAATTTATAATGTATTTAACATTTACAGATTATTTTGCTTTACTCCAGTTGTCTAGCGTTAATTTAATTGTGACCCAATTTGACTAACAGGAGTTTCTAAGTGCTGTCGGAACAAATTGCAGTATGTGCATTGTATTGTATTGCATTGCATGCAAACTTTATTATGCGTTTGCATGGCTGGATCCTTTTTATACACTTACTTTTTTTTTTAATTAATGGTTAATCTTAAATTTGTTGTATACGTTTAAATGTCTTAAATTTAAATTAAATTAAATGTATTACAGCCACATATAGTTTATTTTCCAAATGTTGAATATTATACTATTTTTATATAAAAGAAATTGTTCTATCGCTTTTTTGATCATTCCAAGACGCCCAAGTTGTGTATTGCAGAACAAATATTTTTTTTTTTTTTTTTAACATCCATAAAATGTACAGTTTAATGGACATCTATCTCACCTGGATAGTTAGATCAATGGATTTGATGCTGAATATTCTGAAGTTACAGATCACACAGATTCAAATTATGTACTGCCTGGTTCCATTATGCATACTAGCTATGAAGGTGAAGCTAACTTTACCAATGGACTTTAAGTGGTTTCTGTGCTAATCAAGTCTACTATCATCAGATACCTCATTTCCATTATAAAACAGTTTATGAGAAGTCGAAGCTCTGATTATAATTAGACTCTAACCGGCATTACATGGGAGAAATACACATTAAATATATATTCTCCCTGATATGCTGATTATAAAAGACACCCCAATTGTAACAGATGAATTGATCTAAACTGCGATGAAGAATAGAGACTTTCCATAAATCAAATATCTGTGCCAAAGACTAATTCACAGTTTTTCTTCAAATGCAGCTTTGATTAAGAAGAATGATAATGATATTATTCAAATAATTTTACTAAAAGGTTCAGATTATAATAAGCAGGTTTGAGCCAAAGCAGGAGTTTATTTTAGAATCATTTTTAAATATAAGATGATTTACTAAATCTTTACTAAATTTGCAAATGTACAATACATTTTTATATATTTTTTATATGTAGCAAAATGTTGTACACACTTTAACATCAGAGCTGGATTAATGTTGACCAGGTGCCTAGGGAAGATGCCAGATAGGAGCCCCCTCATAGAGCTGTGGGCTCTGTTCTTTGAGTGTTGTGTGTGTGGTGAGTGTTGTATGTGTCTGGATGATACTGAGTGTTGAGTGTGAGTTCACAACAGTTGGCCAGATCAAGAACACTCTTCAGGAGGTAGGTGTATGTGTGTCAAAGTCAATAATCAAGAGAAGACTTCACCAGAGTGAATACAGAGGGTTCACCACAAGATGTAAACCATTGGTGAGCCTCAAAAACAGGAAGGCCAGATTAGAGTTTGCCAAACAACATCTAAAAAAGCCTTCACAGTTCTGGAACAACATCCTATGGACAGGTGAGACCAAGATTAACTTGTACCAGAGTGATGGGAAGAGAAGAGTATGGAGAGGGAAAGGAACTGCTCATGATCCAAAGCATACCACCTCTTCAGTGAAGCATGGTGGTGGTAGTGTCATGGCGTGGGCATGTATGGCTGCCAATGGAACAATGGTTCTCTTGTGTTTATTGATGATGTGACTGCTGACAAAAGCAGCAGGATGAATTCTGAAGTGTTTCGGGCAATATTATCTGCTCATATTCAGCCAAATGCTTCAGAACTCATTGGACGGTGCAACCAAAGAGTTTAAGGGAAGGAAGTGGAATGTTATGCAATGGCCAAGTCAATCACTTGACCTGAATCCGATTGAGCATGCATTTCACTTGAGGAACACAAAACTGAAGGGAAAATGCCCCAAGAACAAGCAGAAACTGAAGACCGTTGCAGTAGAGGCCTGGCAGAGCATCACCAGGGATGAAACCCAGCGTCTGGTGATGTCTATGCGTTCCAGACTTCAGGCTATAATTGACTGCAAAGGATTTGCAACCATGTATTAAAAAGTGAAAGTTTGATTTATGACTGTTAATCTGTCCCATTACTTTTGGTCCCTTAAAAAGTGTGAGGCACATATACAAACTGTTGTAATTCCTACACCGTTCACCTGATTTGGATGTAAATACCCTCAAAATAAAGCTGAAAGTCTGCAGTTAAAGCACATCTTGTTTGCTTCATTTCAAATCCATTGTGGTGGTGTATAGAGCCAAAAAGATTAGAATTGTGTCGATGTCCCAATATTTATGGACCTGACTGTATGTGTATATATATATATATATATATATATATATATATATATATATATATATTAAATCTATTGCCAGTTGTAAAAGAGTGAAATACTGAAAAAGCTTCCCTTTGGGAAAGGGTTAACTTCAATTATAAATGATAAACATACAGCATACAGCACTACAGTGTTATGATTCCCCCTGCCCTGCTTCCACTACAGTACAGACTTGAATAGTGAATAATGACTGTCTATATAAGCTGTTGAGAGCAACTGAGCATGTGTCGAATTTTGCTTTATTTTTTAATTTTATTAAATACCTACTTTAATCTACTGCAGGACATGTGCATTGGACACCCAGTACATGTGTGTAGGTAGAGGGTATTGTGTATGGGCATGACCCTTACCCCACCCACCTATTTGCCCGAAATAAACAAATCACAGACTTTTTGGAGAAAATAGGCCACAGCTTTGTTAAATATATAAATATGTATAAAACTTTAAACTTCAACTTTTTAACATAAAACATCATATATACATAATTTACTCAGTAAATACAGTATTTTTCGCTCCATAAGACACACTTTTTTCCCCCTCAAAAGTGAGGGGAAATGTCTGTGCGTCTTATGGAGCGAATGTAAAGCTTTACTTACCTGTCTTGGAGCATGGGCCGGCTTCACAGCGCGCTCCGCGGTCCAGGAACTTCTATTTCAGGTTCCGGTTTCCGGCGGGACTGAAAGGAAGTGTGCACACTGAGTGTGCACACTTCCTTTCAGGCCCGCCGGAAACCGGAACCTGAAATATTAGTTCCTGGACCGCGGAGCGCGTTGTGAAGCCGGCCCACGCTCCAAGACAGGTAAGTAATTATGGGACAAGGGGAGGGGGAGACACTATGGGACAAGGGGAGGGGAGGAGACACTGTGGGACAAGGGGAGGGGGACACTATGGGAGAAAGGGAGGGGAGACACTATGGGACAAGGGGAGGGGGGGACACTATGGGACAAGGGGAGGGGGAGACACTATGGGACAAGGGCAGGGGGGGACACTATGGGAGGGAAAGTGCACTATGGGACAATGGGAGGGGGGGACACTATGGGACCAGAACACTAATGGACAAGGGGAGGAGGGGTTAAAGAACACTATGGGACAGGGTAGGAGGGGTTAACAATCACTATGGGACAGAGGAAAGGGGGGTTAAAGATCATTATGGGACAAGGGAGAAAAAAAAATATTCTGAACAAACTGTCCCATAGTAAGAAACACTATGGAACAGTTTGTTCAGAATATTTTTTTTTCTGGGTTTCCTCCTCTAAAAACTAGGTGCGTCTTATGGTGAGGTGCGTCTTATGGAGTGAAAAATACGGTATATATCTATCACTGAGTACCACCTTGCCAACCAAAAATATTTGGGCAGCTGCCCTCCCCCCTCATTCCAACCAGCACAAGGCCTTTCCTGGACCTTCCCTTCTAGTAATGCTAACCACTAGCCGATTATTGGCTCAGTGGGCACGTCTGTTATCCATAACTATACCTGAGGTTAGGGGAGGGACAGCTTTACCCATCCACGTCTATGGACCGCTGGTCCCACCCTGGTTGACAAGGGCCATATACCGTCATGTTGTGACAAGAAACACAGACCACAAACACAATTAAGAAACAAACAAGGGCGGGGCTGGAAGCTGTTACCAACTGATAATTAAGATGGCTGCTTATCCTGTAAGGTACCCACCTATTTATACTATCTCACCCCTTTCACCCCTAATACTCCTCCCACCATTTAAAGACCTCCTTACCATTCTATCTATACAATACCATTCACACTCGCATGTCCCTGTTCTGTCTAGGTCTTGTCTGACTCCTCAAGGTCTTGATAGCTTAAAGGAACACTATAGTCACCTAAATTACTTTAGCTAAATAAAGCAGTTTTAGTGTATAGATCATTCCCCTGCAATTTCACTGCTCAATTCACTGTCATTTAGGAGTTAAATCACTTTGTTTCTGTTTATGCAGCCCTAGCCACACCTCCCCTTGCTATGATTGACAGAGCCTGCATGAAAATAAAAACTGGTTTCACTTTCAAACAGATGTAATTTACCTTAAATAATTGTATCTCAATCTCTAAATTGAACTTTAATCACATACATGAGGCTCTTGCAGGGTCTAGCAAGCTTTTAACATAGCAGGGGATAAGAAAACCTTAATTAAACAGAACTTGCAATAAAGAAAGCCTAAATAGGGCTCTCTTTACAGGAAGTGTTTATGGAAGGCTGTGCAAGTCACATGCAGGGAGGTGTGACTAGGGTTCATAAACAAAGGGATTTAACTCCTAAATGGAGGATTGAGCAGTGAGGCTGCAGGGGCATGTTCTTTACGCCAAAACTGTTTCATTAAGCTAAAGTTGTTCAGGTGACTATAGTGTCCATTTAAAAGAATTTAAATATCACAGAAAAAAGGTATTTAGAGGTACAGAGCTTAAAATGCAAGGTTGTGAATTAAATCCCCACCTGCGTAGTTTTATTTTATTCTTCTACTCATTATCTACACATCAGATCACATCAGATGTGTCAAGTATTTATAATATATTTATCACCTTAATCTGTTTCGTTAACGTACTTATTGAAACTTGGAAAAACTACATTAATGTAATCTTCTAAGTTTCTATGGAGTGAACTTGCAAGAGTCAATATGTCTACTCTCTCCTCCTGCCTCGCCCTCACTTTGCTTGATTGCTATCTCCTGCCCTACTGTTTTATACCCCACCTCCTCTAGATTGTGAGCTTGTTTGAGCAGGGTCCTCTTCATCATATTGTTCCTGTAAGCTTTTGTAATTGTCTAATTTATTGTTGAATCTCCCCCCCTTCAATAATATTGTAAAGTGCTACAAAAATTGTTAGCGCTATAGAAATGCTAATAATAACAATAACAATACTATCTTATGTGTTGATCCATGTTGTTAAGACACCTCCTGTGTCTTTAGGCAAAACCGCCGTTTAGTAGACCTTCTCCGTCTGCAGTAACAGCCTCCGTTCGCTTAACCTGTAGTGCACAAACCAAATGTAGGGGAAGCGGCAATCTCTCGACCGAGCTCTGTGAACGGCTCCAACTCCCGAACGGCAATACACGAACTGCTGTCAGCCGCCGAACAACAATATTCACCAAGCGGCTTCCGTTCCATCCAGCAGACTCTAAATGTGAAGAAGAAATCCCCCCCAATAACGAGACAGAAGCTCCGCATTGAGGGTCAAATGACTCTTTTGCTTTACTGTGGGCTACCTGCCCGTATTTATGCAGGTCTTCCACTTGGTGGACACTCCCCTAGGGGACCAAATGGGAGACTGGAATTACAGATAGACATGGGGACATTTCAGACACACAGTCACAGATTTTACCCACAGTGCATTATGATTCCCTCCCCTCTGCCCTGGAGTTAATTACCAAGTAACTCAATTAACTCCAGGACAAAGCCAGTCGCTATCTTAGACATAAAATAATAAAAGACATAAAAATATATAACTACACAAAAACCGAACATTTCCCATTCGTATCACCTATCCCCAGATAGCCTGGATCTGAGTGTATATTATTAGCGAATAGCGCTCAGATCCCACACACATAGTTCAATCACCATGGAGTCAAAGTTCTTACAGTCTTTCGGTATACGAATGACTCCATGGGAAGGCTATCTGGGTTAAGTCTTTTGGTATGCTCCAAATCTCCCGAATGGCCGGTGTTCGCATGCTTTCGTGGAGGCAGCCAGGCGTTCCGTTGTTTCAGCGGTGTTCGGCAGAAAAAGTGTCCGTTTTTAGTTCCATAGAAATAGAGCCGAACACCGCTGGGCTTTCGCTTGGTTTAAAATGGCCGCTGCCTCGTGGTCGACATGCGAACGACTACCACCCTGAATTCGGTTTAATTGAGAAGTGTCTGCGGTTAACCACAACGTTCTAATTGGGATCACTACGTTAACCAGCAGCACACTCCTCTCTTGGGTGGCCGTTCGTGCGGCAGGTTTGTTCGGGAAAAAAGAGTCATTCGAATGGCTGGGCTATAGAAACCAGCCATTCATACGAACGGAAACAAACAGACGAATGCAAGCAGACAAATGGTTCTGTCACACATGTAAAAAATATATTCACTGCATGTAATATCTCTAACAATCTTTGTTTTTATTTAACTAAATATATCTGGATAAAAATTTAATAAAAAATAAAAAAAACATACCCAACTGGATTTGAAACTAGGTCAGCAAGAACAAAAGAAAGAGGAAGTTTAAGGGTTAATTACCATATAGTATAGTATTATGCACCTTGACAATTCTATTCTTGTTATTTGAGACTATTTGATTGGAGGGGTTATATTCCTTTATTCAATTTTTTTTCATTATATTATTTTTGGAAACTGTGGAAAGCCACGGGTATAGCCTGGTGCAGCCTGGGGAATTAACATTTTAGCTAATATACCCATGGCATATTGGCTTCTCTACAATACTCAGCTCGCTTAAATGCTCTCTGATGGCTAACTAACTACAATAGGATTTATTATTGGGCAATTTACTTCATAGAGCACATTTATTTCCATTGAAATTTTTCAATAATTGAATATGGATACACATGATATATATTTCTCCTTATTTTCTAAATCTTTAACTTATATCTTGAATATCCTGCATATTAACATGTCTAATAAACAATATAATACATTTAGAAAGACAATCAGGCAATCTCTTGTATACAATTGTTATAATCAGCAGTATACAAATCTAAAAAGTAAATTAAATGATTTTATGTGTGCATAATTGGGACATTATGAGCACACAAATTTAATATTAATATTTTAAATACGGGTTATGTTTAATGCTTTCTATTTTCACAGTTTTTCAAAATGAATTTCCTAGTCTAGCATGTTCCAATCCTTCAGATAGAATACCACTGTTATCTTGTCCTATTTCTTTTTCTGTGTCTTCCTCAAACAAAATACTTAAATCTAAAGGTTGTTCAAAAGGATCATCCATTAGAGGATCTTGCACAGAGCTTACAAATGTGGATTTTATTAATGTCCAGATTACTAACTAATAAATGTAAATCTTATTTACAAATGGGACACGATTTACTGTAGTAAACTTCACAAGTAATAGATTTACTTAGTAATTTATTAAGTGAACACAAAGGATTGGTGGGTTTAGCAAATTCAATTTGAGGAAAACGTATTCTAAAATACTAGACTCATCTGCCTCAAAATTAAAAATTGCAGGCAAAGCATCCTTTTCTAGAAAATGTTTGAGTCCTTCCACTCAAAGCACAAATCGTTTAGATTGTTTAAACAGATTTGGTGCTTACTTATCACAAATATATTAAATAACCTTGTTGTTGTCCTTGAGGTTTTTTTCCCATCTTTTCCAACCACCATCTCAACCTATAAATACGTAGAGAATATGTTACCAATAAGAACAGTAAATTACAAGAAATGTAGACTGACTTTGGCGATAGCCCATTATAGATGCGAACAAGTGAAAGTTACTGGCGAGGATGCACCAGAGGATGAAGAAATAATGATGTTGCCCTCGGGGAATTCAAATAAATTAAAATGTTCAATCCCCCCCCCCATTAAAATACATCACCAAAACCATAAGAATATGATTGAGTAATACAGCTTTAATCAATGCATTTTTTTTATCGAAAATGTAAAATCAATTTACTATAGCAAGGTCAACAGTAGAGTCATGTTAAAAAAGAACTACATTTGCTTTTTCTTTCAAGTTATATAAAATTTAAAAAAAGGTCTAAAAAACATTTAGCTAAAAAAAACTATATATAAAATAAATAGAAGTTGTGTAAGTGACATTTTTGAAAGAGCTTCTGCAGCATACAAGACTAATCCCAAGAAATGGCAATTACAGTACTATGAGGTTCAAGAAACACTATAGAAGTAGTCATACAAACATTTCTCATAAACACTACAGTGTTTCTCATGCCTAGACTGCCCCTTTAAAAAATAAAATGTGGTAACATGGGGAAGGTGACATTTTTTCTTTATTCTATATAATAGAAATGTGTACAATATCTAGAACAACTGTGGTTCTCAGCTTATAAGCAGCACTCTGCTTAATTTTCCCTTTTGTACTGTAAATGTATGTTTGTCATCTGTAAAAGTACATGTATTTTGGTTGCTTTAGTATTCTGTCAGAGTAATTTGAAGGTCTTCAATAGTACCAACCTAGTGTACCTGTCCAAGAAACAAAAAACATAAAAAATAAATTAAAACCATTTAAACACATATTAGAAGTATATAATAAATATCAAGTAGCATTTGCAATCTACAGGGAGTGCAGAATTATTAGGCAAGTTGTATTTTTGAGGATTAATTTTATTATTGAACAACAACCATGTTCTCAATGAACCCAAAAAACTCATTAATATCAAAGCTGAATATTTTTGGAAGTAGTTTTTAGTTTGTTTTTAGTTATAGCTATGTTAGGGGATATCTGTGTGTGCAGGTGACTATTACTGTGCATAATTATTAGGCAACTTAACAAAAAATAAATATATACCCATTTCAATTATTTATTATTACCAGTGAAACCAATATACATTTCTGACATTCTGACATTCAAAAACAAAACAAAAACAAATCAGTGACCAATATAGCCACCTTTCTTTGCAAGGACACTCAAAAGCCTGCCATCCATGGATTCTGTCAGTGTTTGATCTGTTCACCATCAACATTGCGTGCAGCAGCAACCACAGCCTCCCAGACACTGTTCAGAGAGGTGTACTGTTTTCCCTCCTTGTAAATCTCACATTTGATGATGGACCACAGGTTCTCAATGAGGTTCAGATCAGGTGAACAAGGAGGCCATGTCATTAGATTTCCTTCTTTTATACCCTTTCTTGCCAGCCATGCTGTGGAGTACTTGGACGCGTGTGATGGAGCATTGTCCTGCATGAAAATCATGTTTTCTTGAAGGATGCAGACTTCTTCCTGTACCACTGCTTGAAGAAGGTGTCTTCCAGGAACTGGCAGTAGGACTGGGAGTTGAGCTTGACTCCATCCTCAACCCGAAAAGGCCCACAAGCTCATCTTTGATGATACCAGCCCAAACCAGTACTCCACCTCCACCTTGCTGGCGTCTGAGTCGGACTGGAGCTCTCTGCCCTTTACCAATCCAGCCACGGGCCCATCCATCTGGCCATCAAGACTCACTCTCATTTCATCAGTCCATAAAACCTTAGAAAAATCAGTCTTGAGATATTTCTTGGCCCAGTCTTGATGTTTCAGCTTGAGTGTCTTGTTCAGTGGTGGTCGTCTTTCAGCCTTTCTTACCTTGGCCATGTCTCTGAGTATTGCACACCTTGTGCTTTTGGGCACTCAGTGATGTTGCAGCTCTGAAATATGGCCAAACTGGTGGCAAGTGGCATCGTGGCAGCTGCACGCTTGACTTTTCTCAGTTCATGGGCAGTTATTTTGCGCCTTGGTTTTTCCACACGCTTCTTGCGACCCTGTTGACTATTTTGAATGAAACGCTTGATTGTTAGATGATCACGCTTCAGAAGCTTTGCAATTTTAAGAGTGCTGCATCCCTCTGCAAGATATCTCACTATTTTTGACTTTTCTGAGCCTGTCACGTCCTTCTTTTGACCCATTTTGCCAAAGGAAAGGAAGTTGCCTAATAATTATGCACACCTGATATAGGGTGTTGATGTCATTAGACCACACACCTTCTCATTACAGAGATGCACATCACCTAATATGCTTAATTGGTAGTAGGCTTTCGAGCCTATACAGCTTGGAGTAAGACAACATGCATAAAGAGGATGATGTGGTCAAAATACTCATTTGCCTAATAATTCTGCACTCCCTGTAAGAAGAGCAAAGCAAAGTTTCTGCTTAAGAACTTCCAGCTCTCAGACGATGGTTGTGGAGGCATGAAATGGTGTTTGCAGGACAAAATCAAGTCTACCTAAAATGGTTAGACTGCTTAAAATGGGACGGCACCATTTTACTTTGAGTGTTCCTTTTACAACAGAGATGTTACATTACTATTACAGATGACCAGGGCATATAGTTTTGTGCACCTGGCAGGCAGATTTTCTTCAGCCTTAAGCTCTTCCATGGGAAAGGAGCATAGCTGGTACAAGGGACATTGGGCATCAGGACCACAGCTGGAAGCATGGAGTCTGAATCTCCAACAGATGCAAGTCATAGTAATAGCTCCCTCAAGGTCTTGAGCTCACTAATGAGTCAGAGAGAAGCCAACGTGACTATTACAATGCACTCTGACCATGAGTGATTGAGCACAAACCATGAGGGATCATTACAGTGATCTGCACACACTGGAGATGTAAACCACACACTGCCCCAGTGTGTGGCTCATGGTGTCTCTGGGGTTGTCCAAGACAAGGGATCCATTCACAAGCTTGTTCCATATTTAATTGCTGGTTAAATATGGAACAAACTTGTGAATGGATGCCTTGTTGGAGACCACTTGGTACTTTAATCCCCGATAGACCACCATGGAGATTTAAGCCATGCTAGGCTGCTATGGATCATAGACATGCAGAAAAGTATGTAAGAAGGATACATATGGAGAAAATGCACACTGTTAAATGCCAGCACACACCAAACACAAACAACCAGAACATAACACATTACAGACAGTTGGCACACACTGCACACACTACACAGGCTGGAAAGCAGCACACATGAAATATGAGGTATAACACTGGGCACATTACTCACAGCCTTAACACACATACATGAACACACAGTGGTGGAGGGGACCACAGTGGGTGAGTCACTTAGGGTTATTCACTGAACTTCAAATGTTTACAAATTTTTCACAGATCAGATATTGTTTCAGTTTTCCATTCTGATTCATAAAATGCTACCTTTAAATAAATGATGGCTATTGTAATATATTTTGGAATAAATGGTTGGTGGCAGGGAAGGTCAGGTGGTGGAATCGATCTTGTTCATCTTGTCCAAATGAAGAATTAGGATCATAACCAGGAAATGGACAAAACATCAGAGAAATTTAATAGCCTGTCCTTCAATATAATCCCAACTCAGGTGTCAAAATTTTGCTTACAGAGAGAACCTGATCCATTGCATTTAGACTGATCCCACCCATAAGGCAGTCCAGAACTGAAATACTGGCAAGTTCTCTCTGCATTAAAGATACAGCAACCCTGGATAAACATGTCAGTCTTCTTTCGGCCTCATTAGCGAGGTGTAGCTGATACCCCGCTGTCAGTGAGCATGAGGTCTACATCTGGATTACACTTTTAACTTAGGGAGAACCATATTAATTTATTATAACAAAAGCAGAGAATATGGTAATATAAAGGATACTTTAAGTTGGTCAATTCTTCCTTATAAGGTTATGAAGCTTGCTTTGATCATGTATCAAATTCTTATCCACGCGCCATTATTTAACATTCGGTGGGCAGTCTATACAAACTGCATGCTTACCTTTAATCAGTTAAAGTAGTGATTCAGTGTACCTTGATGTCTGTCAGAGTTATTGCTTCCTTAGCTCAAGGGCATGGTTCAATCAAGTCTGAATAGGGAGAAAGGCTGCAGCATTAAAAAGTCTCCCCAGGTCAAGAATAGGAGCCCCGACAAATATATTTCCAGACAATGGTTTGTATTGGCCTCAAAAACATTTGTATAATGCTATAATATCCCTACAGTGACACTGTTTTTCTAAACTAAAAAGATTTAAATCTGCTAGCCATTCCTCATAACTAGAATCTTCTATTTCTCTTATTAATTTAGTAGGCTGACTCTACTTTTTCAAATATCCTTCTTTAGAACAGTTTCACAAAATTGCATGACATATTCAATGTGTGGTCTTACCACTGATTAATAAAGAGGCAAAATTATATTTTCACCCCGAGAGTTAATGCCCATTTTTATGTGGGACACTACCTTACTGATCTTAGCAACTACTGATTGACAGTGCACATTGCTATAGCAATCCCCAAATACAGTTGCAAGAAAAAGTATGTGATCCCTTTGGAATGATATGGATTTCTGCACAAATTGGTCATAAAATGTGATCTGATCATCATCTAAGTCACAACAATAGACAATCACAGTCTGCTTAAACTAATAACACACAAAGCATGAAATGTTGCCATGTTTTTATTGAACACACCATGTAAACATTCACAGTGCAGGTGGAAAAAGTATGTGAACCCTTGGATTGAATAACTGGTTGAACCTCCTTTGGCAGCAATAACTTCAACCAAGCGTTTCCTGTAGTTGCAGATCAGACGTGCACAACGGTCAGGAGTAATTCTTGACCATTCCTCTTTACAGAACTGTTTCAGTTCAGCAATATTCTTGGGATGTCTGGTGTGAATCGCTTTTTTGAGGTCATGCCACAGAATCTCAATCAGGTTGAGGTCAGGACTCTGACTGGGCCACTTCAGAAGTCATATTTTCTTCAGTTTAAGCCATTCTGTTGTTGATTTACTTCTATGCTTTGGGTCATTGTCCTATTGCAACACCCATCTTCTGTTGAGCTTCAGCTGGTAGACAGATGGCCTTAAGTTCTCCTGCAAAATGTCTTGATAAACTTGGTAATTCATTTTTCCTTCGATGATAGCAATCCATCCAGGCCCTGGTGCAGCAAAGCAGCCTCAAACCATGATGCCGCCACCACCATACTTCACAGTTGGGATGAAGTTTTGATGTTGGTGTGCTGTGCCTCTTTTTCTTCCAAACAACTCAACTTTGGTTTCATCTGTCCACAGAATATTTTGCCAGTACTGCTGTGGAACATCCAGGTGCTCTTGTGCAAACTGTAAACGTGCAGCAATGTTTTATTTGGACAGCAGTGGCTTCCTCTGTGGTATCCTCCCATGAAATCCATTCTTGTTTAGTGTTTTACGTATTATAGATGTTAGCATTTGCCAGTGACTTTTGTAAGTCTTTAGCTGTCACTCTAGGATTCTTCTTCACCTCATTGAGCAGTCTGAGCTGTACTCTTCCAGTCATCTTTACAGGACGGCCACTCCTAGGGAGAGTATTTTTTATAGGGCAGGGCAGCTGTAACCAACACCTCCAATCTCATCTCATTGATTGGACTCCAGTTTGCTGACATCTCACTCCAACTCTTGGAGATGTCATTAGTCTAGGGGTTCACATACTTTTTCCACCTGCACTGTGAATGATTACATGGTGTGTTCAATAAAAACATGGCAACATTTCATTCTTTGTGTGTAATTAGTTTAAGCAGACTGTGATTGTCTATTGTTGTGACTTAGATGATGATCAGATCACATTTTATGACCAATTTGTGCAGAAATCAATATCATTCCAAAGGGTTCACATACGTTTTCTTGCAACTGTACTTTGCATGAGTTGTTATCCCTAATTCACTAGCTTATCTATATAAATCCCTCTGTAGTGCAATAATACCCTGCCCACATTGTACTACCTTTCCTACTTTTCTTTAATCTTCAAACACTGACACATGACTTTAAATTCCTATTTCAAGATTATTTATAAATATGTGGAATAGAAGTGTTCACAGAACAGATCCCTGAGGGTCATGTCTTCCCACGTGTGTCCAGCTTGAAAATGTACCATTAATGACAACTCTCTAAACTTTATCTTTGAGCTAATGTTCTACCCAAACAACAATATACAGGCAATGCCAAGAAAAATTCTCCAAATACAATAGTATATAATAATTAGTGTTCTTAGTTTGTTTAGCGCTGCTCTATTCCTTGTTCTGTAATGTTCTACCCAAGAACAATAATTATCCTCTAGACCATTTTTTTTTACTTTGAACACTAACCTATTGTGCGGAATGGTATTGAATGCCTTGGCATAATAAAAGTACATCACATCCACTGCAACAACCTGATCTATACTTCTACTTGCTACCTTGTAGAGTGCAATTAACTTAGATTAACTTGGTTTATATTTCATAGAACAAAGTTGATTTTTGCTAATAACATTGTTCTTCCCAATGAATTCCTGAATATTATCCCTTAATAATCCTTTAAATACTTTCTCAGCCACAGAAGTTAAGCTTACAGGTCTATAATTTCCAGGCAAACATTTTGAATCCTTTTTGAATATAGGAACCACATTTGCCTTTCTACAATCCACTGGCACAATTCTTGAAAGAAAAAATCCCGACTATAAAAAACATAGGTTTTATTTCCACACTTAGTTCCATAGGTATGGGTGAATACCATATGGCTATGGCAAATTTTTACATTTATTTTCTATATTTGCTGCAGCATCTTGTCTTGAGTCATCCAGTTTTTCTGCAAGTTCTTTTGCAGCAATGATTTGCATATCTCCATATCTGCCAGTATATATCCTCTTTGATATATGCTCTAGACAAATAATTACATTTTAGAATATAGGTACTTTAAACACACTTTTAGGGATTGGTCTTGCTCTCTTTGGCTATCATGTTCTAATTTTCTAGTTCAAGCCAATTACTTTATTACAGACTTTTATTGGCTTCCTATAGCTTATATAGGTGCTTCTGATTTATCTGGCCTTTTCTCATTTTTCATTTCTTGGCTTACCTTCCTACTAAGCCACATTGGTTTTAATGTGTCTCTTTTATATTTGTTACCCACTGCTATATTATGATAAGTGTATATTTCTAATATTTATTTAAAGATATTTCTCAGTGGGGTTTTTTTACTAAAAAGTTTATGCTAGTCAAAATGGCCCTTATTTTACTGAAATCTGCCATTATAATTGTAAATGTATATGTTTTCGTATATCCCATGTATGAAAAAAATAGTCTGGGTATAATGTGTCTTCACCTTCTGTGACTGTTCTTAGAACCCATTTATCTTTGAAAAATGAAATTGCAGCATTATGTTTTTGGTATTCAATAATGCTTTTTTTTTTTTTCAGAAGGCAGATGAGTTTCAATACAGATACAGTGGAACCTCGGAACTCGAACTTAATCTGTTCCAGAAGGCTACTCGAGTTCCAATTCATTTGAGAACTGAATCAACATTTCCCATAGGAATGCATGTAAATTTGATTAATCCCTTCCAGACCCCCAAAATTACAGCATTTTAACATAAATTTGACTGTTTCATAATGCATAAAATCATATTGAAATAAAATAATAACACAATGTACAGTAAATTAAATGTAAATGTCACTTCACTTTACCTGTAATGATGAGAGTTGATAGTGTAAATGGAAAGGAGAAGAGCTATCATTGTCTGGATGGAGAGTCGCCATCCGTAATTACAAAATGTACTAATTGTTCTGGCATTCTTTCCCTTGCTTGTTTCACACCATTGACACCTGGTTGAGGCTCATTGGCATTTTCTTCACTAAAAATTTGTCTATTGAGACTTGCTGTTGCCTATGTTTTAAAATGTGTCTAAAGTGAGGTATAGCATTATCATTGAACATGTTTGTGGCATGACTTACAGTAGCTTTATCAGGGTGATATTTTTCAACAAAATTTTGCACTTCAACCCACTTTGCACACATTTCTTTGATCAGTGCACTGTGAAGATTTTCCCTTCCCTCTTCCTCTGAAGACAATTCCTCAAATGCCCTAATTTGCTGTTCCCTCTGAAGGTCTTGGAGTTCTTCTGTGATGAGTTTGTTCTGGTGATCCTCCACTAACTCCTCCACATCTTCACCATTCACCTCCAAGCCCATTGATTTCCCCAGAGACACAATTTCCTCGACAACAGGAGCACAACAGGGCCATTCAATACCCTCATAGGCTGTTTCAGAGACAACCTCTGGCCACAATTTCCTCCAGGCTGAGTTCA
Organism: Pelobates cultripes; assembly: GCA_933207985.1. Taxonomy (NCBI): domain Eukaryota; kingdom Metazoa; phylum Chordata; class Amphibia; order Anura; family Pelobatidae; genus Pelobates; species Pelobates cultripes. Next base: position 263,858,004 of record OW240914.1, read on the forward strand.
TGGTCCTCATAGATAAAGCATACCCCCATGCTTTATCTATGAGGTGTAAACAATGTAGGATATTACAATGTTTTTTTCAGAACTCCCTAAGGGTTAGCTCTGTGTATGAAGTTACTTCAAAGCACCTTTGGAACAATGATTTGGTGTGAAGCTTCCTAAAGTTTGAAATTACTTGCTGGTCCATGGGCTGGATATGAGGAGTTGTACTGGGGAGCAAAAGCTTCACAGTAATAAAACTTAACTCCTCCATCAATTCGTACTCCAATCCTAGAGGGTGAGCAGGAGAAATATCCATAAGAAGCAGAGCCTTGACAGGTACATTTTTTTCTTGTAGGTATTTTTTAACACTTGGCCCAAACACACCACCCACTCAATAAAAAAATACCTGGTTACCCAAGCTTTGCTGTTAGCCCTCCACATCACCTGCAATTTGCTTTTAAGGACATGGTTTTTCTTAAATACCCTCGGGTTCTCCGAGTGGTAGACTAGCAAAGGCTTCAATTTAACTTACATTCCCACAGAACAACAGGGTTGTTATTTTCACATCAAAGAAACAATCCTTAGCTCCAACTACACTAGAAAGGATGAGAAATACAAAGACATATAAGTGTTTGCAGATTTGTCATCCAAAACCCTATGAGGGAGATGGACTTTCCGCAACATCACAGAAAATCTCAGACAACATTGTATATCATTATTGCTAAGGATTTCCAGAAAAACTACTTGTAGCCAAAGGCGGCAAGATCACTTCTATAATTTTAGCAGCAGTAGGCACACAACTGCTCTAATCGTGGGGTTACCAGCTGGCAACAACCAAGACAAGCTCAGGATGCAGCCTTAAGCTTCAAACAGAATGGAAGACATCCCATACCAAAAGAGCCTTGCAGAGAGATGAGTGAAACTAGATAATTATTGTAATGTTTTACTTATTATGCTTTCCGTTGTTTTATGTTATGTTTTGCCACCTAATACATTTCTTTAATAACACCGAACCTACCTCTGATGTGTGCTAGTTAGAGATAAAAATTATGATTTTGTGCTTAGTAGTGACAGGGTGGATTTGGGTACTTGGCTGTTTAATGAAGAGGTTTAAATAAATAAGAATGTCAACAGAGCAGCCCACCTCGTTTATGCCTCACCTGGCAATTACTAGACATTTGTATGTGCCCATTTTGATGACGGATATAATTATTCACTATATTTCCAAGGTAATTAACTGAAATCTATACTACTTGACATTAGGTCTTTAAAACATATATAAAAAAAAAGTCAAAATTTTCTTATTCCGATATATATCACAAAACAACACCCCTATAGGGGTTGTAAACATCACCCTATCCTTATTTTATGGTATTGTTAAGTCGGCTTACTCATACCACTCATTCCATGGTAAATTAACTGTGGGTGCCTCCCTAACATTCACCAAAGACTTTTCATGCATATCCGACTCACACACTTACAAACTGGCACGACCATCAGATGTGGGGATTTCAACCACATGTTTCACCCAGATATATAAACTTCAATACCACAAGCAATGGTGGAATTTAGAACCCTACATAGGCAATGTAAACAAATTATCAAGCTGCTCTCCACTTTTGAGCTGTACACTGCACTCAACAGACAGAGTAGTATACATACTACTTACAAGCACACAACTCGTATTCTTGCAAAGCACGCACATTTCATGAGTTCAACACTGTGAGAACATGACCTCATTGACTTTAAAGGTTGAAGCCCATGGAGGCTAACTGAAAGCCTGCTCAGTGACCTAATATCTGTGGCCACTGTAGAAAAAGATTAATGTCACAGACTCCAACTCCTACACAGGCACAGCAAGGTTAATAGCAGGCAATCCCTATTTGCTGGTCTGTCCCCCACAATAGATGAAGTTAAAGTATCTTCTAGAAGACTCCTGTTTGGAAATATTATTATTATTTTGTTTACTGCTCCTCTTTTCCCCCCCTCTATTGGTCACTTATAACTCAATCTGTGAATAAAATAAAAGTGTAGTGGCTTTTCCCTAACCATCAGTAAATTTTTTGCAACTCTTGACTGGACAGCAGATGCAGCCCATATCACTGGGCAGACCTGTTGCCCAACATGACAAAATTACTGATTACATGCCCTCCCTAAAAATAAATCAGCTACTTCTCCATTCCATCTCCTTTTTTTGGAACCAGGAATGGAACTCTGAATCCCAAAACAACTGTACATTTTTGTCCATCTCGCTAGTGGTTTGGTTGCATGGCATTTTGAAAGTACAGAATCCCGCTGTACAGCCAGTAAAAACAAATGTACACGTCTTGTGAATGCAAGGATAGCATGCTTTAGTTGTTATGGTGCAAGGAATGCAATCGTGCCCTCCCACTGTAAGTAGTCCAACCACTTAAATGTTACCACATTAGTTTATATATCAGATTCTTATTTTATAAAGTTTTATAAAGATACATTTTATGCACAAAATAAACCATCATTTTACGTTACCTTTTTAAAGTCTTCATTTCCATGCTTTAGCTGAATACAAAATAAATACATAAAATAAGCAGCTCATATAATAAATGCAAAACAGCAATTTTGTGCATAAACAACTGTCTAGTGAGGTTTTTTTAAAAGCATTAATAATTATATATTATTATTATTATTATATTTATATAGCGCCAACAAGTTACATAACGCTTTACAATGGGTGGACTAACAAACATGTAATTGTAACCAGACAAGTTTGACACTCAGAAAAAGAGCGGTTGAGGGCGCTGCTAATCCTCGTTAGTATATTGGTAAGTATCCCCGCCTGTCACGTGGGAGACCAGGGTTTGATTCCCCGACGGGGAGGCTGAGTTTTTTTTCCAAATCACACACAGAAGAGAAAATAGCACAGTCAGTAAAAAATGGGGATAAAACATTTTTTAGATACATAAATGAGAAAAGAAAAGTAAAACAAGGATTAGTTAGATTAAAAACAAAAGAAGGAATGTATGTAGAAGAGGATAAAGGTCTAGCTGACTGCCTCAATTAATATTTTTGTTCTGTATTTACAGATGAAAATGAAGGAAAGGGACCTCAGTTGAGAAAAAGTATAAATGAGTCATTTATTACACATGAGTTTACAGAGGAAGAGGTTCTATTTCAACTGTCAAAGGTAAAGACAAATAAGTCAATGGGACCTGAAGGAATACACCCAAAGCTATTAAAATAGCTTAGTGGTGTACTAGCAAAACCATTAACAGATTTATTTAACCAATCATTGTTAACAGGAGTAGTCCCAGAAAATTGGAAGTTAGCGAATGTTGTGCCCATTTACAAGAAAGGTAATAGGGAGGAGTCGGGCAACTATAGGCCAGTAAGCCTTACTTCAGTAGTGGGGAAAGTGATGGAAACCATGTTAAAGGATAGGATTGTTGAACATCTGAAACACATGGATTTCAAGATCAGAGACAACATGGGTTTACTTCAGGGAGATCATGCCAAACTAATCTTATTGATTTTTTTGATTGGGTAACTAAAATTATAGATCAGGGTGGTGCAGTAGACATTGCTTACCTAGATTTCAGTAAGGCTTTTGACACTGTTGCACATAGAAGGCTTATAAATAAACTGCAATCTTTAAGTTTGGATTCCAATATTGTTGAATGGGTAAGGCAGTAGCCGAGTGACAGGCAACAGAACGTTGTAGTTAATGGAATGTAATCGAAGCTTGGACTTGTCACCAGTGGGGTACCTCAGGGATCTGTACTTGGACCCATTCTCTTTTTAATATTTTTATTAGTGATATTGCAGAAGGTCTTGATGGTAAGGTATGTCTTTTTGCTGATGATACTAAGATATGTAACAGGATTGATGTTCCAGGAGGGATAAGCCAAATGGCAAATGATTTAGGTAAACTAGAAAAATGGTCAGAATTGTGGCAACTGACATTTAATGTGGATAAGTGCAAGATAATGCATCTTGGACGTAAAAACCCAAGGGCAGAGTACAGAATATTTGATAGAGTCCTAACCTCAATATATGAGGAAAGGGATTTAGGGGTGATTATTTCTGATGACTTAAAGGTAGGCAGACAATGTAATAGAGCAGCAGGAAATGCTAGCAGAATGCTTGGTTGTATAGGGAGAGGTATTAGTAGTAGAAAGAGGGAAGTGCTCATGCCATTGTACAGAACACTGGTGATACCTCACTTGGATTATTGTACACAGTACTGGAGACCGTATCTTCAGAAGGATATTGATACTTTAGAGAGGGTTCAGAGAAGGGCTACTAAACTGGTTCATGGATGTCGGGATAAAACTTACCAGGAAAGGTTAAAGGATCTTAACATTTATAGCTTGGAGGAAAGACGAGACAGGGGGGATATGATAGAAACATTTAAATATAAAAGTTCAATTGATATGCTTTTGTGAAGAAGTGAGTTTTTAATGATTTTTTAAAGGAGTGGAGACTGGGTGAGCATCTAATCATTTGATACCTTGGTCAGAGCTGTTTCCACAGAGTGATGAGCACGGAAACAGCGGGTCAAGCAGAGAATTGAACTTGAGGAAGTCTTTAAAGGATATTGGACACAAAAGGCAGTAGCGAAATAGGGCGGTAGTTGGATTAGGAGTTAGGGTCAAGGTTGGGCTTTTTTAGAATCAGGGTTGCATGTTTGAAGGGTAATGAAAATTTGCCAGATGAGAGTGAGAGATTGAGAATTTTAGTGAGAGGCAAAGCAAGGGAAGGAGACAGAGTACAGATGAGATGTGAGGGAATAGGATCAAGTAATGAAAGGGAAAGGAAAGAGATGAGAGATCTCTTCCCTGATTGTAGAGATCTTGTCAGTGAAATGTATTGCAAAGTTTGTGGTGGTTAAGTTGGTAGGAGGAGGAGGAGCAACAGGGCAAAGAAGAGAGTTAAAAGTGTGAAATTGTCATTTGGGTTGGCGGGAAAGTGTGGTTATGAGGGTATTGAAGTAATTTACTTTTGCAGAGGAGAGCGCTAAGCTGTAAGAGCGCAGCATAAATTTATAATGGAGAAAGTCAGATGTAGAGTGAGACTTTCTCCAGCAGCATTCAGCAGTTCTGGAGCATTTATGGAGGTATAATAATGTTGTGACCAGAAAGATGCTATTTTTATTCACTTAGATGTGAGTTAATTAGGGTAAGTAACATTTCTTTATGCATTGGCTTTTTCCTACATTTCATCCATGACTTTCTTTTCAAGAGATATAAAATATTCTCCTGTATTGAATAGAAATAGATATGGACTTTTTGGAGGCAATTTAGCTATCTATCATAAAACCATTTATATTATCTAGAGTTTGTAATTTATACGTTTGTTTCTGGACATGAATAAAAAAAAACTATAAATAAAAAGAGCTAGAAAAAGAAAAGATGGGGCAACGCTATATAACAGAGGAAGGGAGGGGACAGCACACCTGAAAAGGGAAATCCTCTCCAAGAACCTTTAAACAATGGGTTAAATAGATAGAAATATAGGGTGCACCAGTGAGCAAATAAACAACAGATCACAAAATTAAATCTATTTAAGATACATTAGTTTTATAAAAAACAATATAAAATTCAGATACCTCAATACAATAATAGAAGACTTAAAATAAGATTTTTTTAAAAGTCTCTAAGTGCCTTTTATACAGTGAGCACTACTGTTGCCTTTTATTCTCTTTTGGTGTTATATACATCTGGCTGCCACGATATCCGTCGACTGTACCTTCCAATGATACCCTATAAGTCGGGGACTAAAACCACTAGATTCACACTACACTAGAGCTGGCTTGAGCTCTAATTCATGTGAGTACAAAAGTTGGATTTCTCCTATATTTCCACACTTTATTGTGGAATTTATTGCACTATTGGAGTCTTGTTTCTTTTCCTTCTTACATATACCCATGGAACCTGAGCATCTCGGTGACTATCAAGCTTGAAGAAGGACTAATACTTATCCAGTCTTTTAGAGAATTTTTTATATCTTATTTTAAGTCTGCTATTAATGTGTTGAGGTATCTGCATTTTATATCTTTTTTTATATATTTTTTTATCTTAAATAGTTTTTATTTTGTGATCTGTTGTTTATTTGCTCACTGGTGCACCTTATTTTTATATCTATAAATAAAAAGACAAATGAATGAATGAAAGATAAATGAAAAAATATGTTCAAAATGTTTATGTTTGTCAATTTTCCAGACAGATTGTAATTACCCAAAGGATCAGGTTGCTCAAGCTAACAGCCTGAAGCTAACGTAGAGAAGGAAAAAATAATTAAATGGTAACATAATGTTTTGTATGTTTGGTATGTTTTCATCACAGCAGCTCTCATCCTGTCAGTGGCATGCCTTGGTCTGCCTATAATTAGTGGGAATTATATAATGGGACAGTGGCTACAATATGCAGCTGTTGCCACTTTAAATTTAGCTCTTGCTTCATAATGAAACTGTGAGAGAGTAGCCAAGGAGACAGAAACTATTTTTTTTCCACATCCTCTGCGAGGATATCAATATTGTGAATGAAGTTATGACAACTGCCCACTAGACTTGTGTAAAGAAAGAAAATTAGCTTTGGCTGAACCATTGTATGCTTCTGGTTATACACTACTAACCATTATTATTGAATGTATGTAGGTGTGTATGTCGATGAGTCCCATATGTGCATATGGGATCAGTTCTTGACAATTTTATATCACTAATCCAATCACAGAGTAGTTGCCTAGCAACCAATTGGTTAATTAAGAGGACAGTACTAGTTTGGGGTTAACTATTGTGGTGCTACATATGGACATGTACTGGTAGAGGATACTCACCCTTGAAAAAACTCCATAGCCGAAGCATTGGGTGTTGTTCACTACTTTAACCCCTTAAGAACCAAACTTCTGGAATAAAAGGGAATCATGATATGTCATGTGTCCTTAAGGGGTTAAGGTATTATTTGCAGAAGTATGTCTTTTTTTGCTTTATTGCATACATTATTATATATTTATTCATGTAATATAAGAGGTAAATGCTAATAGCTTTATTTAACAGCATTGTATCACTGTGCCTTTAATATTCATTGTGATGAAATAATGCAATTTTTAAAAAATATTTTAAAGAGTATATGGTGTGCAATTAGATATCTTCCTTTTTGTTAACTAGAATTTATCAGAATATTTTTTAAAATGTTTATGCATATCATATATTGAAAATATCTACAGCGTAAATGCGCGCACACACACAAACACACACTCACACTCACACTAAGTGACTTTGTTCATGGTATGATGTTTACTTGTAGACATAGAAATAGGTAACTCACTCAAAAAAAATTATAATTAATAATGTAATTTATACTCTATAAAATAACCGTGTATGTGATAAACTATAATGTATACAAATATCTGTGCTGAATTTAAAAATAAAGTACACAATACTCAATGTTTACTGCATCACCTCAGTCCTGTTTGAGCGGCAGGAACATAACACAATTGTTATAGCAATATTGTATGTGCAGGACAGAATATGAAATGACTGTGGAGCTTGGGAATAATCTCATTTATTATCAACTGAATTGTTCTGTCAAAAACACTGTCTTACAAAGTGAAAGTAAGCATTACAAAATTGTAGTCTCACAGCATGATGTCTAATATGTGTCTTTCCTTTCCACTATAGTTCTCAGGGAATAATCCTGTCTGTCCTTGAGCATGTAAGGTGTTTTATTATAGTTCTCCTTTGGGAGTTATACTGTAATTGACCGAAACCACAGCAACTTGCACACCTATCCTAGATTTCAGGACATTTATATACCTCATTGGCTATATACAAAAGATTAATTACCCTGCTAGTGTATGTATATATTTTGTTACTGATTTGGCTCACTCACTGCAATATTAACTGTTTAATTTCAAAATAGAAATGCATTATAAAAATACTTATAAAATATTTTTATTTTTACCTTATCAGTCTTACGTTTTTCACTATTATAGTAACATTATTGAAATGAAGGTTCTTACTTCCTGCATTTTGACTTTTGAGACAGAAATAATTACATAAGTATTTTATTATTTATGAAGATTATTTAATACTTTGCATGTCTGTCTTAAAAATATCAGATATTGATGTATTGTAGATCAAAAGAGGCATCTTACTAGAGGGAGGCATTGATCTATTTTCCCTGGGCCATCTAGAAATTGACTAGCTTTGTCTATGGTAGACCCTGGTTTGTACATCTAGCGGCTATATTTTAGTTTTTAAAAATTAAGTGTTTGTTATAGGAGATAATTAAGACTACAATATGTAGTCAACATTAATATCATTATACCAGGCTATGAAAACAATAAAGTCCTCACCATCTTCACAATTGGTATCAGTTAATGGCATTCTGATGTGCAGGTGTTGTATGATATTTGTATAATATATCATAAGAACATATAATATTTATGTGCTATTGTGTATTTTGGGAAAATAATGTCATTGTCATCATAATATACTAGACCAAAAGACCAAATATGTGGAATATCTCCAAAGTCAAAAGATGGCATTACATGTTCCTTAAAGGAACTCTAAAGTACAATACAAATCTGTAATTCCTAATGCTTTACTGTCCCTGTCATTAGTAAAATACATGTGCTCGCCTTCCCGTTAGTAAGAAAAATTAAATAAAATGTTTTACTTACGTCTTTACAGCACTATGTCTCCATTGGTGCTGCTTACCCCTCTGCCTCCTGCAACATCACAGAGAAGGCATAGCCTCCTCCACAATTGTCCAATCATATGCTCCTCATAGGAGAGCATTTGAGACCTGATGCGCATGAACAATGCACATTCAAGCTTCCCAATAGGAAAGCATTGACTCAATGCTGTCCTATGAGGGCTCCATGAACAATCACTGTACCTACAGACAATGCATGCACAAAACAAACAAAAAGGGCAAGAAGCCCAATATTTCAGTGAAAATTTGAACAACAACCTATCAAACCCAATGAACTTTTGGAAAATCATAAATAGCATACAACCCCCCAAAATCCACTCCCAACTCTCCACTGTCAAAATGGACAACCAAACACTGCAATATCCCCTAAATGTAGCAAATGCTTTTAATAATTATTTTGTTGGTTGCTAAGATAACAAATGACACTCATTTTCAGATCGCAAATAAAGATCAGGCCCTGCCAAATCTTCAAAATACTCATAAAGATAAATAAAATGGGGGGCAAAAGGGCAAGAAAGGGGGAGGGGAGGCTCTGTATGTGAAGGACAGCATAAAATATGGCCTATTAAAGTTAGTGAGGCGAACATAGAGAGAATTTAGTAATCACACGGTAACTCATGTAGGTGTTATTTATAGGCCCCCAGGACAAATTGAAGAGTTAGATATTCTACTAGTTGAGGAAATGGCTAAAATGACAATGAAGTAGGAAGAGTTAGATATTCCACTAGTTGAGGAAATGGCTAAAATGACAATGAAGTAGGAAGTTATCATCTAGTACTGTCCTGTCATAACTTTAACCCCTTCAGGACCGAGGATGGTTCAGGACCGTCATTTTTGCATTGCCGACCGGTGACAGTCCTGAACCGTCCTAACGGTCCAATGTACTTACCCGATCGCTGTCATTCACCCGGCCGCGATCGGTGTTGCTCCCATTGTGGGGAGACTGCCTGCAGCCCAGACAGTCTCCCCATGGCAGATTAGGACCCCTGGGGCCAGGTGATCGCTCAACAGAGTGATAACATGGTCGCAATAGGTGTCCAAGTGTCTGCCTGCAGGGGGACTGCCTGTGCTGACAGGCAGTCTCCCTGCTAGTGTAAAATCTAAAAAAAAATTAAAGTTAAAGTTAATAAATTTTTTTTTTATATATGTGTATATATATATATATATATATATATATGATATATAGACATTTATTATATCTATATAATATATGTTTATATATCATATATATAATGTCATACTAAGTGTATTTTTATATTAATATGTACATATATTAATATAAAAATACACTTATAATTAAATTACACACGTATATATATATAATATATATAATAACTATATATATTGCATATAAATATTATTATAAAATACAAATAATAAGTAATTTAAATTAAATAAAAACATGTAAAAATAATAATAATAAAAATATATATATATATATACATATATATATATATATATATATATCTATATGAAATTTTATTCTAACTAACTGTATTTTTAAACTCAGGACAAAATTTTGAATCTATTTAGCAGTTTTTTTCATTCACTTTTGTAGATGAGTAAAAGATTTTTCAAGTAAAAGTCAAAAAACATGTATTTTTTTCAATTTTTTTTAAATTAAATTATATGAGATTATATAAATAATGGTATGTAAAGAAAGCCACTTTTGTCCTGAAAAAAACAATATATAATTTGTATGGGAACAGTAAATGAGAGAGCGGAAAATTACAGTTAAAAACATCCACCACAAAAGTGTAAAAAGAGGCCTGGTCGCAAAAGAACAACATCGCAAAAACAGTCCAGTCCTTAAGGGGTTAATCTTCCTGATGTGAACTGGAAATCCAAAATAGCTGCTTGTGCCAGGAGTACACATATTCTCAACTACCTACTGGGATTGTCACTAAAACAAGTCGTTGAGGAGCCAACTCATAAAGTGGCACTACTAGATTTAGTGTTACCTAGTGGAGATTTGGTATCAGATATTACTGTAGGTGAAAGTTTAGGATCCAGTCGTCATCAGTCAGTGTGGTTCAATATAAGAACAGTGACTGAGTCACACCACACAAAAACAAAAGTTTTAGACTTTAGAAAAACAGACTTTTCTAAAATTAAAATATGTGCAAAGGAGTCATTATTAGACTGGAGCAATTTAAATGGAGTCCAAGAGAAATGGGATTATTTAAAAGTTGCACTGCTGAAGGCAGAAAATTGCGTGAGGCTTGTCAGTAAAAGCAACATGTTCAAGAAACCACTGTGGTACTCTGCAGATGTGGCCAAAATATTAGCATTTGGTAATTATATAAAAAAAAAACAGAATGAGGAATATATACTTAATATAAGATTAGGCAGAAAGAGGCTAAGCAAGTTATAAGAGCTTCCAAATCACACACAGAAAAGAAAATTGCCCAGTCAGTAAAAAAAGGGGACAAAACATATTTAGATACATAAATGAGAAAAGGAAAAAAAACAAAAGAAGGAAGGTTTGTAGAAGACGATAAAGGTGTAGCTGACTGCCTCAATAAATATTTTTGTTCAGTATATACAGATGAAAATTAAGGAAAGGAACCTCAGTTAGGACAAAGGACAAATGAGTAATTTGTTACATGTGAGTTTACAGAGGAAGAGGTTCAATTTCAACTGTCAAAAGACAAATACGTCAATGGGACCTGATGGAATACACCCAAAGTTATTAAAAGAGCTTAGTGGTGTATTAGCAAAACCATTAACAGATTTATTTAACCAATCATTGTTAACAGGAGTGGTCCCAGAAGATTGGAAGTTAGCAAATGCTGTGCCCATTCACAAGAAAGGCAGTAGGGAGGAGTTTAGCAACTACAGGCCAGTAAGCCTTACTTCAGTAGTGGGGAAAGTAATGGTAACCATGTTAAAGGATAGGATTATTGAACATCTAAAATCACATGGATTTCAAGATCAGAGACAACATGGTTTTACTTCAGGGAGATCAAGCGAAATTAATCTTATTGATTGGGTAACTAAAATAATAGATCAGGGTGGTGCAGTAGACATTGCTTACCCATATTTCAGTTTGGCTACTGACAATGTCGCACATAGAAGGCTTATCAATAAACTGCAATCTTTAAGTTTGGATTCCAATATTGTTGAATGGGTAAGGCAGTGGCTTAGTAACAGACAACTGAGGGTTGTAGTCAATGGAGTATATTCGAAGCATGGGCTTGTCACCAGTGGGATACCTCAGGGATCTGTACTTGGACCCATTCTCTTTAATATTTTTTATTAGTGATATTGCAGAAGGTCTTGATGGTAAGGTATGTCTTTTTGCTTGTGATATTAAGATATGTAACAGGGTTTATGTTCCAGAGGGACAAGCCAAATGGCAAATGATTTAGGTAAACCAGAAAAATGATCAAAGTTGTGGCAACTGACATTTAATGTGGATAAGTGCAAGATAATGCATCTTGGATGTAAAAACCCCAGGGCAGAGTACAGAATATTTGATTGAGTCCTAACCTCAACATCTGAGGAAAGGGATTTAGGGGTGATTATTTCTGATTACTTAAAGGTAGGCAGATAATGTAATAGAGCAGCAGGAAATGCTAACAGAATGCTTGGTTTTATAGGGTGAGGTATTAGCAGAAGAAAGAGGGAAGTGATCATGCCAATGTACAGAACACTGATGAGACCTCACTTGGAGTATTGTATGCAGTACCGGAGACCGTATCTCCAGAAGGATATTGATACTTTAGAGAAAGTTTAGAGAAGGGCTAATAAACTGGTCCATGGATTGCAGGAGAAAACTTACAAGGACAGGTTAAAGGAATTTAACATGTACAGCTTGGAGGAAAGACGAGACATAGGGGATATGACAGAAACATTTAAATACATAAAGGGAATCATCACAGTAAAGGAGGAGACTATATTTAAAAGAAGAAAAACTACCACAACACGAGTACATAGTCTTAAATTAGAGGGGCAAAGGTTTAAAATAATATCAGGAAGTATTACTTTACTGAGAGGGTAGTGGATGCATGGAATAGCCTATAATTGCTAAACCTGTCACTACCCTTATCAATGAATCCCGAATCTTCTTTGTTCTGGTTAATACTATATATGATATAGGTCGCTTGTTTGGGTAGCGACCTAGGGAGGCTGTCATACGTCTTTATAAGCTAAGTACTATTGCTTTTTATATCATTTATCTTTTGTATATTGTTTGGGATATACCTATAAGCTATTGTTTGTAACCCATTTTTTCTTTGAAACACACATATCTGTTATCTTGATAATATGGCCACTAATATGAATTTCTTGTCTGATTTACAATCTAATCGTAGAAGAAAATTTGAGGCCATGTTTCAGGAGTGGGATAAACCTCAACCATTTAAGGGATTAGATAAATTGTTTAGGAAAAAAGAAAAATCGCTCTCTGCTGAAACCAAAAAATGGTGGGAGGTAGCATACTTAGAAAATTATTTAAAGGAAGGCCTCACACCACGAGGCCTTAGAATTGATAAAACACCTGCCTTTGGGTTGGAGGATGATTTATTCCTGGAGGAGTGGGATTCCATTCTCTCTAATTGTTCTTTTCAGCTGATCCAATTAATCATCAGGTATTCAAGGAAAATACAGAATGAATTGGAGGCTGAATTAATCACTCTAGACACTAACCCCACTATTGATGTGAATAGTGGGGAATACAAAGAGAGAGAGGAGTCTTTACAGAATAATATAAAAAAATTGGATGAAAAAATCGCTGATACTAAAAATAGAAAATATAGCAGAGATAAGGAAGACAAATCACTTAATACTTTTGCAACAAAAAATAAATTGACCCGCAGGAAAAGACGCCCCTACATCTATAGGAGAACTGTACCTAGATCTCCAGGGGGGATAGTTAGGATTAATTCTCGTTCCAGAGATACACGAAGAGGTCGACAACACTCTGTGAATAATTCATATAAAATGCCCTATAGGGAAGATCTCCCTAGGTCTGCAGATTTATGGGATGTACGTAATAATTATGGGGGGAATACCCATAGGACATCGAATAATGGAAGGTCCCCAATGAGAAATAAGGACCCATTGCGGTCAAGAGGCGAAACAAGGAGACCTGAGGCACAAGAGTTTAGAAATAGAAACAACAGTTTATCACCTGTGAGAAGGGAAGTTAATAGGCCCCATATACAAACATCTAGGGGCAGAGATAATCCAGACAATCATATATCTCAATATAATGATCCTACTGTAAATTTTCAGGGGAAACCGAGAGGTCCCAAAGAAAAGACCATAACCAATTATTTTCTTCCCAGGGCAGAGACCTGGGAACATCCCAATCGTTTTGCAACCCTATGCCTGGATTCTCCAGTGAAGAGAATCCGGACGGAGGATTAGGAACAATTTCTTTAAATGGGGGTCCATTAAATAAGAAAGAACTGAGCAGGGGGATTTTTAATTTAACTTCAACCCCACTTTCAGATGAGGAGATTAATTTGCTATCAAGGGGTTTGAAATTTGCCCCAAACAGAAAGGCCAATGACTTTGAACTATTTATTGATCTCAAAAAGTTTATTCGTTCTCTGACTATTAAGAGACATTTTTTACTACATCCACCTGAGACTGAAATTGTTGGTGAGGATACTAATGTTGATTATAGATTCCGCCCAAAATCCCATTTCTTTCCAACTTATAGTAAGGGCCCTTTTTTTAAGAAACTTTCGAACATATGGTAGACCAACAATTTCGTAATATGACTAAGAATACCAATAGGAATAGGAATAATTGTCTCCAAAATCTAAGTAAAGAGGAAGATAAGACACTCAAACGGTTGATGAAAAGAGATGATGTGATAATCAGGGAAGCAGATAAGGGGGGGGGGGGGATAGTGCTAATGACCACTACATATTATCTCCAAGAAGCAGCTCATATCCTGGGGGATAAAAACACCTATAGTGTACTCAAATGTGATCCGACCAGCCAATTTAATACAGAGCTCCAAGTAATTTTGAATGGAGCTAAAGAGAGAAGTACCATTTCACAGAAAAATTATGATTTTTTATATCAAAAAAACCCAACTATCCCTATATTTTATTTTCTTCCAAAAACGCACAAGCGTCTCCCTAACCCTCCTGGGCGACCCATAATCAGTGGCATTAATTCACTGACGGCTAATTTGTCGGCTTATGTCGCTTCTCGATTACAAAAATATGCCCAAGGGGCCCCTTCATATGTGAAGGATACAAAGTCTTTCCTCCAAGAAATGGAGAACATTGAATGGGACCCAGAGTACAGTTGGGCCACACTTGATGTGACCTCTCTGTACTCGGTGATTAGCCACAGATTGGGTTTGGAGGCAGTTGGTTATTTCATGGAGCAGGATTTGGAGTTACCAAGGGATATGAGGGATTTTATTTTTTCTTCTGTCCAATTTATTTTGTATCACAATTATTTTTTCTTTAATGGTGATTATTTTTTGCAAACCACGGGGATTACCATGGGGACCAAGTTCGCCCCCAGCTATGCCAATACATACATGAGGAGATGGGAAGAGTTGTTTGTGTGGTCTGGGCATGGCTAGAGGGCGAACTTGGTCCTCTGGTGGCGTTATATCGATGATGTCATTATTATTTGGAAGGGGTCTTCTGTTTTGTTTCAGGATTATGTTAATTTTTTGAATGACAATGAGTACAATCTTGTTTTTACTCCCATCTGGAATAAAGATGAGATTAATTTTCTCGATATTTGCCTGTCTCATGATTCGAGACATATAAAGAGTAAATGTTTTTTTAAACCCACTGATGGTAATGGGTTCATTCATCGTAGGAGTGGTCATCATGAACCCTGGCTTAGGGGGATAGCCAAAAGCCAGTTTACCCGTCTTAGGCGAAATTGTTCTGATAAACAAGATTTTTTTCGCCCAATCATTACATGTTAAAAGGAAGCTTACAGATAGAGGATATAATGGAAAGAGATTAGAGAAAGAGATTCGTCGTATTGGTGATATAGAAAGGAAAACTTTTTTGGAGAATAGATCATATACTCCGGGAACTGGGGATGGTTTTCGTTCTGCATTTACCACCCATTACAACACTGATCATAACAAAATTAAGAGAAGTCTTCAAAGTTCTTGGCCTATTCTGCTGCAAGACCCCATTTTGGGACCACACCTATCGGATAATCCCGTGGTAATTTACAAAAGGAATAAAAATTTGAAGGATATTTTGGCACCTAGTTATGCCATTAAACCACCATCAGGTCTTACCTCTGCTCGTTCAGGCTCATTCCGAGGCTGTGGTACTTGTAAAGCCTGTACCATGGTGTCCATTAAAAATACACATTCATTTCTTAGTTCCACCACGGGGGAGAGCTTTACACTTAAAGATAATATAAATTGCCACACAGACTTTGTGGTATATTTGCTACAATGTCCGTGTGGCATGCAATACGTGGGACGGACTAAGAGGATTTTGAAGGTTCGCCTATTAGAACATCTTAATAATATCAGAAAGGGACTGACGACACATTCAGTCCCAACTCATTGTATATCATGTCCCTTTTTTTCATTCAAGGATTTTAGATGTTGGGGAATCGAACGAGTCCACCCCTTTTGGCGTGGGGGTAATAGAGTTCAAAGGGAGACGTTCTGGATACATCAATTACAGACTCTCTCACCTAAGGGTCTTAATATAGATATCGATTTAATTTGTTTTTTAGATTAATATGGCCCAAAAGCTTTAGAACAGATAATAAGGGTATGTGTGTTTGCCTTTAATTTGGGGCTTTTCCTACAGTTGAAGGTTAATCCCCATTAAGAGAGAGGATTTATATATATATGAAATGCCAAGCAGCTATTTTTTATTTATTTATTTATCTATTTATTTTTACTTTATATGTTATGATTTATTGTCTTATATGATCAAAAATCACAAATACAATAAAAATACAATAATCGATTGTTCCAATGTAAATAATGGGTTTGCTCTAAGGATCTTTAGAGCTGGTACAAATTAAATGTGGTAGATTCACTAAATAAAGTCTGTATGGGAAGTAGTTATTTAATGCACTTTATTTCCTAAGTTACAATTCACTATCCTTTTTGTAATCATAATAATGGACTACCTTAATGTGTTAAATAGGTTTGTTCCAAAGATTTTTATGAGGAGCACAAACAATAATGTGATACATTGAAGATTAATTGAGATGGTGATGAATTGATTATGGTGTCCATTTTTATTAATAGTGTATAAAGTTATATATAAAAAAAAAAAAAGAAAAAAAAAAAAACCCTCAAATAATATATATAAGAAATATGATCACTTTATAATATGATCACTGGGTGAAATATGAAGATTAATACTATTTTGTGTGATAGGATTAGTGAGGAGGATGAAATTTAACAGATATATATGTAAATAATGGTTGAATATATTATGCATGTTTAACAGTTTTTTCTCTAGCAGAATGGGGCTTTTTATTTATCCTGGTTTCATATGATCTCTGAATGACTCGATCGCATCTGGTTGCCATGGAGACGTTACTGGTGGAACGCATGTGGAACGCGGACATTCCCGCGACGTCACTTCCGGTTTCGGCAAATTATGACCACTTCCGGTATTTGCCGAAAAAGGCGCGAATTACAAATGATGGAAAATGGATAAATGAAAAACAGCTGCCACAGGAAGATCACTCCTCCAATCAGGAACAAGGAGGATTTATACACCTACTGGATCCACCAATAGACTTTAGGGATTAGCCCTATTTAAGGACACAGGGAGGGGGGATTTGTATAGGATATGTTCATTTATGTATTGTGCATTGATACATTGTTACTGCTTTTAATTGTGGTCCCTGAGGAAGTTCTTATAGAATGAAACGCACAGGACAACTTTTTTGTTATTTATATCCTATGCTGAAATGGTGACTATACTTTTTATCTAAATAAATTTTTTATTACTGAACCCTGACCTGTGGATGTCTTTTGGTGGAACAAGGATCCAGAGGTGATAAGGAATACCAGCTAGCCCCCCATTTCATTGGGGGAGGCACCCTAAGAGTGCTTTTATTGTCTACATCCTGTGAGTGCACAAGATTACTGCGCATGAAATATTGTGTTTTATAACAATATCACACTATGTTTTGTTTTATGTTTTCTCTGTAGATTTACACAGCCATGTCCCGAATCTTCTTTGTTCTGGTTAATACTATATATGATATAGGTCGCTTGTTTGGGTAGCGACCTAGGGAGGCTGTCATACGTCTTTATAAGCTAAGTACTATTGCTTTTTATATCATTTATCTTTTGTATATTGTTTGGGATATACCTATAAGCCCTTATCAATGAATCCCTGGTGTCAGGATACATACCCAAACTGCGAAGACTGTGAAAGTTGTACCTATCCATAAAAGTGGTGACAATACTTTGGTATCTAATTATTGCCCGATATCATTGCACCCAGTATAGTCAAAAACCTTGGAAAAATGTGTCCACACACAACTATGTGAATATTATTAATGATTAAATTATCTGACCCCTGATCAATCAGGCTTTCTTTCAAATCACTCAACTTCAACTGCCCTCTTAAAAGTTTGCAATGACATCCAAATTGGCATAGAACAACCAGATTTAACTGGAGCTATTTTCCTTGACTTTGCCAAGGCCTTTGACACAGCAGACCATGGCATTCTTTTGCAAAAACGTAAAAACACAGGCATTGGTGATCGTCTGTTAACCTTGTTTCGATCGTATGTTTTAGACAGATTGCAATTTGTGGCCATTTCTGATAGCACTTCACTTCCTCTTTCAGAGACATGTGGATTTCCCCAAGGCTCTATTCCCGACCCCCTGATAACCACATTATTTATTAATGATCCGCCTAACATTTGCAAATCCTCAACTGTACATATGTATGCAGACGACACTGTAATCTACGCTAGTAAACCCAAGCTACCTAAGTTTGAGGCTGTGCTCCAAAATCAATTTACAGAAGTAGAAAAGTGTGTGCAGATAACAACCTTTTCCTAAACATTGACAAAATTGTTACAATGATCTTTGGAACTGTACCTAAATTACGTAAACTAAAATCAACAACTATGTATCAGAACAAATACGAATAGCACACTGACAGCTTTCTGCTCTTCTAAATATCTAGATATGTTGCTAAACCCCAATCTATCCTTTGGCCTTCACATAGAAAACATCTTCAAAACTTTACCCCAAACTAGGTGCCCTGTACAGAAACAAATCCTGCCTAAGCCCTACAGTAAGGAAACAGATAGTGTGACAAATGCTAATGCAGGTCATTGATTATGGGGATGTAGTGTATGCATCCGCACCTCAAACCCACCTTAATAAACTTAAGAAGTTATATAATTCACTCTGCCCTTTGTACTAGAATGTTATTACTTTACCCACCACTGTGACATGTTAAAAGAGCTAAACTGGCTATCGCTGGAATCCCTACGCACTCTTCATCTTTCCAGCATAAGAGCATTTCTGGGAAGCTCCCACCCTATCTGAGTAGAATTCTCATCCCCGGGCTGTTCCCACCTCCTATAACCTTGGGGACACAGTCAAATCTTCATTCAGTCTACAATCTATTAAGAGATCTATGGAGATATACTACAGCACAGAATGCACCTGTCATGATTGAATTCATTACCTGTTATGTATTAAATGTATATCTGTGTGTATGTGTATATATATGTATATATATGTGTGTGTATATATATATATATATATATATATATTTAATGCAATGTTAAACACAGATACACACACCAGGCAAGCCATAAGACTTGCTTTTACCACAAAAATCTCACTTTAACAGTGCTCTCACTACTGCCAGAAATTCTGGGTAGGCGTATGCAAATGAGCTTAACAAAGAACCACATTTTTGCCTCATAATTCCACTTTATACATTGATTCCTTAGAGTATGTGTCTGTTTCATACAACAGCTTTGAAACACAACACAGGAAGAGATGCAATGCCAGTGAACCACTCATGGACAGCTGTTCCATTGTTATTTTAACTCATCTGCATGAGATAAGTTACTGGCTTGCTATGGAGGCTTGCTGTTACTTGTTAAGCTCTGGGGCCTGACGTTATTCACCCATGAGTACTTGTAAGTAAGTGGGGAAATAAGTGAACCTCTGTATTTAATCTTTCAAGATTCTTTTGTTTCAGGTATTGTACCGGAGGATTGGAAGAAGGCAGTTTCTATATTTAAAAAGGGTTCAAAATCCTTGCCTGGAAATTATAGACCTGTGAGCTTAACTTCTTTGGCTGGAAAATATTTGAATGGTTAGTAAGGGATAATATTCAGGAATTCATTGGAAAAAACTGTGTTTTTAGCAATAATCAGCATGGTTTTATGAAACATAGGTCATGTCAAACTAACCTAATTGCATTCTACGAAGAAGTTTGTAGCACTATAAATCAGGGTGTTGCAGTGGATGTAATCTACTTGGATTTTGCCAAGGCATTTGCTATGGTTCCTCAGAATAGGTTAGTCTTCAAACTAAAATAAATTGGTCTAGATGAATATTAGGGTTCTTGGGTAGAACATTGGCTTAAGGATAGAGTACAACGAGTTGTCATTAATGGTAAATTTTCAGGCTGGACAAAAGTGGTAAGTGGTGTCCCTCAGGGTTCTGTTTTGGGACCGCTTCTATGTAACATATTTATAAATGATCTTGAAATAGGCATTGAAAGTCATGTTTCAGTGTTTGCAAATGACACAAAACTTTGTAAAGTAATAAAATGTGAGCAGGATATTGATTTGTTGCAGAGGGATTTGGATAGATTGGGGGACTGGGCACTAAAATGGCAGATGAAATTTAATGTAGAGAAATGCAAAGTTATGCACTTCGGGGTCAAGAATGCACAAGCAACTTACAACCTAAATGGTAGTGATTTAGGAAATACCACACACAAGAAGGATTTGGGAATTGTTATAGACAACAAATTAGGCAGAAATATGCAATGTTAATTTGCAGTTGCTAAGGTCAGTAAGGTTTTGTCATGTGAAAATAGCGGCATAAATTATTGGGATGAAAATATAATTTTGCCTCTTTATAAATTGCTGGTAAGGCCACACCTTGAATATACAAGAAAAAAAGAATGATCACTATATGCTCTGAGACACACAGAACTCCTTAGGTAAAAGTGTTACCTAGAGACACTCACTTTACACGTATTACAAAGTAAAAACCAAAAGGAAAAAAGTGTGTGTAAATCACCAAAAGTGATAACAAGTGGTACAACCTGTGTAGTAATCGCTAGAATTTACCCCCTGTTAATGTTCCGTAAATGTTTTTAAAAGTACGGATTGTAATACCTTAGTTGAGAAACATTCCAAAAGGTCAGCTTACACGTTTAATACGAAATTGTTCAGATCTGGATACTTTTAAGACTCAGTCCAAAATTATAAAAAGTAGATATACCCAAAAAGGTTATGATTTAAAATCAATTGATGAAGCAGAGTTATCTTTGATCAACACAAACCAAAATGATCTCCTCACCCAAACTAATTCAAATTGTTTCAAAAAGAATAACAAATTTGATTTTGTCTTTATAACTAAATATAATTCACAGGCCAAAAATATTGAAAATATAATTAATAAACACTGGCACTTCCTGAAAAAAGATATATTCCTAAATAACATTTTACCCAACAAACCAACAGTAATTTATAAGAGAGCAGATAACCTTAAAAATAAATTGGCCCCGAGCTCATTGCCAGTTGAAAAGATCCCAGATACACAACATCCGACACATATATTTTCTAAAGAACTATTACAGGGTTTCTATCATTGTTGCAGATGCTCCACATGCACTTTTCAAAAGAAAACCATTAATTCATTCACAGGTTCATATACTCACCAAACTTATCATATTAAGAAATTTATACAGTGCTCCACAACCCACATAATATATTTATTGCAGTGTGGTTGTGGTGCCCAGAATATTGGCCGTCCCATCCGCAAATTACATGTGAGACTTACAGAACATTTCCAGAACATTAAAAATAAAAAATCGGATCACAGTGTACCAAGGCACTGTATCTTTTGTCCGCAATTCCAATGCAATACCTTTTTGGCCTTTGGAATAGATAAAGTAGAAAGACATTGGAGGGGGGGGACATTGAGACTTTGCTTAATACAAAAGAAGCCCAATGGATCTTTAACTTAAAGACTTTAAAATATGGTCTCAATCAGGAAATAGATTTGGCTGCGATGGGGGCGAGTTTTGCTCCATCCTATGCTAATTTATTTATGGGTCACTGGGAACAAACTATGATTTTTGCAAACCCTTATTGGATGGAGCGACTCGCCCTCTATCGGAGATTTATTGACGACATCATTATCATTTGGAGAGGTGACTGGAACGAAGTAGAAAACTTTATGACCTATATCAATAATAACCAATGTGGCCTCTCTTTCACTTATAAGAAACATAGGTCCTCTATTGATTTTTTAGACTTTACTTTGATTGGGACTAAAGGAAGAATTACTACCAAGACATTTTCAAAAGAGTGTTGATGTGAATGGTTATTTACATGCTAGAAGCGGTCATCATCCTACATGGATACAAAATATCCCTTTAGGACAATTTACCAGAATCAGACGAAATTGTTCATTCATGTCTGATTATGAGAAAGAGTCCCTTGTGTTATGCCAACGCTTTATTGATAAATCCTATCCTCCAAATAAGGTATTAAATGCGTATTTAAAAGGGCACAATTATAAGGTCAGTGCTCCACTCATGAATTATTCTATGGGTCTCTCTAGTACGACCAATTCCCTAACTGTGTGTTCCGAATATGAGTCCAATACCAATGATCATCATATGATTCTGGATCTACTGGAAAAAATTCATGTCCCTAAGATGAAAAAAGCAAAACATAATATCAGCACAAGAGAGGTGGGTAGAGGTACAACACCCATCTTTTCAACCACATTTAATATAGCTTTTGATGATATTATTGGGATTTTCCATAAGTATTGGCCTATTTTGACTAAAGACCCCTGGTTATCCTTTTGCATTTCAGAATCCCCTAGGGTTACATTCAGGAGAGCTCCCAGCCTGAAAAACATTTTAGCTCCTTCTAAGTTACAGCACTCTAATGAGAGAAAAATGAGAGCGAATAAAGAGGGTCTAACTAACAAATGCTGTGGCCACACTAAATGTCTCACCTGTGGCTATATTTGCCATCTCGTTTCAAGTTTTAGCCCTTATAATAGCCCAGAGGTATTTTCAGTGCAATCTGAAATTACCTGCAACACTCCATTTGTAGTGTACCTCTTAATTTGCCCGTGTGATCGGCAGTATGTGGGCCAAACCACCAGGCCCTTGAAATGCAGGTTTCGAGAACATAGAACGGCTATAATTCGCAATAACACTAAGTCTTCAGTAGCCCGACATTTTGCAATGTACCATGAGAAGAATCCATCAGGTATCAAGTTAATGGGGCTAACACATATTCCCCCACACCAGGATGGGGCAGTAAGAAAAAGGGAACTAATAAAGTCCGAGTCCATGTGGATTTTTAAGTTAAATACTATGACACCTAACGGCCTGAATGAGGAGCTAGATTTATTTTAAGTTTTTTATTATTGGCTTGTTTCATGTTATAATATACTTTATGACAGTGCCTGTATCTTTATGTTATTTTTTGGGTTTATTTTGTACATGTTTTCATATTTGTATACATGTTTTTACCTTGGTTATTCCGTATGGACCCTTTGGTAGCATATATATCCTTATATCTTCACTCTCAGATCTGGCTTTGGGTCTTTTGACATATTCCCAATATTATTGGATAATTTGTTGTTTGTTGTTCTTTGTTCATATAGAGATATACATTCTGTGTTCTCTCCCCTTTTTTTATTTTTTATGGTGGTCTAACTAAAATTATATACATAGTTATTATGGAATAAAAAGTTTTTCTTTTAACATGTTATTGTTGTTGATGAAAGAGTTTTTCATGGATCCAGTCCAGGGTTTACCCTTTACTTATGTTAATTAGGTTATGCCTGAGCTATTTAAACTTTAAACTTTGATCTGTGGCAATTACTTTGTCTTGAGAAAGTCCCGTGGGCGGGACGAAACGCGTCGATGAGTCACAGCTGATTACGTGACGTTCTGCTCTGTTGCTGTGGGGAGCTATAGTGGTTTGCCGGTGTCTGTCGGGAGTTGGTCTCCTACACCGCGGTCTTTTTTGAAGACACTGACCGCGGTGCAACACGCTGCATTTAGCTTGTGGGTGAGTCTTTGCCTCACTGGAAGATTGTTTTCCATCTACACCGCGGTCTTTTTTGAAGATCCCGACCGCGGTGCAACAGTCTGTCCTCCCTTGATGGATCCTATTTTGGCCACTACTATCTCTCTCCATTTGTACCTCGGTGGGGGCCCACACGGAGGCAAGGTACTTTTATCATGTTTATTTGATGCTTAATTTATTTGTATCACACTGCTAGCATTTGTTACTCCTTCAGATACTTTGTTTCACATACTGTAGCTTTAGTATCTGTCAGGTGTTTACTCTGGCTTCATTATCTGTCAGGATTTGCTTATTCATTGATTTTTTATTTTGTTGTTTACCTTTTAGCAACAGATTAATTTAGTCATGTTCTTATATATTTTTATTTTTTGTTATGATTGATTTATAGATCTTTTATCTATTAAATATACGTTTGTACTTTAAGTGTTATTTCAATATTTCTAAGAGCGCACATATTTTTCTAATCTTTGAGCTTAAACTCAATTCAGGTCGCTTGCAGATATATGTTGTAGCCCATTTAATTGTTTGATATTTATTACAGCTTCTTATCAGTTTTTTATAATAGATTTGGCTGGACTTATTTAGTTCCATTATATTCTTATTTTTTCTGTCATTTTTTCTTAAATGTTTGGGTCTTTATTTATATTTAGTGGGATACTAATATTCATTTTCTAAGTAACAGAAATGAACTATACTGAAGAAGGATCTCTTTTTTATCTGTAAATATTACTTGGTCTCTTATATATGCGATTTATTTGTTTTACATTTATTATTAATTTTATTCCTATATTTTTTTTATATTTTGTAAAAGGCTCAATATGACAGTCATGGACTATATTAATAAAATGGTAATAAAATATTTATAGATGTTTGACTGCATAGAGTAGCCTTAATTTTTCAATATATTTATATATTTCACATTTTCCTATTTTTTTCCATTTTTATTACTTATTTATTATGTATATATTTTTTTATACATATCTATATTTTTGTGTATATTTTTACTTTATATTTTATTTTTATTTTGGTCCATGACTTCCTTGAGAATAGCACCACATTGTACCATTTTCTATATAATAAGAGGCTTTCCTTGAAAAACTCAATTTCCCATGATGCCTCCCATTGATAAGGTGTCCTTGGTATACTCGTAAAGTAATGCCGTCAACCAGAAGTTACATCAACAGATAACGTGTATACACGAAAGTGTTAGATGCGTTCGCATGCCACCACATCGGAATAACGCCGATATATAATAAGAACCCAACAGATCAAGATTATACATCCCTGAAGAAGTCCAGAACAGGACGAAACACATAGGATTTTAACTATCAACTTGCCTAGAACAATTTTTTATTTTATTTTTAACTGTATTTGTGGTCCTGGATTTTTCCTTTGCTACCTGTTGAAAACCCGGATACCACTCTGATGTGGAGACATGCTGTTTGTCTTTTGACACATTGTAAGTGCAACTTGTAAGAATAAATTTGTAATTTTTTATACATTCTGCACTATTTCTCTTCTATCTTTATATTTTGAGTTATCCAAGAAGAAACATCTATATCAAGATTTCTATAGCTGGAAGATCCCCTTTATCCATGCAATTACCCTATTACTGAGGGAGACACTGAATTTGCAACTTTCTAGTGAGTTCTCTACCACTTCCGAGCCCTTGGCTTGTGCTTATTGTATTGCACAATATTTTTCTTTTATTCCTCCATATATATGGTGTCTATGGTAGATTATACTGATTACTACACAGGTTGTACCATTTGTTATCACTTTTGGTGATTTACAAACACTTTATTACTTTTGGTTTTTTCTTTGTAACACACCTTGAATATGCTGTGCAATTTTAGGCACCTGTTCTAAAGAAGGATATCATGGCACTTGAAAAAGTGCAGAGATGAGCTACAAAATTGATAAAAGGAATGGAGCATTTTAGTTACGAAGAAGGGTTAAAAAATTTAAATCTTTTTAGTTTGGAAAAACTGCGCCTCGGAGGGGATATTATAACATTATACAAATATATTCAGGGCCAGTACAAACCATTATCAGGAAATCTATTAAACATAAACAGGGCTATACATAGGACCCGAGGTCACGCAGGCTGGAAGAAAAGAGATTTAATCTAAAGCAAAGAAAAGTTTTTTTTTTTTTTACAGTAAGGGCAATAAGGATATGGAATTTGCTGCCTGAAGAGGTGGTTTTATCAGAGTCCATGCAGATTTTGAAACTGCAATTGGATAAATACTTGCAAAAACATAACATACAGGGATATAATTTCTAATAAGTGGGGTAAAACCTGCTTGATCAATGTTAAACACACATACACACAACAGGCAAGCCATAAGACTTGCTTTTACCACAGAAATCTCACTTTAACACGGCTCTCACTACTGCAAGGGATTCTGGGTAGGCATATGCAAATGAGCTCAACAAAGAACCACATTGTTGCCTCATAATTCCACTGTATACATGGATTCCTTGAAGTATATGTCGCTGCATAAAACAGCTTTGAAACACAAATTAACTATCCACTTATTTCAGGTGGAAGGGTTTTTCATCCACATTTTTTTTCTCAACCACAACTTATTTGGTGTATGTATATATATATATATATATATATATATATATCCCTGCTTTGCTATATATATAGACATATAGATATAGTGGCACTCACCCTTACATGCAGTACATGAAAAAATATGCCTTGGTGCAATCCAATGCTGGGTATAAACAAAAATTGAAGAAAAGAGATGCATTCTGTGCTCATGATATACATGTATTTTTTCTATTGGTTTTATTAGGTGTATGATTTATACTTTCCACTTCTTCACTGTCACTTTAAATGTTGCATGTGTCACTTTAGATTCATGTCACCTTATGTGACATTATAGTATGCATGGATCTTCTGTCCATATAACATTTCTTATATTTATGCACTTTCTATTGGATGGAGTTCATCCTGTTCTATTAGGCAGTTCTGCCCTTCGGATTTACACACACAATCTCTTCTAGTAGCTCCGAATTTCAGATGTATATTACACAGCACTTTGCTACAGTTTATTGTTTCCCCGGCAACCACGGCCAGGAGTTAGACACGCACACATTACTCACGTTATGCGTCATGTGACGCCTTACACACACTTCCGGGTTCGGACTATTGGAACCAGGTGAACACTGCATTATTGGTGAGTAACCTCCCTTTTTTCTTTCCTATATATTTCTGCTATATTTGTTTTTAAATTGATCTTGAGGAAGACCTGAAGAGGTCGAAACGTCGATCGTTCAATTATGTTGGATATTAAATACTATTAATTATCTTCTAAAGACCACAGAGTGCATCTCTTTTCTTCACTTTTCTATATATATATATATATATATATATATATATATAAAAGCATGGGGCTGGCCTTTTCTTTTTATCTATGTTTTTATATATTTATTAACTAACCAAACCAGGAAGTAACAGGTCCTGCTGTCTGCTTGAAAGTCAAGTGATGTAAAATAGGACCCACTCTTCACACATACAGCTTTTCAGCAAGCTAAAGTGATTTAGGGATCTGGAGTGTCCCTTTTAACCATGCAATGTAAACATTGCAGTTTCTAAAAAACTGTAATGTCTTACAATGCAGGGTTAAAACTAAAGGTACTCAGGCCAATTCAGACTCCCTCTGCATTGCTTTTCTTTCCACCTACCACAACATAATGAAGGAAGCATAGCCTAATTCATGATGATCCAATTCAATACTCCTCATGGAGGAGCATTGGAAACCTGATGCAAGTGCATTAAAAGTGCTACCTATGAATCCAAGCTACCCCAAATGGAATTCATTGGCTCACTGTTTACTATGGTGGCTTCCACCCTCAACTTTTACTCTGTAAGTGATTTGGGAGTGCCTGTAGTGGCTGTAAATATGCCAATTACTTGAGGTGGACTTAACCCTGCAATGAAAAAGTTGCAGTTTATAAAAAGAACTGCAATGTTTTACATTAATGGCTTAAAACTGAAGGACCAGCACAACCAGACCATTTCACTGAGATGTCTTCATGTTTCTTTTAATAAAACATGTTTTTTTTTTTTAAATTAGTTTTAAGGATATGGCTAGAGATTGTGTTTAATCTTAGGACAGTACTAGTACATGCATAGCCAATGGCCTGCCCAAGATTAGTGGGAAACTCCACCCTCAAATGGCACCTGTTGTTTGCAGCTAAAAACACACAATGTTTCAGCGCTAAATAACAGGAAATGGTTCAAAATAAGGCAGCAACCCTAAGAAGGGGATCCCTCTCAACCCTTCAAAATAACATACAGAGAGAGAAACTAGAATAGGGAAGAACTGCTTCACTGTTCGCAGCTGTTGTCCTTTTTTGACTCCATTCTCATTACTGACATGACAGGAGGGGAGTTGAGGAGACCTATTCTCTCTCCCCAACTCTTCATTTGGCATTATTAGGACAGGAGAGCCCCAACTCCTCTGTTAGCATATAATTAAGTAAAAAGAGCAGACTTAAAGGATCATTATAGGGTCAGGAACACAAACATGTATTCCTGACCCTATAGTGTTAAAACCACCATCTAGCCCCTCTGGGCCCCTCATGCCTCCCTAAATATAGCAAAATCTTACTGTATTCAAGCCTGAAGCTGTAACTGTGCATGCTGTTTGCCTCAGAAAAACAAGTTGTCTGCTGACATCATCCAATCACAATGCTTCCCCATAGGATTAGCTGAGACTGACAAAGAGGCAGATCAGGGGCAAAGCCAGCACAATTCAAACACAGCCCTGGCCAATCAGCATCTCCTCATAGAGATTAATTGAATCAATTAATCTCTATGAGGAATGTTCAGTGTCTGCATGTAGAGGGAGGAGAAACAGAATGGTTGGATGCATTTTAGGCAGCCATAACCCAAGAAGGATCTCTAACAGACATCTGAGGAGTGGCCAGTGAAGTTGTCACTAGGCTGTAATGTAAACACTGCTTTTTCTCTGAAAAGACACTGCTTTTTCTCTGAAAAGTAATGATTCTACTCACCAGAACAAATCCAATAAGCTGTAGTTGTTCTGGTGACTATAGTGTCCCTTTAATGTCAGCAACAAAAAGCAGAATGTAACTCCCACCATTCTCAAGCAGACATTTGCATGTAAGGAATTAAAAAACATGATCTGTTAGTTAAGATAACAGACACTCACTCACTCACTCTGCGCTGATGCATAAGTCTACAATTGCATTTTCACATATGTTTAATAGTTTAACCTAAATAATAAACATTGAGATGAGAACAGGCTTAAATATGAAATATATAACATATTTGCTGAATTTTTTTAAACTATTTTGCAATTCTGACTTGCTTTAATTCCAAGTAGAACATTTTTGGTTAGATGATGCTGCATTTAAATTCTGGTAATACTACATTATGAAGGTTAAATACTGCATGTCTGAACACCTTCTAGAAACCAAATGCTAATTACAAGGCTTTCTGAATGTAATAACCATTAAAAGAGTCTTAACACTCAACTCATTTAAGAATGGAAAAAAAGAAAAATGCTATTATTTCAAACACTAATTAGCTTTCCATGACAAAGAGCTTGTCTTATTAACTATATTTAACACATGAATAGAATTAGGTAAACATATGTTTTTATATGTTACATGTTGATTACTAAATATTGAAAGAATAAAAAAGTGATACTATTTATGAACACATCAATATAATATTTTAAAAAGTTACCTATGCAAAACAAGAAACAAGAGAAAGAAGATATTTTTCTCCATTAGGAAACTAATAAAGGATTAAATATTACAATCAATTTAATAGTTTTCAGGAGAAAATAAAAGCAACCTATATTGCAGTTCACATCTCTATATATTCGGTATGTACACTTTTATGTAATACTTATTAACAAATTTATACTTTAGCCAATTTTGGAGATGCCATCATTCAAAACTAAAAATAGTGGCATTCTTAAGGGGTAGCGTAGGTCCATCCAGGTGACACGTAGCAAGGGGTACACAGCGCACCTCTTTACTCCAGAGCAGGTACCTGCCCACTAGCAGCTTGCTCACAGGGTTGCCACGTGGCAGGTGCCTGCTCTGCCAGCTGTACTTGTAGTGCTGATGTTGAGAAAGTGTCAGGATAGTGGGGATCCTAAACACAGAATGTAACAAAAGCAGTAACGTACCGGACATTAGATTGGCCGGGTTGATATTATGAAGATAGAGAATAAAAAGGATGAGCCGAGGTCAGGGGAACCAGAGATCAGAAAGAACAAAGGTACACAAGCTGAGTCAAAGGAACAATAGAAAGGAGGATAGTCAAGCAAGCCGAAGTCAAAAACCAGAAAATACAAATAAATACAATGCGCTGTTGGGACTATGAAGAACCACAACAGGGCAAGGAACCTAACTTAAGAACTCCCTTTTATACTGTGGCTGTATCTGGTTAGGATGATAGCCACACCCCCAAAACGTAATTTTTCTGATGTTTTGGTGATCTGTGATGTCATTAGTGTAATTTTTTGTCGACGCCCCTTTTTCGCATCATAAAAAGGGGCGGTGCTATTTCGGACGGCGCGAAAATGGCTGGAGACAGTGGGAGAATGCCTGGGCAGGTGTCCAGCCTCTTGCAAGAGGATTTCAGTGTGTGGCACATCCTGTGCCCACACAAAAGGTACCCTGACAGAAAGTTCTGTATTGTATTTATACTTCTTTATTTCTGTTATCACTCATAAAATATTGTTCATGCACATAGTGGAACTTTATTGATTATTAACCAACTAGATATTTGCCCTTTAATTTAGTCATATCTAGATTTATGGTGATAATATTTTTTTATCTATGTCACTGTTTTAGTCACATAGTTTTTTTTATTTATTATTATTATTATTATTACTCTTGCTACTGACTCTATGATGACATGTCTTTTTGACACATTGACATAAAGTATACTTCGAATTTCGTCATCAATTCCACTCGTGAGTTTCTTATGGTGTCTTTCATGTAAGTGTTATGCATTTTATTTTGTTTGGTTTATTATGAATATTTGTTTGGTGCAATTGTTTGTTAGGCTTGATAAAAGCACATTCTAAGCCAAAACCTTGTACTTATTCCAATAATCTGCTATTCTGGATGAGTTTTATGTATAGTTTATTTTTTAATTTAATAAGCAAATTTAGAGATTTAGAAAATGCCAGCACAAATTAACTAGGGATACACGGATTGATAGACCACAATAGCCCAATACAAAGTAATAAGTGATGGTATTGCATTTTGTAGACTAACCACTTAAAAATTACAAAAGATGACAGGGAAACACACAGAAGAAAATCTGAAAAACTGCTAGTCGACCATAGCTTACAGACAGACACTAATGTATCAATATACAATATTAAATATAACCAAAGCATCATAAAAACTACAGCTTTCAGCTTTTCTTTGCCATTCAAAATTGGAGTAATGGAGATGTTCACTTTTACATTATCTGGGAAGCTGCAGAAGGGCCCAGCTTTAAGCTCCAGGAGAGCCCTGATTCATGTCAATAACAGTTTGACACTAACTGGATAGCTGGCAAATGATTGCACCATACCTGCTATAGTAAACTGTAGTGATTATGCTGCTTAAAGTGTCTTTTTTATAATAATGCTAACTAGAATCTGGCCAGAAAAGTGAAGATATATATTCCCATTACAATGGAAGGGGAAAAAAAACTGAGTTACTACGAACACTCTTAAAGCCCATAAATCACCAATATATACCTATAGCTCATATAGTAGAGAAAGAGCCGAATAGAAATTCATTCATCAAAAAATCAACAGGTGATTCAAACAAAGAACATGAAAATAACAAGTATTGACTCTGGTGGATACACCTACTAACTCATTAAAGTAGGAGTATGTGTACACATAAGCTACTGGAAAAAATTTATGAAAAAAATAAAATATATATATGGAGTATCAAGTCCACTTGCTAGGATGTATATAGATAATCTGTATAAATTATACGAAAAAAGTAAAAAAAACAATAAAAATAAAAAAGACAAAAAACTAGCTGTAAAGGTTGGATCTCACCCCTTATTTAGATCATCAGTCCTGATCAAATGGATAAATCCATGGTGGATAAATGATGCCGTTAATCTCTAGATTAACACAGTCCATCAGTCTCCTGACCTTGCATCTTATTCCAAACTCAGGACTACTACGGGACTCCAGCGATCATCCAGGTAAGTCTCTACATTTACCTGTCACAGCACTCTGTTTGGTTGGCTTGGAATCCAACCAATCAGAATGCTCTGAGTCATTTTACACAGCGTGGGAAAGTTCTGTGCAATTTTTCCATGCTGTGTAATTTGACTCATAGCACTCTGATTGGTTGCTTTCAAAAAAGAAAGCAACCAATCAGAGTGTGCCAGGTCCCCTGTTATTGCACAACCTCAATAATATAAAGGCAGCTTTCTCAAATGTCAATGTTTTAGATTGCAGCACTATGAGGAACAGGGATAGTGAACCTAAGGGTCTAGGTGTATATAGTGTCCATTTAAGTACAATTTCTGTGAGTGTGTTTTTTTTTAAATGTAATGTCATGTATACTAGAGAAGTCTTATTAGTCCAGTAATTCAGATAACAAGATAATATGATTATTGCAGTATGCAGTGATACTTTTTTCGACTAACGATATGTATTAAATTAAACACTTTTAATTGTTTCCTCTTTCTTAAAATCAGAAGCAATACTGATCAATATAACGGAAGTTAGTATTTATAAAGTTACACACATGTTGCCAGTAGTATTCCATTCTCACCCTCTTCTCCGCATTGCTTAGTAGCAGCCTCTTCTTCCCAAATACCTCATTTACAGCCCATTCGAGGCTCATTCTCTCCATATTTTCTGTCCATAGCTCATTAGCAAATTGTAGGCCCATTCTCCCCATCCCTGCCATTAGCCAGCAGTAGGTCCATTTACCCCCATCCTAGATAATAGACCCATTCCATGCCCCATCCTCATCTCCCCCACCTCTCACAAGTTGTGTTATTTGGTATGCATTCCCAATAAAATACAAAAAAGTACATACAAACTATAATTATTAATAGTTCATAATAATTTATATTATCTCACGTTTGCCATGCTGTAGTGTTTTGTCTATTAATGAAATGATATTACATCTAATATGGCTTCTTCTGATTTCAGTTTATGTTTTATACACAATGCTCCCTGAGTACACTTCACTACCTGCCCTTCACTATCTCCCTCATTCTCAAGGCAGGTCTTATTTTGAGCAGTGTAGTCTCACATCCCATGGCACCTTAGATATCTATCAATACAACAATATTTCTACTAAGAAAACATCAGTCTGTACCTCCTGTTAGCAGAACACTTTGAAACAAAGGGAGAAGGTAGAAGATAAAGAGAGTGGATTACACTAGAGTAGGAGAGCAGAATAAGATCTTTGCACAGAAAGAAGGATCCAAATGATAGATGGAAATGAAAAGAGTGCTCACTCGACAGAAATAGGAAAGAATTAAAATAAGTGAATGGTGATGAGAGAAACAACGGGAAGAGGGATGGACATAGTCATAACTGAAATAAATGGGATAATATAAAATAGTTAAAATGAATATTGGCTAGTGATGAGAGAGATGGATGATGGGTATATGAGTGTGATTGGAGAGAAGTGGCTGAACTACTGCCGGTGCAGACAGAGCAGTGCACTGGGGGCTGCACGCTTAGGGGGACCATCCATTTAGGGCAACCTTATGGGTATTGCTAAATACAGTTGCAAGAAAAAGTATGTGAACCCTTTGGAATGATATGGATTTCTGCACAAATTGGTCATAAAATGTGATCTGATCATCATCTAAGTCACAACAATAGACAATCACAGTCTGCTTAAACTAATACCACACAAAGAATTAAATGTTGCCATGTTTTTATTGAACACACCATGTAAACATTCACAGTACAGATGGAAAAAGTATGTGAACCCCTAGACTAATGACATCTCCAAGAGCTAATTGGGGTGAGATGTCAGCGAACTGGAGTTCAATCAATGAGATGAGATTGGAGGTGTTGGTTATAAAAAACACACACCAGTTCTGGGTTTGCTTTTCATAAGAAGCATTGCCTGATGTGAATGATGCTTCACACAAAAGAGCTCTCAGAAGACCTACGATTAAGAATTGTTGACTTGCATAAAGCGGGAAAGGGGTATCTCCAAAAACCTTGCTGTTCATCAGTCCATGGTGGAGAAAGTTCAGCACTGCTGCTACTCTCCCTAGGAGTGGCCGTCCTGTAAAGATGACTGCAAGAGCACAGCGCAAACTGCTCAATGAGGTGAAGAAGAATCCTAGAGTGTCAGCTAAAGACTTACAAAAGTCAATGGCAAATGCTAACATCCCTGTTAGCGAATCTACAATACGTAAAACACTAAACAAGAATGGATTTCATGGGAGGATACCACAGAGGAAGCCACTGCTGTCCAAACAAAACATTGCTGAACATTTACAGTTTGCACAAGAGCACCTAGATGTTCCACAGCAGTACTGGCAAAATATTCTGTGGACAGATGAAACCAAAGTTGAGTTGTTTGGAAGAAACACACAACACTATGTGTGGCGAAAAAAAGGCACAGCACACCAACATCAAAACCTCATCCCAACTGTGAAGTATGGTGGTGGGGGCATCATGGTTTGGGGCTGCTTTGCTGCGTCAGGGCCTGGACGGATTGCTATCATCAAAGGAAAAATGAATTCCCAAGTTTATCAAGACATTTTGCAGGAGAACTTAAGGTCATCTGTCTACCAGCTGAAGCTCAACAGAAGATGGATGTTGCAACAGGACAATGACCCAAAGCATAGAAGTAAATCAACAACAGCATGGCTTAAACAGAAGAAAATACTCTTTCTGAAGTGACCCAGTAAGAGTCCTGACCTCAACCCGATTGAGATGCTGTGGCATGACTTCAAGAAAGCGATTCACGCAAGACATCCCAAGAATATTGCTGCACTGAAACAGTTCTGTAAAGAGGAATGGTCAAGAATTACTCCTGACGGTTGTGCACGTCTGATCTGCAACTACAGGAAATGTTTGGTTGAAGTTATTGCTGCCAAAGAAGGTTCAACCAGTTATTAAATCCAAGGGATCACATACTTTTTCCACCTGCACTGTGAATGTTTACATGGTGTGTTCAATATAAACATGGCAATATTTCATTCTTTGTGTGGTATTAGTTTAAGCAGACTATGACTGTCTATTGTTGTGACTTACATGATGATCAGATCACATTTTATGACCAATTTGTGCAGAAATCCATATCATTCCAAAGGGTTCACATAATTTTTCTTGCATATCGGCCTGCTGCGCTGAAGTGACAGCAATCATTTTCTCTCTGAGGAAGAGAGTGCCGCTCTTGGAGAGGTTGCACAATCAGCAGTGAGGAATGAGCTGCTGTAAACCCCATAGACTCAACCAGCAGCACTGCTTGCATGTCACACTCCTGCAGACAAAAGGTATGCTTACAGGAGGGTGTCTCTGTGTGTGTGTGTGTGCCAGTTTGTGTATCTGAGAGTCAAAGTATGAATGTGTGTGCATCTGTGTGTCAGTGTATGTGCCAGTGTGTGTGTGTATATTCCAGTGTGCATATCTGTGTGCAAGTGTGTGTTTCTGTGTGTCAGTGTGTGTGTGTATCTATCTATGTGTGTATCTATCAGTGTGTGTATCTGTATGTCAGTGTGTGTATCTGTTAGTGTGTATATCTGTGTGTGTGTGTGCCAGTGTGTATCTGTGTGTCAGCGTGTGTATCTGAGTATGTGCTAGTGCGTGGATCTGTGTGTCAAGGTGTGTACGTGAGTCACTGTGTGTATCTGAGTGCAGGGCAAATGGTAGATCCACAGCTGGCATAGCATTCTGGGTATTCCCTGACAGATAGGGATCTATGAAAACTTTTTCTTGCACCATGGCCTCTTTAAATTAGTTCAGCCACTGTTGGAGAGAGAACAGCATATTGCTTGGTGATCAGAGTAAAAGGTTGTAAAGGATTGATGGTGGTGATGGTAGAGAGATTGGGTAATTAGCTGGTGATGGGGGGTGGAAGGATGATGAGTGGCTAATATTGATGCGAGAAGTGGAGGAATAATCAGAGACTGCTACTTCTACTTATTTATGCAAATGTGATGTGACAGATGTGATCCCACTTAGAATGCACAAATACATAAAAAAAATTTAAAAAAGTACTTGCAGGTAGGTTCATCCCTGTCTGAAATGCTAAATATGACGAACGTGTTGCTAGAAAGCTTCTGTTAGTTCTGTTCTCTTAGGGCGGGAAAATCTAACTGTTTTTTTTTTGTTAGGTTCTAGTTTTTTTCGGGCTACAAATTATGTTAAATTCAACTAAACTAAAATTAATAGTACAGCTTATGAATTTGCATCATAATAATTTACGGATTAAGAATGGGAACACATTACTTAATAATTAATATAATTAGATGGAATGTAATTTCTTTCACCAACAAAACAATGTTGCATCTCATACAAGCACAGTGTGCAATTATTTAGTACTAGATGATACATATTTTTATGAAGTGAAATGTAAACACTTGTCTAGAGCTCTAAAACAGATTTGTATTGTTGGGAAATCTAAAGACATCTTTACCAAATAACTTGAACATCTGTCTTACAGAGAGCACTTGTATCTCACACTATTTCACCCCAGAGGATGAATTGTTCCATAAACTAAATGTCTTGCAGATCTTCAGTGGGAAAGTAAGCTATAAAGAAGATGAAAGATTTTGACATTGGATGTTGTAGCTTAGAAAGAGCCATCAGCTTATTAAATTGTTTTCAGTAATAGAAAAGGTGAAAATCAGAAGACGGTGATCATTAAATACATCCATGAAAAAACAGACATGTGGTAGTTTTTATAGAGCTCACTAAAAGTTCTCCAATGAGCAATGAGTTATGCATACTTATCAAATGACAATTATTAATTACAGGACGATCAATTTGCAATATCATTGATTCTGCCAATTAGGATGTATTCCAAAAGAAAAAAAAAATCTCAAGACCAAAACATAATAATGTTAAGAGTATATTTTTAAAAGACAATCTGTAAATAAATTACTTTAATCTATATGCATAGCAGTTTGCCAGAAATGTACAGGAGGTGTAAATAATAATACACTAAGCACCATAGAGAACGTGGGCTCCACCAAGTGGGTATCAGAACGTATTACAAGATATCTTATATACGGCACAAGGGAGTCTTATTCAGACAAGTGACTATACACAATAACAGGATACAGGGCTATGTATGGCATGTTACATTTCACACTACTGAAAGGTACTGTGCATTGTCCATAGACAGTGTTGGTGCAAGAACTTTTGGCTACACAGGTGAAGATGCATTGCCAAACCCCCAAAAAATGCATCTTCACCTGTGCTTCTCTTGACAACCCTTTTTAATTTTTTCACCCATGTTGCCCCTTTTTGTGTGTCTCTTATTCCACTTCTATCCCCTCTGTGACTGCTCCCACATGCCTCTGTGTGTCTGTTTCTCACCCCAGGCCCCTTAGTGTCTCTTTCTTCCTCCCAGTGTCTTTTTCTTCTCCAAGTCCCCATTGTGTTTCTCTTTCTCCCCAAGCTCCTCTGTATGTCTTTTTCTCCCCCAAGTCACTTTGTCTTCGCTCCTGCCCTTCTGTTTGTCTCTTTATGCCTCCCACAGCCTCACAGCCCCTACAGCACATCTGTCTGTCTCATTCCCACTCCAGCCCCTCTTTGTGTTTCTCTCCTTTTTTGTGTGTGTTTCTTTCATGCCCCAATCCCTTTGTGGATTCTTCCACACTGCCCTTCTCTTTGTTGCCCCTTCCCCTTCCCACTTGTGTACTACCCTTGGTAGCATGTCTCTTTCTCCCCTTTCATCCCCTCTGTATGTCTTTTTGCCCCGCACCTTGCCTTTGCCTCCCCACCTTCTCTTTTTTTCTCTTTTTCTAAATCCTCAGCTCCTCTGTGTCTCTTTATCTCCCATCCCATTTGTGTGTCTCTTTCTTCCAACCTGCACTTTTGTGTGTCTCTTTCCTTACAGCCCCTCTGTGTGTTTCTCTCCCTATGTGTGTGTTTCTTCCATGCTCCCCTCCATTTGTAGTCTCATTCACACTCCCCCACCCTTGGTAGTGTAGCTGTGCAAACTGCGGTAAAGGATCTTTTGTATCCTCTACCCAGTCTGACAGGAAGCTGCTTGCTGCTTCCAGTGGGCACATCCTGTCAGACTCTGTAGAGGATACAAAAGATTCTCTCCCATGGTCCACTTGGCCATGCTACATGAAGTGACTGGCAGTAGGGGGAGCGCTGTGCTCTGCACTCCCCTCCTGCTTGTCACTGGGAGATTTCACCCCCGTTGCAAGTGTACCCTTATGGTAACGCCAGCCCTGCCTATAGGTGTGCACAAGCAAATGCAGAGCAAAATTGTCCACACTGTCCCCATTTAAGTTCTTAACCTCACTTATCCTCCAATTAAAAAGAAATTCCTAATCTTGTCAAAGCTGTCAATTATTTTTTTATTTTTGTTACTCACTAGACAAAAACTGGTTTTGTTTTCAAGTTTGTATTGTATGTATTAATTTTATACTATATATAAAAAAAATTTTTTATCTGTTTTAGCTTCTTTAATGCACAAAAATTACATGTTTGATGGTTATATTTTCTTTATATTGTAACAATATTCCAGATGCACACCATAATGAA
Organism: Pelobates cultripes; assembly: GCA_933207985.1. Taxonomy (NCBI): domain Eukaryota; kingdom Metazoa; phylum Chordata; class Amphibia; order Anura; family Pelobatidae; genus Pelobates; species Pelobates cultripes. The sequence goes on from OW240914.1 coordinate 263,896,666, forward strand.
ATGTGCTATGCACACCTATAGTTATGCATTTTTTGTGAGAGTGCTTCTTTTTACATATTCATCTGTGAAGATATGCAAAAGAGCTCACATGTAAAACACAAATTTATATTTTTGATGATCCAGTCAACAATCCAGCACAATTAGCCTGCTAGAATCATACCAACTACAATGGGCTGAAACTTTGAGTTCCCTTTTACAGTGGTCCTTAAGTTTTCTGAACATCAGATCATTTTACATATTTAATTGTATGCTTGTCTAGAAAGTTAAATCAACATCAGTGATGCCACATTCCTATGTTAAAGTAATTTGCATTAAATACTCTGGATGTGCCATTTCAGCTTGGCATACATTATAAAATTTAAAAAAAATAAAAATAAAACACTGTTAGATAAAAGACAAACACACCCCATATAAAAAACTGTGTTAGCTAATGGAAGCTATTGGCAGCTATTAAAGCACTGGCATGTTCGGTTAATATCTGAACTGGGATATTAAACTTTTCCCTGATATTGTTAAATTAAATGTCAGATGTAATTTAAACTTTCATTAGAATAATTTCAAACACTCTTTTTATATACTGATTGCTTAGTGTTTAGATCCTTGCATATTTTCTCTGCTTTGGTGCAAAAAAATACGGAAAAATATTGTTATGTTTTTATTATATATTTGTGATGTGGTGTTCTTTAAACTGAAATTGCTTGGAATATTTTACTTTTGAAATACTTTATTTGGTGCGCCTTTTTCCTCTTGAGAATTTATCATTATACATGATTACTGCAAGAAATATATCTTGGCCGTCCAAGGTGTTATGCACATATTTTTACAGTGATTTAAAATTGCTATAACATAATTTGTAATTACGCTAGCAGTATATTAAGTTTTGTCAAGTTTGACGGAAGCTGAAAATTATAGGCCGAAACTACCTGTGATAAGCCTTAATGCCTTTGGGGCATTCTACCTATCCATTTTAAATTCAATAACACATGTACTCTTTGTCATGGCCACTTTTCTCTCATCAAGATTTATAACACATTATAAGTTACCTACCAATAATGTTCATTAAAATACAGCTACCCATCAACTTTAGATTGACACGTGCATTTCCTGGCTTTATCTTGAATGACAAGCGAATGCATCCTCCTGAATTTAGAACTTTGTGCAACTTTATTATTAAAATAATTCTATAAACACACATTTGCCAAAGACATGGCTAATATATTGCAGATTCAATTTTATGATAAGTTTAATGAAACACTATGGCAATATTATAGAATATAGAATTTCACAATTTAACTGTTTCAATCCAAAGGAACCTTTTTTAAAGGATCATTGAGTAAATTGTACATTTAAAATGACATGCCTCAGATGTCCATTTTAAAAACTCACAATAATATTTAAAGGGATGCTATAGGCACTAAAATTGTTTTAAGGTTAGCGTTATTATTTCAGAAATGGAAAAGATTTAGAGTAACATTTTTATTATTTTATTATTCAGTTGTGTTATAACTCTCTGTTACACTCTTGAAAAAATATTGCAGCTAGGTAATACTGACTAGCAGATATGTACACCACTAGTACCATAACCCATAATCCATCCTCATGTCAGGACTGATATTTTTTTAGTATGGTATTTCAGATATCTTGTAAACCACCAGCTAGAGCAGCATTTGTTTCCCTTTGTAACTAATAGGTAATTGTCCCATGTTAATTCATTTTGTTTCATCGCAAGCTTAATTTAGTAGAAACAAAAAAAAAGGCGTGCAATCGGCAACATATCAATGGCTCGTGTTTAGACTTTTGTACAATCCTATCGCTTTATCTTTATGTGAGTTTGCTAGCATTTCTCAAATTACCTATCATTTGTGGGGTTGCAAAGGTTTTTCAAATCTGTGCATTTTTAGGAATAGGTTCATGGCCATTATTGTATCAAGAGCACTATCAATAGAACCACAGCCAGTGGTGTATTTAGGATTTGTGCTGCCCTAGGCCCCACCCCTTCCTGTCAAGGCCACACTTTGACTGACAGATGCTAACTCATTGACAGATGCACACACTTACTGATAGACACACACTCTCATTGTTGGCAATATTAACAAACAATGACATACACACACACACTCACTGATTTGACACACTGATAGACAATCACTATTACTCGGACACACACAATTACTCGGGGACACACTGACAGACTCACACTCACTGACAGACGCACACTCTCACTGACAGATGCATGCTCTCACTGACAGACGCACGCACTCACTGACCGAGACATATACACTCACCGACATACACACACTCTCACTGAAAGATGCACACTCTCACTGACAGACGCACACACTCACTGACCGACACATACACACTCACTGACCAACACACACATTCACTGACAGATACACACACATTCACTTAGACACACACACTTACAGACACATTCATTCGCTCACACACCACACACACACATTCACTTAGACAAACACACTTACAGACACATTCACTCACACACACTTACAGACACACACACACATTCACACTAACACTCACAAATAATTATTTTTAAAATTTTATTTTTAATCCACCCATCCTCCCTGGGAGAGCTGGAGTGGATTACTTACCTGCGGTCCAGTGGGGCTGCTGGTCAGGAAGGCAGGGGAAGGACAGGCTGAGTAGGCGACAAGGGAGTTTTAATCTCCCTACTCAGCTCCCTCACGTGATGCTTAGTAATGCCGGGAGCTGGAGTGGTGTCATATTCCGGCTCCCTGCTTCATTAAGCGGCTAGCAAGGGAGCTGAGCAGGAAGAGCTCAGATGAGCATGCTCCCTCACTGCCCTCTGCTCGCCTCGTAGCGGCTCAAAAGTGGCAAGTTGGCCAGCACTTGAGCCCCCCAGGACACGAGACAAACAAGGGATATGCCTGGGCGTTTAGGGGCGTCTTTTTTTTGCCGCCCCCTGCAATGTGCTGCCCAAGGCAGATGCCTTGTTTGTCTTGTGTAAGATACATCCCTGACCACAGCACACTCTGCATCTATAAGCAAAATGTAAGGGTGCTAATAGGATTATTATTAACATTTATTTTACTTAAATTTTAAGCAGCTGCCATCCTGCTTAAAGGGACACTCCAGGCACCCAGACCACTTCTGCCCAACTCCCACCACCCTTAACCCTGCAAGTGTAATTAGTGCAGTTTTTATAAACTGCAATAATTACCTTGCAGGGTTAAGTCCACCTCTAGTGGCTGTCTTTGAGCCTCTAGTGTCTTTCAGACAGCCACTAGAGAGACCTCCGTGTTCTTAGAACATGAAAAGTGTTTTAAACAACGCTGGATGTCCGCACGCTATGCATGATTTGCTCACTATGCCAGAATCCCCATAGGAAAGTATTGAATAATGCTTTCCTATGGGGAGGTCTAATGCATGCTAGTAGCCATTGCCGCGCATGTGCATTATGTCTCCCCCGCCAGCTGATGTCGGCAGGGGGGGAGCGTGGACCGAGCGTGGATGAAGCCTGACCCAGTGCCGAGGGACATCGCACTGCAGGGTACATATCCATTTTCCTGGCACTGGAGAGGCCCTTTAAAGCTAAAAGCATCAGTAGTACCTCCTTCTATTTAAGCTTGAGCCTTAAATTAACACCTTAAAAAAGATGTGTTTAGAAAAGTCCTTTGTTTTGTTCCACAAAAATTGTGTAACAGTAACATATTTATTCATTTTTTACTATGCTGAACTTGCCAGGATTATATGTATGAGAGGATAATGACAAGTCTGGTATCTATCCTCCACAATGAGTACCCCAAAAACGTACTAAAGAGTCTTAATGGAATGGAAATGTAATGATGTAGATAGGCGTATCTAGGACAATTTCACTGGTTTCTCACTGAATTCGAAAAAAAAATAATCAAAATTGTACAATATGTTTGCACAAAAATCGTGCATTTTTTCTAAATAATTGCAAGCAAAGCTTTCTATCTCCATCCCTTACTGTATCAGTTATTAAATCTCAGGTCCACTATAGCAAGTAAAAATACTCTCTCTCTCTCCGCTCTCTCACTCATACATCACTTCATGGGAATAAACCATTAACCCTCCTTCTTTCAATTCTTTTCCATAATGTGGGTTCTTGTGACAGAGACATATTTTGTAAAACCATCAAGACATTATGCCAAAGTTAAGAAAAAAAAAGAGAATACATGGTTAAAACAATGATTAGTGGAAGAAAGTGGCAGTCGTTGACACTGGCTTCTCAATTTAATTAAGTTTAATTGAGGTCATTCTCAAGAAATGTAATGATGCAAAGAGGATCATTTAACTTTTTTAAATTATACTCATTAATTATCTTACTGGTATTCTTGTGTCATCTGTAATTTTATCACATGCACCAAAGGGTCATAGTAAATATATATCTTGCAGAACCTATAGATTCAATCACTATATTTCCCTCAAAAATGCATTTACTTTCACTATTATGAATATTAGTTGTATATTTAAAAAATAAAACTCTGATCACAAACCACTTGCTTAGATTAAACAGCTTAAAGTAACTGAGTCTTTCAAAGTACCTATTTTCATGGGCTTGGATGGATCAGTGGCAATATATCTACAGTGTGAATGTATACATTCATGGTTTTTAGGGTTTAGTTCCAGTATGTACCCTATTCCATATACATTATCTGTAGTCTTTCCCTACTTTATCCTTCTATTCACTTCTATCTATATTATCAGTAGCCTCTTATTCATTTTAGATTGTTGCTGAAGATGTAAGCCTACATCTCTCAGTGTCATCAGGCCAGTCTAGAACAAGATTCCTGGACCAGCTTAAATCAATTATGTGCATATTGTTTTCACATTCATTGGCTGAGAAGGCTAAGCTTAAACCTTCAGTCAATGAATGATTGATGGGACCAGCATCTGTCTCCTGCAGCTTTGCAGAAGCTGGATAAATGTCAGCTTGCTCAGAGGAGGCTCAACGCCAGGTGAGACCCAAGTAAGAGGGCAAACCATTGCAAAACGCTTAATCCCATTACTGGGGAATGGTGCTAAAGTACTCCTAGTACCATTACTATAGTGGGCACTGGTGATTACAATATGTGGAGTTTAAGCAAGCATGTAAGCAGTCATAAAGACCAAAATGTATCTAAAAGTCTAATTTTGTTATATTTTGTTTTAAATTCAGAATATGAACATATGTAATTGTTTACCTTTGGCTATTGTCTGGTACATTTGTCTTTGGCTCTTCCAACAAATGAATAGACAACTGATATAATCATATTCAAAGCCTGCAGCTAAAACATGCTTCAATAATGGCAGAAAACAATCCACCTCAACTTAATGTGCTTACTAATTAGCCTTTTCTGCAATCTTTGATAGTGGTTTTTATGGTGGCCTTCCAACAAGTTCACTGACATTCAGTGCAGTCTAATCTGTTTTCTGCATGACATTGCTTTTGCAAGCTGTTTATTTCTAGATTTTTCCAAGCAGATTCATTGATAGCTTTCTCCATTTGCTTCCATTTCCAATTTTTATTTCTAAAAAAAGAGTTATTTTCTATATTAAACTGTGTATTAAAGTGTTGTTTGTTTGTTGTAGATTGTTAGGTCTGCATACATTATAATAAAATACACTAGACTACATCAGGATAGTCTGCAGCATATGTAAATCTGACAAGTCTCACTTTTCCTGCTGCTGGCTTACCTGTGCATTGTTTTCCACCATTCCACTGTCTGTGTCTGTCATTTCAGTCCTTGTCTAGAATGCATTTGTCTTTGCATCGCCACCCTCTCATAAGGCCTCTAACCCTAGCTCCCTATCTGTACATGTCATCTTTCAATTCCTTCTTTCTCCTCCCCACCACTGTCTATTTGCATGTTGCAATCATCCCCATTTACACTCATTAAGTTGATGTTATGCATATATGTATAAATAAATAACTACAATCAAAGAAAACCCACCAGTGTGAGAATTAATGATTGTGGCATTTGACCCTCTCCCAATAGTCATAGCTGTTAGTAATAATTGTATGATGGATCCATCCATGATAGACCTCCATGAGTATCAGAAGACATTGTTCTAGGACAAATTAAGTTTAAAAATGTCCTTTATTTAAAAATAATTAAAATAATAAACTGGGATTGTTTCATTTTGGGACAAAATGTAATGTTTTCTATGTGCAAATGCACGAGATTATCCCATTGGTCCTCATAAATATTTAAATAGTGAAACACACGTATACATGATCACTTATTATGTTCACCCTTATTAAACGTCTCCCATTGCACATTGATGCAAAAATGCAACTACCTTCCCGGAAAATATGTTTGAATCTGTATAAAGAAACACAAAGCAAAATAAAATAATAGAATGACAGTATAACTAAAATGGGAAAAAAATTATCTTAATAAAAGAGAATAGAAGAATATAATATGGCCAAGACAAAATAAAGCAAATAAAAGAAAATCAAAACAAATGAATCTCATTAAAAGGCAACCAGAACACTTCATGTCAATTAAGTTATCTGGGCACAGCTGCTAATTGGTTTTGTTACTTTAACTAATTCAAATTCAATTATAGATTGAATTACTCTTATTGAAAGTGTCTGATTGGTGCAATGCAGTGGTTTGCCATGTTTTACATGTGCACTAGCCTACCAATGCTTTCTCAGATTTGTCTCAGAGCCTATGGAGTAGGTGATGACAGGGGATGTTATGAGGGGTAGAGATCTGTGGTGTCTGGTGAGCCATATGTACAGTGAGGAATGATCATATCCAAATATGAGGAGTTCTAGGTCAACCCATCTTTTCTTATTTGGTGAAATGTACCAGTGATGTATTTGAGTCAGGTGGGCAGCTAGTTAGTAGAGTAAGAAGGGATAGAAGGATAGCTTACCAGTAATCCAGAAGGGAGCCAATTGGGACAGCTCCTCTCTGCCTGCATGGAGATCATTGCACAGAGTAAATTTAGTTCTGCACACAAGCAATATGTACACAGGAGCTCTGTGGTGGTAGTTCCGCCGTCCACTGGAAAAAAACTTAGGAATAGAAATCCACAGACATCGCAATGTAGGGTTAAAAGCAAAAAGTGTCTTTATGCAACGTTTCATCCATTAGGCCTGGTAAACATGATTAAGGCCTCATGGCCGAAACGTTAAATAAATAAAATTTTTGCTCTTCCCCCTACATGGAAAGCAATAATAATGATCTCCATGCTCTTTACCTGCATCAAGATAACTATTACTGATGTTTTCCAATAGAATGCCTCTAATATAGAAGCATTGGAAGGAAGGGCACATGCCAGGCAGTTACTGCACGGCACTTGCAGCGCTTATCTTAGAGAAACTTTGAATTCAATGCTTCTTAATCAGGAGCAACATCTTCCACTTGCACCTTTGTTATTTTATAAAAGTACTAATTTTTCTTAAACTTAGCAGTTTTTTAAAGTGACAAAAGGGGAAAACAGCAAAGTGTTTTAAGAGGTGTGGAGTGTTCCTTTAATTAGATGTAATGAATCCAGTCAACAACAGTCCAGTGAATAAGTCTGAAATGTGCGGATTTCAGGATTTCAATGTGAATTAAAGTTTAAAATTTTAGGACAAAATAGCCAAACTGAAAACATAGTTGACATAGATCATTTTTTCAATGTACAATTTTGTCCTAACATCTCAAATGCACTTTGAAATCCTGACAATTCAGGATCTCTAACTGCCTCTTTACTTGCATCTCCTGTAACTGTGTCCTGGGTGTAGTTATCCACAGGCAACGTGGGTTTATATATATCTGAGTGTGATAATGATAGACGGCTGTTTAGTTTTAGAGAGGTTTACATTTCTAATGTTAGGCCAGAGGCAACTGATGAAATGAGACATGAAACAATGAAAGATCGATAGAGGAGAGGGTAATGTGAGTTTTCTTGGCATATGCTGGCAAAAGATCTCAGCAGATTAACTCCAGCTGCAGTATCTTAGAGTCATAGCTTTGATTCACAACAAGGTCAACTTAGATTTGATTTTTATTTTGACAATCTTTATTTTCAATTTTAAATTTGTGATACAGAATTAGATAGTATATACATGTAGTACAATGGAAGAAACATATATATTCATAAAGAATATCCTAGGAGTGATTTAACTTCATTGAGAAACCACAACCAGATGTTTAATTAAGTTACTACAACAAGTATAAAGGAAATCACTCAGTGCCGGAGTCACTGTCTCCATGTTGCAAAAAGTGTTTTGAATCATATGAGAAAGATCATTGGGAAAATATACTAAAAGAATTGAGGAATGGAACAAGAAAAAAAGAGGAAAGAGAGAGAAAGAAAACAAAAAGGGGGAAGGATGGAGTGTCAACTGGTGTGTGCTTGATACAGGGTAATGTGAAAGCCACGTTCTAACTTTCCTCAACGGTCTGTATAATCAATCACATCTACTGGTTCCTATATCTAACTGCCAGTCAATCCAAACATCCTCATATTTATCAGATTGGCTTTCCAGTATGGCGGACCATTCTGGTGGATCTCCTCTACATTACTTAGCCAGACTTAAAAAATTGGTGGTACTTGCCGCATTCAGATGGTAGGGGTCAGAGAGTGTGCAGCTGTTCGCAGGTGTTTCAAGAGTATTTTCTTGTAGAAATAGGTAGTTTGGAGCAATTCAGTAATGTGTCCACTGAATAGAATTCTGCCCCCTTACCTGCTACAGCTTTTAAAGTACTGTATACCTTCCTGCAATAGGAAGATATAATCAAGAATTCACCAATATGAAGTAATCTTGCTGCTCCCCCGGCAACTCCAGCACCTATTAGGCATTACCGGGAACAACTTATGTAATTTTTGTGGGGTGTCATACAAATTCTTTATGATTTTTGATGTAGTTAATCTTGAGGTATTTTGGGCATTAAGTGTTTTAATGTGTCATCATTAGTGATACACCGAATGGTTCGCTGACGAATAGTTCCTGGCGAACATAGCATGTTCGCGTTTGCCACGGCGGGCGAACATATGCGCGGTTCGATCCGCCCCCTATTCGTCATCACTGAGTAAACTTTGACCCTGTACCTCACAGTCAGCAGACACATTCCAGCCAATTAGCAGCACACCCTCCCTAGCAGACCCTCCCACCTACTGGACAGCATCCATTTTAGATTCATTCTCAAGTTGCATGCTTAGTGAGAGGAGGGAAAGTGTAGCTGCTATTGATTTGATAGGGAAATGGATAGCTAGGTTAGTGTATACAGTGTCCACTACAGTCCTGAAGGACTCATCTGATCTCTGCTGTAAGGACAGCACCCCAAAAAGCCCTTTTTAGGGCTAGAACATCAGTCTGCTTTTTTTTTTTCTGTGTAATGTAATTGCAGTTGCCTGCCTGCCAGCTTCTGTGTCAGGCTCACAGTGGATACTGTGCCCAGTGCCATCACTCACTCACTGGTGTCACAATAGCTTGCATTTAAAAACAAAACTTTTTTTTCACTGTTATAGATTGAATAGCAGTTAGTTGTCTCAAAGCGGGTGTGTCAGCCCTACAGCGTGTACTCTGCCAGTTCACAGTGCCACTCATATCTGGTGTCATAATAACTTGCATTTAAAAACCCAAAACTTTTTTCACTGTTATAGATTGAATAGCAGTTAGTTGTCTCAAAGCGGGTGTGTCAGCCCTACAGCGTGTACTCTGCCAACCTCTGCCAGTTCACAGTGCCACTCCTATCTGGTGTCACAATAGCGTGCATTTAAAAACAAAACACTTTTTTCACTGTTATAGATTGAATAGCAGTTAGTTGTCTTCAAGCGGGTGTGTCAGCCCTACAGCGTGTACTCTGCCAACCTCTGCCAGTTCACAGTGCCACTCGTATCTGGTGTCACAGTAGCTTGCACGCATAGTACCACTAATCGAAAAAAAAATGACAGGCAGAGGCAGGCCACCCCTACACTGCGCATTGGGTAAACTTGCTGACGGCTGCCAAGCATGGAATGCGTGGCTCTGCAGAGGAGTTGGTGACACCGCCATGACTTGCAGGCAGGCCTGCTGCCACCTCCTCTACTCCCTCCTACTCCATCCTCTTCCATAACCTCCTCGGCTGAGTCCTCTTCTGCTGCTGCGTCTTGCTCCACATCAACGGATAGGGGACGTAACAGGGATTAAACTGATAAGAATAGTACTACTTAACACACCACTCCTATCTGGTGGCACATTAGATTGCATGCGCAGTGCCCCAAATTTGAAGTAGGAGGACCGACCAAGCATCTTTTTCCATCTCCCGGTTGCTAAAATCGATGCCATATACACATCCCCTGATAGTGGACGTAACAGGGATTAAACTGATAGGAATAATACTACTTAACACACCTTATAATAACGCAGAGAGAGGCAAAGCAGAGAGAGGAGTCTGAAGAAGAGGAGTCAGAGGAGGAAGGTGGCTTTGTGGAGGTGGAAGACCAATCACAGCAGGCGTCCCAGGGGGCTTGTTGTCACCTTTCGGGGACCCTTGGTGTTGTACGTGGCTGGGTGGAGGAAGATACCTTCAATGACATCAGTGAGGACAAGGAACGGGACATGGCTAGCTTGGTATCCAACCTTGTGCAAATGGGGAGTTTGCGGTTGTGCAAATGGACTGTTTGCGGTTGTTTGTGGTGCGTTAAATGGGGAGTTTGGTCTGTCACTGTGAAGCAGGCGTAACCCTTACACTACCTGATCGATACAACATCATACAGTAGGTCCCTCATTATTTTTATGGCCCCCACCCACCGCTCACGGGTGGGTGTGGGCAGGAGGACAGTAGGTCCCCCCCCCATTGAGATTTATGGCCCCCACCCACCATGCAGGGGTGGGGGCCAGGGGGAGGACAGTAGGTCCCCTCTTATCCTTATTTACTGAATAACAATAACAATGTTATTGTATAACAATGTTTGGCATTTAGTGAATATTCCCTATTCTGCTCTGTGTCAGTGTGTATCAGGGATCCTTAGGACAGGTGTCAATCCATATCTGCCAAGTGACCCTATGTAGGGGGAACAGTTTCTATTCTGCTCTGTGTGTGTGTATCATAGTCTCTGAGGACAGGTGTCAATCCATATCTGCCAAGTGACCCTGTGTAGGGGGAACAGTCTCTATTCTGCTCTGTGTCAGTGTGTATCATGGTCTCTGAGGACAGGTGTCAATCCATATCTGCCAAGTGACCCTATGTAGGGGGAACAGTCCCTATTCTGCTCTGTGTCAGTGTGTATCAGGGATCATTAGGATAGGTGTCAATCCATATCTGCCAAGTGACCCTATGTAGGGGGAACAGTCCCTATTCTGCTCTGTGTCAGTGTGTATCAGGGATCCTTAGGACAGGTGTCAATCCATATCTGCCAAGTGACCCTATGTAGGGGGAACAGTCTCTATTCTGCTCTGTGTCAGTGTGTATCATGGTCTCCGAGGACAGGTGTCAATCCATATCTGCCAAGTGACCCTATGTATGGGGAACAGTCCCCATTCTGCTCTGTGTCAATATGTCATATGTCAGGTATCAATCCATATCCATTGTGATTTAGGAATGTTAGGTGATTTCTGCCCTTTATGGATTAAAACCAGACTCTGCATCAACTGTGTAATTTTCCATGGGAGTTTTGCCATGGATCCCCCTCCAGCATGCCACAGTCCAGGTGTTAGTCCCCTTGAAACAACTTTTCCATCACTATTGTGGCCAGAAAGAGTCCCTGTGTGTTTTAAAATTCACCTGCCCATTGAAGTCTATGGCGGTTCGCCCGGTTCGCCCGGTTCGCCGGTTCGCGAACATTTGCGGAAGTTTGCGTTCGCGAACCAAAAATTTCGGGTTCGCGACATCACTAGTCATCATCCATCATCAACATCTTTCCTGGTCAGTAAATGTCATTCCCAGTGCATCTTCCCAGTGTGCCATGAAAGGGGAAGGCTGGTCTCCTGTGAGAAGTTGTTGGTGGAGATTAGAAATGCTTCAAAATTAAGGCTCTGCTCAAAAGCAAATTCTCCAAAGGTATGAGTTGCCTATGGTTGGCAGCCTCACCTGAGGTTAGGGGGGCAAGTACAGGGATCCAGGAAGGAACGGGTGCTTTAATTAAGTTGCTACAGATGTTTAATTAAGTTGCTACAACAAGTCTTATAAAGAAAATCACTCAGTGCCAGAGTCACTGTCTCCAAGTATGTTGCAAAAAGTGTTTTGAATCATATGAGAAAGATCATTGGGAAAATGCACTAAAAGAATTGAGGAATGGAACAAGAAAAAAAGAGGAAAGAGAGAGAAAGAAAACAAAAAGGGGGAAGGATGGAGTGTCAACTGGTGTGTGCTTGATACAGGGTAATGTGGTTGGAGGTCGAGGAAAAAAGTGTTTAAGTTGATGGTACTAGAATATCTCAATAGCCATAGGTTACTTGTCCGGTAGCAATTCAGGCAAAGGATCAGGGCTCCATCCCAACTCAGGGTGTTAACATAAATATCTGTATCATTCCCCAGGTATACAAAAAACTGTTGATCCAGTCCCAGTTAACTGTTACTGGGTATATTGGGCCAAACTAAACCAGAATTTATTATTTGATTTTGAGCTAATTCCGCATTTGCAGCATTGCTCTCAAAAGGTTTTGTTTTGCTATCATTTCCCTGGCAGCAGAATCATCCAACCATACCATGGCTGGAATATGTCTCTTTGCTATTGCTCGTTACAAAGTGGGCTAGATCCTATGCGAGCTCAAGTTGTGCCATTCTCCTATTCGAACTAAATGTGTCACCTTATAGTATTTTTGATAAAAATGGCAGATCCATACTGCACAACTGTTTATGGAGGATAAGCTGGTTGAACTTAAGCCTCAGTCTACCTCGCTTCCACATATAGCGAACAGGAGAAGAATTCAAAGAGCCAAAAATGTGCATGTGAGTAAAATGTGAATAATCTGGAATAGGTAGAGCACTCTGGGCAGCACATTCAATTTGATGGAATTTATGAGAAGTGCGGGATCATCCATGCTTTTATATCCATCTGAAAAAGGGTCAGCAATGACAGATTTAGTTGATATAGGTCTTTCAGGTTCTGAGGGATTCACACCCCAAGATACTTTAAGTGCTCCCCAAACTGGAACAGTTTCAAACATGTGGCGGCGGTCATCTTAAATTATCCAGCAGTGTTTTGCCGTCAAGTGTATGGAACTGTTTTGGGCATGGGACCATGTGAACGGTGGGGCAAAAATAAGACTTCCAGAAAATAGAGGGGAATGGGGGGACAAATAGAGGGGAATGGGGGGAGACAAATAGAGGGGAATGGGGGGACAAATAGATGGAAGGGGGGACAAATAGAGGAAAGTGGGGAGACAAATAGAGGGGAATTGGGGGACAATGAGGAAATGGGGGGAGACAGAGGGGAAGAAATGGGGGGCAAATAGAGGGAAATGGGGGGGAGACAAATAGAGGTGGAATGGGGGGACAAATAGAGGGAAATGGGGGAGACAAATAGAGGGGAAATGGGGGAGACAAATAGAGTGAAGGGGAGGGACAAAGAGGGAAGGGGAGACAAATAGGAGGGAAATGGGGAGACAAACAGGGAGGGAAATGGGGGAGACAAATAGAGGGAATGGGGGGACAAATAGAGGGGCATGGGGAGACAAATAGAGGGGAATGGGGAAGACAAATAGAGGGGAAAGGGGCAAATAGAGGAGAATGGGGACAAATAGAGGAATGGGGAGACAAACAGAGGGAAATGGGGAGACAAATAGAGGGGAATGGGGGGGACAAATAGAGGGGAATGGGGGGAGACAAATAGAGGGGAGTGGGGGTGACAAATAGAGGGGAAGAGGGGACAAATAGAGGGGTGATAGAAACACAGGGGAAGGGGTGACACAGAGACTGAGGGGTAATAGAAAGACACCAGGTTGGGGGACGACGACAAAGAGACAGAGCTGTAATAGAGAGGCATAAGGCATGGGGGGACACAGACAGATGGGGTAATAGAGAGACGGGATGGGGGGACAAAGAGAGGGGTAATAGAGCGACACCAGGGAAGAGGGATAAAGATACAGAGGGGTGATAGGGGTTGGGGGACAAAGAGAGGTGTAATAGAGAGACATAGGAGAAGGGGAGACACGAGACAGAGGAGTAAGAGAGAGACACAGTTAGGAGATGGGGAAGAGAGACACACAGAAGGTTTGTTGGGGGGACAAAGAGACATACAGTAGGGAAGGGGAACAAAGTGACACAAGATTTGTGGGAGGCAATGCTGGGCTGGGGAAAAAGAGACAGAGAGTGACTGGCAGAAGAGAAAGAGGCACACAGAGTCTGGAATTAGAAAGAGACACACAGATGAGATTCGGAAGGGGCGAAAGAGACAAAGTGGCTGGGACTAAGAACAACACAAAAGGGGCTGGGGGAAAGAGAAATACAGAGGCTGGAGAAGGGTAAAAAGAAACACACAGGGACTGGGATGAAGTAAAAGATGCACAAGGGTCGCTGTAAGAGAAATAAAGGAGACAATTGGAGATAAGATACACTAAACGAGGTAAAGGTAATAGACGTAAATTGATGTGATCCTGACAGTAACACACACACACATATATATATATATATATATATATATATACATGCATGCATATTGATGTGTGTATTAGTAACATAATTATGCCTATAATATTTACACATATAGTAATATACATTTATTTATGCATAATACACACATAAATGTCATTAAATATGTCATATTATATATATATATATATATATATATATATATATGTATATATATATATATATATATATATATATATATAAAGCAAAAAGGAAAGAGATGCACTCTCAGGTCTTTGTAGAAAAAAACTCGATATTATTTAATAACAGGTAACATATATCTGATCGACGTGGGATTGTAATGTACTGGGGGAGTGTTTTAACCCTGTATGCCTGTGATTGGTCATTTTACCATTTGTGTCCCAGTCTTCCATCTGGTCCCCTAGGGGAGTGTCCACCAGGTGGAAGACCTGCATAAATACCGGGCAGGTAGCCCTCAATAAACCAGACCACTGCTTGACCCTCAACACGGAGCTCTGTCTCGTTTTTGAGGGGATTTACTGTATGCTTTTCCTGTTCGTCTGCTAGCAGCTATTCGTGAGGTTCCAGTTCGGGAGTTTGGAGTGCTACTGTATGCAGTTCGGGAGTTGGGAGCATTCCCTTGTATGCAGTTCGGGAGTTTGGTGTTCTGCAGTAGCTGTGCCTGTATCTCTGGAAGGGGAAGATCTTCTAAATGGCGGTTTAACCCTTTTATGCCTGAGGGTGCCATTACAGCACCGTTCCTGTGGAACTCGCTTCCCTCCTCCGTTAGATGCTCACCCAGTCTCCACTCCTTCAAAAAATCGTTAAAAACCCACTTCTTCATAAAAGCATATCAATTAAACTGTTAATAGCCCCTGACTGATTCCTCTTCTGCAACTGTCACTAGTCTAATACTATCCTTACCTTTTTGTGTCATTTTACCCCACTCCCTCTAGCATGTAAGCTCATTGAGCAGGGCCCTCAATCCCTCTGTTCCTGTGTGTCCAACTTGTCTGGTTACAACTACATGTCTGTTCGTCCACCCATTGAAAAAGCGCTGCGGAATTTGATGGTGCTCTATAAATAGCATAATAATAATAAATACACAAACACAGCTCAGTGCTAAATACAACTCTGCAAGCATGCGAAAATGGTTCTGCTACTGCGTTGGGAAGGGGAGAGTGTGATTACATGTCAGGGAGTGGGGGTCAGAGGGCCCCATCAAATGCTTGCCCAGGGCCTAATCAATACTTAAGATGGCCCTGATTGCCCTTGTTGTCTGTGTTATTATATTATCTAAAAATAGACTAAAGAAAAACTGTCATTTCATCTTTACACTTAACTTTTATAAAATAGCACTTGAAAGCAATTGCTAATTTTTCCTGTATGATTTTGAGACATATGATACTTTTAAATTTGAGCATTTAGTTTATTAAAATGAATTGATCATAAAAATGTTAATTTGTCATATTCATTTTCGAATATAGAACTCCTATTTCTCAGTGAGTGCACAGTGGAATGCTACCAGAATTAAACATTCAAAGCATGTGAAGATTTTACTTGCAATTTCTGCCTTCTTGCCTCCAATATTTGGTGGAGTGTGTGAATGTGGAGGTGCACACCTAGTTTGTTCATAAAGAATGGGTGAGAGGTTCCCAATCTCAAGATAATATTGTGTATCACCTAATAATGACCATTAACCCTAGAGGCAGTGGGAAATATTTTTTCTACTCCCCCAGAGCACAAACAGTCCATTAACGGAACACCCCAAACACAAAAACCACTCACTGTTTTCATTCCATAAAAGTGCAAATTTCAATAGATATTGTTACTTTGATGATTTTTACCAGTAACACTTTGACAGAGATAAATTAAAGTGGCAGATGCTTGTTCTGAGCGCTCCTACTTTAAGACTTATTATTATTTTTGCCATTTATGTAGCGCCAACAGATTCCATAGCGCTTTACAATATTATAAGTGGGGGAAATTTAACTATAAATAGGATAATTACAAGAAAACTTACAGGAACGATAGGTTGAAGAGGGCCCTGCTCAAACGAGCTTACAGTCTATAGGAAGTGGGGTAGAAAACACAATAGGACAGGAAATAGCAATTAAATAAGGTGCGTGTGAAGCAGAGCTGGAGTAGAGAGTAAAGTGCTGCCCTTTAGGATAGAACAAGAGTAAGGTATGGGAGGTAGAGGTTACTCTCAAAGGCCATAAGTGAAGAGATGGGTTTTAAGGCACTTCATAAGCAACTGAAGACTAAGGGACAGTCTGATGACAGTAGGCAGGCTATGCCATAGGAAGGGAGCCGCCCGTGAGTCCTGCAAGCGTGAGGTGGCTGTACGGTTACGAGCAGCAGACAGGAGAAGGTCATGGGCAGAGTGGAGAGACCGAGAAGCTACATACTTATAGATCTGTGAGAAGATATAGGAGGGTTTAGAATTGCTCAATGCTTTATAGGTATGGGTTAGTACTTTGAATTGCCTCCTATAGGATACAGGAAGCCAATGTATGGACTGACAGAGGGGTGAGGTGTGAGAGGATCGACTGGAATGGAAAATCAGTCTGGCAGCAGCATTCATTACAGACTGTAGCGGGCCATACAGCCTTTGGGACCAATTAGGAAAGGGTTACAATAATCCATTTGAGAAACTACTAATACTGTAATACAACTCACTGAGAAATCTGGGAATGAATAGTTGCCTTCATGTGCAATTGGTCAGCAAGGCTTATCAGTGAGAAGCCTTGGATTGGTCAATCCTCTAGAAAGTACAATAAAGTATATGATAGGGGAAAGAGGAGGACTTGCATTGACGGCTGATACTAGATTCAAAGCTGGTGTATGTTTTTGCTATTGCCAAAGAAAATATGGAAAATAAATTGCATGTTTTCTTTAGAGGTATATCTACTAAACTGATAAAAATATTTTTTATAATGGAGTGTGCCTTTAAATAAATATATCAGTCATGCTTATCACTCTCAGTAAGTTAAAGGGATACAATAGTGCTAGGAATACAAATCTGTATTCAGAGCACTATCATTCCTTCTGCCCCTCGACAGTGTAAGGGTTAATAAGCCCTTACTGTACTTACCTAATTCCAGTGCCAATCTCCCTCAGTGATGGGTTGGCGCTCTGCTACTTCCAACATCACCTAACGTGGGGGCACTAATGCGCAAATGCCCTTTAAGCGCCTCAAGCGCATTAGACCCTCCCAATAGCTAATCTTTGCTGAAATTCTTTCCTATGGGACTTCTACTGATGCTGGATGCAGAAAGCGAGGATGTCCATCATTAGTTAGGTGATCAAAGGTCGCCTAGCAAGCAAGAAGTGCCTCTAGTGGCTGTCTGATTTACCGCCCTTAGTGGCAGTCTTAACACTGCAATGTAATTATTTCAGTTTCTCAGAAACTACAATAATTAACATTGCAGGTTTAAGAGGACAGGATCACTGTGCCTAGACCACTGCCATGAGCCAAAGTGGTTAGGGTGCCCATAGTGTCCATTTAAGCCCTGCATTACTGGGCTTAGCTCAGTCAGGAAGCATCCAGTTCTCTGTCTGTAGCAGTTGAGCAGCAACTAATGGACCACAGGTATGAAGCCAAATTATTCTAAAAGGGTTTGACTACTTACAATGAAGTGACGCCTTAGCACTCATTGTGGTGGCTATTGTGCTTGGAGTGTTGCTTTAAAGCTATTATTTGCCCTTGATCTATTGTTGGAGACTTGGTAATGTTATACTTTTATAATTATATTGTTTGGTGTCCATTGCATATAATTTCTCTGCAAAATCTACACATTTTTAATTTTATATCTTACAATTTTCTGTCTGTACTACTGCAAAATGTTTATTTGTACATTAAAAAAAATAAAATCCCCTTCTACATAAAAATAAGACATACTCAACATTAAATTGGAACACGTAAAATTTAATATAATACAATTTAAATGTATGATATAACACTAATACTTAAGAGATTCTTTTATTTGCAAAATATTACAGGAAATAAAATTGGTTAAAATTGCAAAAGGGAGCAATGCATTATTGAAATGTATATGTCTTATTGTTTGGGTGTATAGAAATGTTAATAGTGTTTCCTATGATATCTGTTATATACATTTGTAAAGACTATGAAATGGTTGGAGTCAATTTGCAGACCAAAGGTTAACGTTTCCTGTGCAAGTGTTGATAACCAGTGGCTTCAAAACGCTGGTTAAACCAAGCTATGAAATATTCTGTCTACTCCTGGGACCTGTCAAGTAAAAACTAGGTTTAAAAAGCAGCAGAACAAATTGTCAAAGGGGGAAATAAATAATAAAAGCTTGGTAGAAAATGTTAATCATTGCAGGTAGGCAAAACTAGGCACTTTCTGTCTCGTGGCCTCTGTGAACTTTACTCCATAAAGGATGAGGTCCCCTGCCTTTTCATATAAATATATTTTAAAACTCATCCAGGAAAGAAAATGATTCTTTTTATCCACCACTAAGAGGATTGAAAAAGGTCATACCTCAAGGGAGCAAAAACTGATAGAGTTCTCTAATGCCAAAAGGTCATGTAATAGCTGTAAAAAAGAACAGCTGGCGGAGTGATTCTAAAAAAAGTAGTTTGTTTTTTTTCATTCTAGATTGGGAATTTCAGCATTGTATTGCTATTGTTTATCTGTTTTGATTTTGATGTATTTATGCCTTACCACCCAAAAATGAGTTTATTCACTAATTTCCTCTTGTAGAATGGGCATAAGCTACCGTATTCTAACAGGCAAAGGTCTTTATGGTTCCATGCAACAGATGAACGCATTTAATTTTGAAGAAACATTTGCACATTAGAATTAAAGAATACAAATTAATAGATACTTGTCTTGATGACTATTGTGATGATTTAGGAGAATCAGTGGCATGATTTAAAAAATAGCTTTTGTGAAAATGGTTGTACTTATAACATGGCCATATCATTTTTGAGTAGTTACATACACAAGCCTTGAAATGCAAGTTTCCCATTTGTACATTATTCTTCTATGCAATATATAGATTTACTTGTTGTATTTTGGCGCACACATATAAAAAGTACTGGTGTTTTCAATGATGCAGGTATCTCATGTGGGTTATCTTATTTTTGAGTTTAAGATACTCCTAGTATGGTGTTGAAGTATGGTCCTTGTGGTCCTCCAGCCATCCAAGTTTTGTCAGTATCTCCATTGAAATAAAAAAAAGGAAATATATAAATTCTGGATTGCTGGTGGGCCATGAGGACTGGTTTGGGAACCACTGGTGTTAAGTATGCTATAGGTGTTCTATAACAAGATATCAGATGAACCAGTAAGGTTTTTACTTAATATACTTGTACGTAACACAATCATTGTATTATTTAGTAACATTTCATTTATATATTAAACTCCTAATTTAGGCCTCAATTTAATATTTTTGGATACGTTTTTCATGTGATTCAAATCTATTAGGAAAAGTTTCCAAATTATTTATCTGTATAAATTCCCATATACTCTAATGGTGAGTTCTTTAGATAAATCATTTTTCTAACAGATTTGAAGAATTTAAAAAAAAATTATTCTAAAATATTAAATCAAAGCCTTAGCTAGAACAATTAGCTGTACAAATGCTGTTACTAAGCAATTGAAACTATTAGGATATATTATTCAAAAAATTTCCAGTTGGATTTCAGTTTGATACAATTAAGTGTTTAGTGAATGAACCCCTTTGGAGATAGTTTAAAGAGTACTAAGTGCTAATTAGTTCCTATTTTTATAAACCTGTAAAATTAAAATACATTTACCGGAAATTTAGTTCCGGGAGATAATCCCCTAAATGGATTCCATGCCCCACCTAACGTCACCACCTCCCTTGTGCAGTTCTCATAGATAAGCATTTACTACAAGGGGAGGGAGTGGACAGGACAGAGAGGGGATAATTAAAGAATAATTTATGACTGTCACTGGGGGGAGTGGAGACCACAGTGGGCCGGGAGAGCAAGCTTGCTTTGGAATTGTGCTGTCTGGAAGGGAAAAAGCTGAGAATGTATGTATGTTGCCAGTGCAAGGTGTCAAAATTTGCTGCCCCCCCATATATCCAGCCCACCACGTGACATCACAATGCACCACCCATATGCTCTGCCATATGGGCCAATGCCAGTTTTGCACAAAGTGTGTTTTATCAGTGGCAGTGTGTTTACATTAAAAAGCCTGCAGGCATAGGTTATAGACACCAGAATCACTACATTGAGGCCCTTTACTCTGAGGTAAATTAGAGATTAGTGCTACTAATAATACATTGGATTGCCTACTTATCACCAGATGAGGACAAGAGGATGATGATGGGCTCAGGCTGCAGATTGGCTCCACAGGTCTCCACACTCTCTCGAAGCTGTTTTTTAACAGTACTCACAACAATTAACGAACAGGAAGCAGCTCCATTTTTGGGGGCCCATTAAACAGCTCATGGTCTAGGCTCCCAGGGGCTGACCATGAGTATGCCTACAAGGCCCACCCATAAATCCACCTACATGACCCACCCATGAGTTCTCTTACAGGGAGTGAAGTGTATGTGTGTAGGGGATGTATTATGTGTTATTATAGAGGACACAATGTGTGTGTGTTCTTATGGAATGTAGTGTATAGGAATACCAATTTATGAAAGGGATGTAGTGTGTGTATAGGGGATGCAGTGTGTGTTTGAGTGTAAGGAATGCATTGTATGTTTCTGGTTGTGTGTGTGTAAGGGATGCAAGGTGTGTTTCTGTGTATGTAATTTAATGCAGTGTGTGTCTGTAATGGGGCATTGAGTGTGTGTAAGAGATTAATTTTGTTTCTGTGCATGTAAGAGAAGCAGTGTGTGTGTGTGTATGTGTGTGTGTGCTCGCAACTGCCTATTGCGAGCACACACAAGTCGCCTATAGGACGAGCCGGCCCTGCATAGTGTGCACTAATGTTAGACATATAGTTTGCACAGAATTGCTTTCAAATATTGGCTTCACAGTCTTGTCTCTGAATGCCCTATATGTCAACAGGGAATGTTTATTTTATTGAAATTTGGCAGCTCTATTTAGCCTTATGGTCAGTAATTGAGTAACATTGCTTTTTAGAACAGAATCCATAAACTGTGACAGCAAAGAATATCAGTGGCCATTAACGAGTTAATAGGAATTGCTAATTGGAGATTCAGTTTTCCATATACAAGCAGAAAGCCGTCATTCAGTAAATCAATTAGCATGGTTACAATCAGGAATCTGAATTTGAAGGGAAATTGCTGACTGGTAGTGCAGCCAGTATGTAAGCCTTAGTGCTTGACAATATACCACTACTCCTCTGCCTGGTTGTCCTTCATTTCTTCCTGTCTGCTCTAGTTTTCTTTAAAACATAAGACAAAGTAGGGACTATTTTGTCTTATGTGTTTTTCCTATGCTTGACCAGCTTGACCAGCTTTGACCAGCGGAGGAACAAAGTGTGCTCCGTTTCCTGTGGTCAAAGCAATTTTCCCACAATTTTCCCCTTTCCTCTGTGTTCTTCTTTCCGTATTCCCGAAAGCTGGCAAAAAAGGCTGTTCACTGTTTATTAGATATGTAGTGGAGTCAGGAGGGGGGGTTTAAAAAAACTGGATTCTGCCATGACAGTGCCGCTTTAAGAGCTCTGCAAACACTGATCTATGATAGCTGTTTTAAAGTGCATAATAAGTTAAAATAATTACAGTTGCTCTGACTAAGAATAGTTCCTGAGCTTGAAGTGTGCCGGTGCTTGAATTGGGGTAAATGTAAGTAGGTGTTACTGTAATTTATTTTGCAGGATAAATCCAAATACAGTACAAATAATGATACATATACACAACATTAATAATTGAGGGATCTTGACCTTCTCTGTTGTCATATATGTCATGTATTCACTACTAAAAGCACTGTGTAATAATTTTAATAATTTTCAATTGTATTTTTTAAGATGAACCTTTTTCTTTCTGATGTAAAATGACTGAAATGTATGAGATCTGGACAGGGTGGGCTAATCTGTGGGTGCATGCCAATGACTACAAATGTGTCACTCATGATGCCCAAACTGGGTGGTCTCTTCTGAGAAAAGGGTAGGGTTGCCCATATTAAAGATAGTGTCAATCTGGTGTGAACAGATCCCGAAGCCTGATTACGATTGAAGCTCTGTCTTCCCTGAGCCAGCAGGTTTGTTATCCATTGATAAAGCCTTATACTGGCGAAACGCGTTTGGATATTTTCTACTGTTTTATATATTGTTAATAAAAAGATTTTGGTCATTTTTACGTTTAAACCATCATCTTTTTTATTACCTGGCTATTTTATAAACGTTTTATATACATTTTATACTATATACTTCTTTTATTATTTTTTAAGTCCTGCATACTATACTCCAAGAATCCTAGGTGGGGATCATACCACCTACGCTGTTACATAGAGCAGTTAGTCTGCCCTATACATTGTGAGTATATTTTATTATTTTATTTTATCATTAAGATTTTATTGAGAGCACTATCGTTGTTTTACCTTCTCTCCTAGCTCCTGATATTCCAGTCAAGACCACTCATCATATATCCTATAAGCGGGGATGATACCGCTGTATGCCTAACCAACTAGAGCTAGTCAAGGCTCTACCGAATGTGAGTGTATCTATCATATTTTATATATTTTTTTATATAAGTGTAGAACATACTGCACCATTACTGTTTTTATTTTATTTTTTTCCAACTTTGGCCACCCGTTACTACAAAGAAGAGGACACCTGCCGTATATCCTGCAAGCGGGGATAATACCGCTGTAAGCTATCCACACCAGAGCTGGATTAAGCTCTGCAAATTGTAAGTAAGATCTCTTCTATTTTTACATATTTGGACTACTCTCAACGACACCGATACCTTCTGGATAACACCAAAAGTAGAACTTTGGACACGATAACATAGATCCTATTGGACTCAATACTCAGTGTACACCTTGGCGCAGACCCATCCCCTCATCTTTTCTTGCTTTTACCATTGATTTCCAAGGACACTAGAGGGAGTCCTTGTTTGGGACTGCTGCCTTCCCGATTAGCGCTGACTCTACCCCTTGTTCTGTTAGGGAGATCAAAATACCTTTCTTTTTGGCCCTGTGCCCCATAAAAAATCCAGAGTGCTGGTCCAAGTGCCCTGACATAATGAAGCTTACCATGAGAGCATACCTTTCTATATTTCAAATAGAAAAAGAGGGACACTTTAAATTTCAAGTTTATTCTGTAACATTTTTATTGACTTAATAACAGTTTATGCAACAAAAATGTAAATTAGAATAATAACAATAGTAATACTGTTGAACACTTTATGTTCAACGGTATTATTGTTGTTAAAATCTGGTATACATTTAGACACATCAAGAATACTGAAGTCCTACAAGATTGGGACATTAGGAGAGAAAAGATGGACAGAGGGATTTGGGCCCAAGTTAGAGGCACTCATAAACAGATACATGATAGGTGATAGAAGTATGTGATCATGACTAACAATGCGTTTGCCCTTGCTGGAAACCTTGGAATACCAGACAGAAACATGGAACTGGGACATCCCATCTATCAGATTGGGACTGTTGTGTTGTAAATACTATGCACATAATTCTCTAGAATTAGGCTTGCCAAGTATCTCAAAGTTGCATTCGAACAGCAACTAGAAAACAAATGTTTATAACTGATGCAAGTCCAGATCACTGACTCTGCATGTTTAAGAAAAAAAAAAAAAAAAATATATATATATATATATATGCGCACAGCTAATGTCAGGAAAGGGTTAAATTTAAATATCTATATAAAGTTCCATGGATGAATATAGCAGCAACAATTTCTGCCCAGCAGGATTTTAATGAAATATAACCAAGCTACATAAGCAATTATTCCCACTCTTACTTACCTTAATAACTCAAGGAGGTTGCTATGTCCCCAAAATGCAATATGTACTAAAAGGCAGGTAACACTGCAGTTCATTAAACAATACCCTTAAGGTACATCATGGAAAGTCAATATAACACTGTAAAAATTCATTTTAATGAAAGATCAACAATACAAACAGGAAATAAAATAAGTGTATTAGTTCATTATATGAATTGGCAACTAATCGGCATTACACAGGAAACAAACTGACATCTGTATTAAATACTTTAAATTGTTTAGAACTATATTTTTTGTTGCACACTATTGTCACAAGTCATCATAGCATTTAGAAGGTTATTCATTTAACATAAATTGTGTAATTCACAAAATAGCTGAGCCGTTAGTATAGCTCAGGCCTCAGTTCAAAATGCAAAACTCAGTGTAACATTCTTGACTGGTTTTGTCAAATATTTTTTTATCAGTGGAGGTTTATGCACAGGGGTAGCTAGGACAGTGTCCCACCAGTTTTTGTTGCAAACATACACTTTGAGATGTGTCCATTTGATCAAACATGTTTTGTTTATGTCCTTTTAACAATTACGACTGCAGTTTCCCTCCCATCCTCCATTATTATGACCCTCTATTGCTGCTACGTAGAGTAAAAACAAAATCATAACCAATCTATGGTTGTTTGCCCAAATATCTGATGAATCCTATGAGAAGTTGTTTGAATCACCCTCATTGGTTGTCAGACAGCTGTTCTCATCGTATCCTTATCGGGCAGTAAAAATGCTTATCTAAAGACAAGCCTGCCTATAGGACTCACATGGACTTTATACATATATGTATCTTTTACAGAGGATTCAGGCATTCCCCTATTAATTATGTGGTGTAAAAATATTTTTTACACCATATAAAAAAAAAACATTTATGGTAAAAAAAAAAGATTTTTTAAAAAGGCAAACAATTCAAACTAAACATTCCTATAGAATGTAAGCTCATTTGAGCAGGGTCCTCTACAACCTATCGTTCCTGTAAGTTTTTTGTAATTGTCCTATTTATAGTTGGATCCCCCCTCTCATAATATTGTAAAGCGCTACGGAGTCTGTTGGCGCTATATAAATGGCAATGATATTAATAGTAATAATGTTTCACTTATGGGAACAGTTGGTGAAGACGCCCTGACAAAACAAGCTTACAATTTAAAAGGATAAGGGACAAATGTACAGAGAAAAGTGAGGGAATCAAATGATGACGATATACCTGAAAAGATGGGAGGCATGTTTGAGTGGAGGGGGAACAGTGGATGGCACATAACATAGGAAGGTTGTCATGGATGAGGAGTTAAGGGGCATACTGAGAGGCCTCTTGAAAGAAATTTATGTTCAAGAATTTTTTGAAGGACTGCAGACACAGGAAGAGTCAGATGTGGCATTGAAAGGAATTTCATAAGATGTTCTGCAGGTGTTAGTGTGCTGTGCATATATGAGAACAGGACTGTAACAGGTTGTTTGCAAAAAGAAGAGGATGGACAGACTGAAACATATCTGCTAATGAGGGAGAAGATGTAAGCAAGAGATATGGGGAGCTTTGTAAGTAAGCAAGAGCAGAATAGTAAATTAAAGTGATCCTGTGAAAGTGAAATTAAATAATGACTTACAATTTTTTTTTTTTTTAATCTGTTTTAATTTAGCTTTATATGTTTTTCAAATTTACTCACCTCCTCTGGAACCATTCCACCGCCACCATGAGTCTGCCTTATGGTTAAATATGCCTCCCAGCCTTGGACAGCTTTTCCCAATGACTCTTTGGACCTATATGTGATGGCTTCATTACTGTGAGATGTGTTGGAGACACTGGATGGGCTGGGGGAAGACCATATTATGCTATTAAGTCTCCTACATGTGGTTTTCATAGCGTGTAGGAGATATGAACTAGTGAGTTGACTGGTAATTTTGCTGCATTGTGGGTAGGAACATTGGTGAACTGCAATGTGGGGAGGAATGAGGGGATATATATATTGCACCCTCTCTGCAGTTTTAGAGTGTTACAGTGTAACCACGGCAACTTTATAAAGCCTATCTGGTGCCGACCAACTACAGGGTCCCCCCTACCATCCTTTTACATGATCTAAAAGGAAGAGGGAATCATTGTTTGTTCTTCAAAATTATCGTAAATGTAAATTAGCATGAATATACTGTATGCTTTCTTCCCATATAGGAAGAAAGCATATAATGTATATACGCTCTATACTCCACAGAAAACAGGCCCTGTATAATTCAATATAATTGTTACATAGTTACATAGCTGAAAAGAGACTTGCGTCCATCAAGTTCAGCCTTCCTCACATATGTTTTTGCTGTTGATCTAAAAGAAGGCAAGAAAACCTAGTCTTAAACGCTTCCAATTTTGCAACAAACTAGAAAAAACTTCCTTCTTGACCCCAAAATAGCAGTCAGGTGTCTCCTTGGATGAAGCAGCTATTACCCCACTAATTAGAAATGATAATGTAATGTATTGTTTTTTCTATATATAATTTCTACTAATTTACATTTGTTGTATTTTTGTGATTTACTCTGTGTATGGCATGTACAATGTGTGCTGTTAAGAGTGTGAACTGGTGTGCAGCAAGTAATGTGTATAGCATGTACTGTTGACATGTAGTGTGTGCTGTGGATATACAGTGTGTACTGTGTAAAGCGTGTACTTTGAATGTACAGTGGTTACTGTACAATAAATAGATTTTCCTTATTTAAAAAATTGGTTTTATTAATAATTTTTTTTTTGTAAGTAACAAAACCTTTGTGAACAAGTTTGTAGCATATGCTACAAATATCACAATGTATATGTTTTTAAACAACAATCTTCAGCATCACTAATTATGTTCAGAATGAGGTTCAACTCTGACAAGTGTACACATGTATGCAATTCATAATTCCAAAACTCTGATGTATCAGCCTGCAAACAGAAAGTACACATACATACACACTTACACAGATTTACATACACAGTGACACACACAATTGCACCTATCTATACATACAGTGACATAGACACACATGTATAAGCACACTGACACACATAGATACACACAAATACATACACAGACACATACACACAGAGATGCACACATATACAAACACACAAAGACACATACAAACATAGTCACACAGATACATACACACACTCATAAACATACACATACAGGTGCACATACACATACAGGTGCACACACTGACACATAGACTCACATACAGACATACTCAGTGACACATACACAGTCAAATAGATACATGCACACATAGATGCACACACTGACTCACACACATTCACACACAGGTGCACACACACACACACACATACACACACAGGTGCACACACTGACACTGACACAGACATACACAGAAACACACTCATACAGAGGCACACATTGATACATTTACACACAGACACACACACAGATGCACACTGACAACAAAGTACAAAGTAAAATTGTCAAAAGGCATTACATGCGAACCCTCTGAAAATAAACTTGATTTGAATAACTTGTTCACATTGAAATTAAAGCTTGGTGGTTGGTCTAACTCCTTCATTCCAATATTCATTTTTGATAAAGGTGCTTTTCTGAAAAGAAATCCAAAAACTGATGTTAAAAGACTATTATAAAATCAAAAAGACTGAAACATGCAATTTTACATTTCTTGGGCAAAATTTGTTCAAGGCATTATATGTGAAAAATCAACCCCAAAAATAACTTTGTTTACACAACTTTGTTTACGTTGAACTGGTTCCAGCAACAAGAAGGCAGGCCATCTCAAATCATCTGATGCTTTCACTAACATGCAAATCTGGAAAGATGTTGCTGTAAAGTTATTGATTTTTCAGGCTCCTATAATGTGGCAATGTTTTTAGGCACTGTTCCAGAAAGTGACTGCCAATCAATTATCAATACGTTATTGCATACTCATATCACATTGAGCATCAATTATTCAAAATGACTGTTTGATGACTGTTTTAAGATTGGCTCATAAACATTCCTGACCACCAATTGCTTGCTTTCCTTTATTTTTGTTTCTTTTTTTGCAAAACTGTACTCCACCTTTCACTTTAACAGCAGCCTGCTTTCTGTGAATGTTTTTACTGTGTGCCAAGGCAGCTAATGCAGTTCAGGCACACATTACATCAATTTGAAAATGAATTCTTTTTGGTCAATAACTTAGCATATGGCTATAAAGGTTTTCAATGACACCGGTGTGGCAAAAGTACATGAACTGATTAAAATCCTTCGATAATTGAGTATTTATGGCCAAAGCGACAAGCTTTTGGAATACAAAGCTGTCTTTTTTTAACCAAAAGCTATACCCTCTTTTCTCGGGTGACAGTTCTGCATGAGCACAACAATGATAGAGCTCTTCATGATCCCAATCACGGATGTTAACAATGCAGTGTTAGATTGATTGCCATTTCTCTCTTAGGAGATGAGTGTAATTTTGACAATTTCTGACACCTTATCAGAAATGCTTCACTATAGAAGCAATAAGATGACGTCTTTGCACAATTTTTTCTTGCTGATTTCAGGCACTTTCTTGCACAGACTTTTGGTATAGTGCCAAATGACAAACTGATGGATCACTTGATTCCATTTCTCACTTATCAGTTATCGAATACGAACATGTCTATCTGTTGCTATAATATGCATATCAATATTCTCTGTGAATACTCTACCAAAACATTGTTGGAAAACATTTTTTTCAAGGGCAACAGAGGATGTACAGTTGCAAGAAAAAGTATGTGAACCCTTTGGAATGAAATGGATTTCTGCACAAATTGATCATAAAATGTGATCTGATCATCATCTAAGTCATAACAATAGACAATCACAGTCTGCTTAAACTAATAACAAACAAAGAATGAAATGTTGCCCTGTTTTTATTGAACACACCATGTAAACATTCACAGTGCAGGTGGAACAAGTCTGTGAACCCTTGGATTTAATAACTGGTTGAACCTCCTTTGGCAGCAATAACTTCAACCAAACGTTTCCTGTAGTTGCAGATCAGACGTGCACAACGGTCAGGAGTAATTCTTGACCATTCCTCTTTACAGAACTGTTTCAGTGCAGCAATATTCTTGGGATGTCTGGTGTGAATCGCTTTCTTGAGGTCATGCCACAGCATCTCAATCGGGTTGAGGTCAGGACTCTGTCTGGGTCACTTCGGAAGGCGTATTTTCTTCTGTTTAAGCCATTCTGTTGTTTATTTACTTCTATGCTTTTGGTCATTGTCCTGTTGCAACACCCATATTCTGTTGAGCTTCAGCTGGTAGACAGCTGGTAGCCTTAAGTTCTCCTGCAAAATGTCTTGATAAACTTGGGAATTCATTTTCCCTTCGATGATAGCAATCCGTGCAGGCCCTGACGCAGCAAAGCAGCCCCAAACCATGATGCCCCCACCACCATACTTCACAGTTTGGATGAGGTTTTTATGTTGGTGTGCTGTGCCTTTTTTTCGCCACACATAGTGTTGTGTGTTTCTTCCAAACAACTCAACTTTGGTTTCATCTGTCCACAGGATATTTTGCCAGTACTGCTGTGGAACATCCAAGTGCTCTTGTGCAAACTGTAAACGTGCAGCAATGTTTTGTTTGGACAACAGTGGCTTCCTCTGTGGTATCCTCCCATGAAATCCATTCTTGTTTAGTGTTTTACGTATTGTAGATTCGCTAACAGGGATGTTAGCATTTGCCAGTGACTTTTGTAAGTCTTTAGCTGACACTCTAGGATTCTTCTTCACCTCATTGAGCAGTCTGTGCTGTGCTCTTGCAGTCATCTTTACTGGACAGCCACTCCTAGGGAGAGTAGAAGCAGTGCTGAACTTTCTCCATTTATAGACTGTCTATAATTTGTCTTACCGTGGACTGATGAACAGCAAGGCTATTTGAAGATACTTTTATAACCCTTTCCAGCTTTATGTAAGTCAACAATTCTTAATCGTAGATCTTCTGAGAGCTCTTTTGTGCGAAGCATCATTCACATCAGGCAATGCTTCTTGTGAAAAGCAAACCCAGAACTGGTGTGTGTTTTTTATAGGGTAGGGCAGCTGTAACCAACACCTCCAATCTCATCTCATTGATTGGACTCCAGTTGGCTGACTTCTCACTCCAATTAGCTCTTGGAGATGTCATTAGTCTAGGGGTTCACATACTTTTTCCACCTGCACTGTGCATGTTTACAGGGTGTGTTCAATAAAAACATGGCAACATTTCATTCTTTGTGTGTTATTAAGCAGACTGTGATTGTCTATTGTTGTGACTTAGATGATGATCAGGTCACATTTTATGACCAATTTGTGCAGAAATCTATATCATTCCAAAGGGTTCATATACTTTTTCTTGCAACTGTATATTGTCAGTGCTAGACCACTTCAAAGTCAACAATTTTGTTACTCTGTACATCCATCATGCTGAATGCGCAGTATTTTACACTGTGACCAGGACTGTCACACTGACAATTATCGGATAGGTAGAAAGCTTTTTCATGTAATTCTTCTTTCATGTCTCTTCAATTGAGCTGCCAAGCATGATGTATTGTGGGAAACAAGTGCGGTCTCTGGTGTCTATAATATGTGGACTCTGAGATTTGCTAGGTTCCAAAAATCTTGTTCTTCCACCTTTTGAAAACTGGAACCACAGAACAAATATGAAGCTGACTTTCCCATAGTGGAAACAAATGTTCTTCTATACAATAACCCCTCACAGAAATAAATGTACCAGACACATGCTTTGTCACTGGTGCATTGAATCTGCTCTGGGCTGACAGAAAAATAGACTATCCAGAACCGATTCAAAGAAAATGAACACATGGTCATATGCTATATCAGTTTCAGAGAGAACACGAAGGGTTCTGTTTCTTCTACCTCTTTTGATGCATATGGAACATAATTTCCAATATTTTTAAGCTCATTGTGTGACTAAGTTACCTTCAGAAGGTTCAACTGAACATTTCAATGGGACTGCACCTTCCTTATCTTCCATCAATGCAGACTCTAACACTGTACTGGCAGCAGCATTAACTAAGTCATCAAGTCAATCCCCACTCTGTTGAATATGCTTTTATGGGTGTGGATTGCCAATTTCCAAAAGCAGGATTAATATCTCATGATGAGTTGTGGATATTGAGTTTATTGACCTTGTTTCAAGTTCAACACAGAATGGTTCATCAGTATGGGCACTTGCATTCAAAGTTTGACCCCTTAAGGACCAAACTTCTAGATTAAAAGGTAATAATGACATGTAACACATGTCATGTGTCCTTAAGGGGTTAAACCAGTGGCATACTAAGGGGGGAGGGGGTGTGCCCCGTGTGCCACCATGTAGGGGGTGCCATGACCCTGGTCTGGGGGCTGTGTGAGCTGTACAGCCGCACAGTGCCCCATGGTAGTTAGGGTGCCGGGTCGGCCAGAAGAGCTCAAACATGCAAAGACCAGCTGAACTGGCCGCAAGGAAGGGAAGTGGGGGTGGAGCTAAGCAAAATTGGGGGCAAGCCTTCCCAACAGCGGGGCCCTTACCCACTGCTGTTGCTACTGCACATGGAGGAATCCCTGCTACTCCACCTAACAGGATCCAGGGAAGGACTTCAAGAAATCCACTCCTCCTCCAGCTCCTGTTTGTAAGTAAGAGTGTGTGTGTGTGTTTCTGTGTCTGTGTGTTTGTATCTGTGTGTCTGACTATGTGTGTGTACAACTGTCTGCCTGTAAGTGTGTGTGTGTGTATATGTAATTGTCTGCCTGTAACTGTGTGTATTTGTGTGTGTGACTGCATACCTGTAACTGTGTGTATATGTGTGTGTGATTACATGCCTGTAACTGTGTGTGTGTGACTGCCTGTGACTGTGTGTACCTGTCTGCCTGTGACTGTGTGATGTTGTCTGTAACTGTGTGTGTGACTGTAACTGTGTGTGTGTGTGTGTGTGTGTTACTCTCTGCCTGTGAATGTGTGTGCGAGTGACTGTATATGTAACTGTCTGTAACTGTGTACATGGCTGTCTGGCTATGACTGTGTGTGACTACCTGTAACTGACTGTGTGTAACTGTCTGCCTATAACTGTGTGTGTGACTGTCTGCATGTGACTTTGTGTGTGTGACTGTCTGCCTGTGACTGTTTGAGTTGCTTGTAACCACGTGTGTGACTATCTGTCTGTGACTGTGTGCGTGTGACTGTCTGCTGCTTCCTTTAACTGTGTGTGTGTGACTGCCTGTGACTGTGTGTGTGTGTGTATATGTGACTGTCTGCCTGTAACTGTGTGCATGACTGTCTGTGACTGTATGTCTGACTATCTGCATGTGACTGTGTGCGTGTGACTGTCTGCCTGTAACCATGTGTGTGACTGTCTGCCTGTAACTGTGTGTGTGACTATCTGCCTGTAAATGTGTGTGTGGGGTTGCAGATATTTTGTAGAAGGGGGCAGGGATTTTGTACTGGGACAGGAGTTTTTATAAGGCGGGCTGAGCAGGGGATTTGTGGAAGGTTTTGTAGATAGGGGAGTACAGGATTTGTAGAAGGTGGCGGGGCAGGTGTTTTGTAGGAGGGGGCAGGGCAGGACAAGTGTTTTGTAGAAGGGGGCTGACAGTGGTTCTGCAAAGTTTACAAATTTGTTCAATACATTAAAAAAGAGAGTGCCAAGCAGAGGATCCGCCCCGGGTTCCAAATGCTCTAGGTACGCCCCTGGTTTAAACTATATCAGTTCTAATTCCACAATCCACTAGGACATTTGTAGTAGCAGTATGACCGTCCATGCTGCTTGTTCTACAATGTTTTTTTGCTTGTGAAAACATTCTTTCTTTTATGTTTGACTCTATGTCAAGGTTTAATTTAGGGCCAGCTGATTCTGTCAAACATTTACGTGATTCTTTCCAAAAGTATGATTGTTCTGTAAAATGTGAGGAACATATTCGGTAACCCCTTTATGTCCTCAGACAATTGTTCAGCAATTCTAAAGCTCTTTTGTCCTTTAGTTTCTGTTATTAATTAACAATGCTACCAAGTCAGGTATGTTTGTTCTGACCATGTGCAAACACTTAGAAATTTTAGCGCATATGGTGTGTAATACCTGGCACTAAAATAAGGTGCAGCTGGTTAACACTGTGAAATAAACCACGATAATTCCACTGTTACAAGAAATACAATAAATAATAGATAGTGAACAGTGCAAAAACAAAGGTATATAGGAATATGTATACACTCCAGAATGTGTCACACTGTGTAATATACACCACTTGTATGTGTGCACCAAATGATAAGAGGTATAAAATACTGTACCATAAAATGAGTTAAAATGAGCCACTGGAAACGAAAGAGACAAAAACTCTCATTGGGCAACCCAACAGTATATAATAATGTGAAAAATGAAATATAAAATGTATACCGGTAGTTAATATCACACTCTGTGGAACATCCAAGTGCTCTTGTGCAAATTGAGCCTGTTAAAAGTAACTGCCTCAGGTAGTATAGCCTTGATGTTATATAAGGTGTCCACTCTAATAGGAATGTATCCTTGTCCACAGTTGTTCCAGGATACAGGAAAAAGGCAAAATCAGTTAAAATAGTATAAACAAAATGTGTTACAACAAGGTAACTGGAATGCCACAGTTCAAAAAGCACAATGCGTTTCAACTCTCTTTTATGTCTTCCTCAGGTGCATGACGTAAATTTTGGTGGGAATGGGTTATTTGTAAGCTGTTTTCAGTGACCGTTCTAAAGTATTTCTAACTACTCTTTACCAGGATTGCAACTGCCAAAATTTGAGTATTTCCACTAATTTGACACTGGCAAATGTGGTGTCAGAAAGTATATGGTGGGTAGGGGATGGTGGGAATATGACTGTTCATCAATTGGTAATGGTTCATCAACCTGCCAATAAATATCTCAAATATGATTGTAATTTCCCTTTAAATACCTAGAAATACTCAGTCTTACTTGGCCACAAATGTGGCCTCAAAGTCCATAAACGTATATTAATCTTTTAATCTAATAATAATTAAAAATTATATACTGGGATCTCACTAAAAAATATAATAAAAAATTGTGTTTGTGTTGTGGTTATTGAAAACAAATAAGAAAGATACCCCCACTGGTTATTATTTAAGAGAAATACAATATAACAACTCTCATGTTTATTTCATAATTCATAAAATAGCCGATAATAACAATAACTATGAATTCTGTTAAAAACTTAGATTCCCAAATGAAGATTGTCAAACTTTAAGTAAATGAAACATAACTCATATTTTTGTAATTAAAACATTGCTGCTCACAATAATATGACTCTGTGTGCAAGTCAAATAAAAAAAAGCTTATTGGGAAATGACATTCCTACTGTGGCCTTTAAATAAGATCCTAAGTGCTACAATTATTTGTTTGGCAAGAAAGATAAACCTCTAATGGCATTTAAATAAGATTTAATACTCTGTAATTATTTGCCCAACAGACGGAACAATATAAACAATGTCTGCAGAGTAACAATGAAATAAAATGGTGACTAATGTCAACAATATAACTGTAAAGGTTCTGCCAATATTTAAATGGTAAAAACTAAACTAATTCTAAAATACTGCTGTAATGGAATCTGAAAACATAACAGGTATAAAGCTCCAAATTTTTAATGGATCCTAATCAACACTGTGCAACCAGTTTGTTATTGCTGGTGTAGTTTTAACATCGCACAAGTTGCTAACTATTACAAAGGAAAATGTCTAACTAGAGATGACTAAGCCTCCAGCCCTTTAAATTGTTAGTGCTTTTACAAATTAACAAGCACACAACGTAGCCAAATAAAGTGTGATGTTTGGCTTGTTCTTGATGAAGTATGCTTCATATACTATGTTTCTTGGACCAGCATCCAAAGAATTTCTGCAATGTACTCAAAGTGCCCAGATTCTTCACTTTATCGACTGCTAGAATGCAGCAGTAAAGTTTGACCTATAAAGTAAACATTGCTGTGGAGTATGTCAGGAATAAGAAGCAAATAGAAATGTAAGATCAGCATTATGGGCTAAACTATATCTAATGTTGCTTTGTAACACATTGCTGGGATAGAAGGGGATAAGTTTGTGCTCTGCGATAATTTATCTTTCCCAGTGCTTTATTTGACCCAGAAAACAATAACTTCAAATCAATGACAGGTAATTTGTTAAGTTAAACAAATGTTCATCAGGGATTTGCTCATGCAAACTATAAATGTATTTTATTTATTAACTCGAGTGGGACCTGGGTAACCCGGCTGGTTATTCCCTTTATTAATAATAGGTTAGGCCCATTTCCCCCAGTAACTAAACGACACACAGTTCCAGGGAACAACCTTTGACAATCTTTATTTGGGCACACAGCTTTTTATGCACAGACCCTCTCCATCCAACACAACACAATCCCAGGAAGGAGGGGGCTGGGATGCAGATAACCATCTCCTGCACTGGGAGATACCAACAGGACACAGGGGCACACATGAAAACACAATACATACATAGAAACATACATAAACATAGAATGTGATGGCAGACAAGAACCATTTCGACCCATCTAGTCTGCCCAATTTTCTAAATACCTTTATTAGGTCCTGGCCTTATCTTATAGTTAGGATAGCCTTATGCCTATCAAAGCCATGCTTAAACTCCTTTACAGTGTTAACCTCCACCACTTCAGCTGGAAAGCTATTCCATGCATCCACTACCCTCTCAGTAAAGTAATACTTCCTGATATTATTTTTAAACCTTTGCCCCTCTAATTTAAGACTGTCCTCTTGTTGTGGTAGTTTTTCTTCTTTTAAATATAGTCTTCTCCTTTACTGTGTTGATTCCTTTTATGTATTTAAACATATCATATCACCCCTGTCTCGTCTTTCCTCCAAGCTATACATGTTAAGTTCCTTTAACCTTTCCTTTTAAGTTTTATCCTGCAATCCATGAACCAGTTTAGTAGCCCTTCTCCGAAATCTCTCTAAAGTATCAATATCCTTCTGGAGATACGGTCTCCAGTACTGCGTACAATACTCCAAGTGACGTCTCAGCAGTGTTCTGTGCAATGGCATGAGCAATTCCTTCTTTCTACTGCTAATACCTCTCCCTATACAACCAAGCATTCTGCAAACATTTCCTGCTGCTCTATTACATTGTCTGCCTACCTTTAAGTCCTCAGAAATAATCACCCCTAAATACTTTTCCTCAGATGTCAAGGTTAAGACTATCATATTTTCCGTACGCGGCCCTTGGGTTTTTATGTCCAAGATGCATTATCTTGCACTTATCCACTTTAAATGTCAGTTGCCACAACTCTGAACATTTTTCTAGTTTACCTAAATCATTTGCCATTTGGCTTATCCCTCCTGGAACATCAACCCTGTTACATATTTTTGTATCATCAGCAAAAAGACATACCTTACCATCAAGACCTTCTGCAATATCACTAATAAAAATATTTAAGAGAATGGGTCCAAGTACAGATCCCTGAGGTACCCCACTGGTGACAAGCCCATGCTTCGAATATACTCCATTGACTACAACCCTCTGTTGCCTGTCACTCACCCATTTAACAACATTGGAATCCAAACTTAAAGATTGCAGTTTATTGATAAGTCCATGTGCAACAGTGTCAAAAGCCTTACTGAAATCTAGGTAAGCAATGTCTACTGTACCACCCTGATCTATTATTTTAGTTACCCAATCAAAAAAATCAATAAGATTAGTTTGGCGTGATCTCCCTGACGTAAACCCATGTTGTCTCTGATCTTGAAATCCATGTGATTTTAGATGTTCAATAATCTTATCCTTTAACATGGTTTCCATTACTTTCCCCACTACTGAAGTAAGGCTTACTGGCTTATAGTTGCCCAACTCCTCCCTACTACCTTTCTTGTGAATGGGCACAACATTTGCTAACTTCCAATCTTCTGGGACTACTCCTGTTAACAATGATTGGTAGAATAAATCTATTAATGGTTTTGCTAGTATTCCATCAGGTCCCATTGACTTATTTGTCTTTACTTTTTTTTTTTTCAATGTATAATTTTTATTGTTTTAGAAGAATAAGATATACAACGAGTTTGTAGTGACAAATAAAGAAAAAACAAATAAAATGCAAATAAAATACATAGTATGCGTGAAGTGTTATAACATCAGTATACGACACAAAGACCCATGTAATTATAATACACAGATAACAGAGATAGTTACAGGTAGGGTATTTGAAAGCTCTCGATGCTAACCGTGGTACAAGATGACTGGGTGTTTGCGGTTCCACTTTAGTTAAGTTGTTGCTACCTGTTATGGAACGTGAGAGGTTCCACATGCACACTGAATACCCAGCTCAACTTGGGGTTAGGATAGGAGGGGAAGGATGTGGGGGAGGGGATGTGTAAATCACGTGTGCTAGTAGATGGGGGGAGTCGAATGGGAGGGTTTATTTAGTTATGTTAATTAGTTGTGCCGAGTTGAGCCAGAATTGACAGCAGTATTGACAGTATTGACATCAGTATTGACAGTATTGACAGCAGTATTCACCGTATTTTAGACCTGGTTGGCATAATGAGCATGTGTAGGTTCCCAGTTGTGCCATAGATCGGGAAATTTGGACATGTTACCCCTTTTTGCCCACTCTCTTTTATGGTGGTATGTGGTGTTGACCCTGCGGAGTATTTCTGACACATTAGGGCCTATGTCACTTTTCCAATGAGCGGCAATACCTATTTTAGCTGCTTGTAAGATATTGATAACCGCAGCTCTAGATGGGATATGACCCAGGTCAGGTATTAAGTGGAGTAAATAGCCAGCTGGTGTAAGTGGGATTTCTAGGCCAGACACTGTGCGTATTAACGTACTCATATTTGTCCAAAAAGTATGTAAGTTCGTACAGTCCCAAAATATATGTTTTATAGTGCCCTTATCTTTGTTGCATCTCCAGCATACTGATGTGGTTGTAGGATAAATTGTACTCAGTCTACTAGGGGCCATATACCATCTCATCAGTACCTTAACGTAAGCTTCCCCATGTGTGACACAGTTTCAGGAACTTTTAGTGTGTTTAATAGTAGTCTCCCATTCGGCTATTTGGTATACCCTACCTAAGTCCTCCTCCCAATTGGATGAGGGAGGTGCTTTAACTAATGTGTAGCATTTATGGCCTATTTTGCTAAGTAATGATGGATCATGTAATCATGTAATCTATTGCCTCAGACATTAGAATGTGCTTCACTCTTAGATATAGAAAGATATCCCGGTGCGGAAGTTTATGGGAGGCTTGTAACTCCGGGAAAGGGTGGATACCACTGCTATTAAATAATAAATGAACATGGGTTAACCCCTTTTCCGACCAGTGGCAAATGGGAAGATCAGGTGATATTGCGGAGAGAGTTTGTAGTGGAGCCAGGTATAATATTTCCTTGTGGGGACACAGTGTTGTTCCCCAGGAGGCCCAGGATCTGATAAGGAATTTTGTGGTGGGCAATATCATCGGTGTATTAGGGGTGCGTGATGACCACAGAATGTCAGGGAGGGAAAGAATGTTCCCGCATGCTGATTCAAGATTTAACCAAACTGGTCTTGTTCTTCCTGTCATACTATCTAATCCCTGTGCTAATATCGTCAATCTTTAGTAGTGTTTTATGTTGGGGATACTCAGACCCCCTCTTTTCATTGGGGGTTTTCTTTTCCATATGTGGGGGTTTATGGCTGCGTGGAATCTTTTGAGAAGTGCATTAGGAAGAGCTATGAGTAATGTTCTGAAGAAGTATAGTATGTTCGGCAAAATCATCATTTTGATAGAGTTGACATCCTAACCAGGATGTATTTAGTTTGTCCCATGCTTGCATTTGTTTGGCGATTTTATTGAGAACCACTTCATGGTTTTCCTTGATAGTGTGTGTTCTGGAATGAGTTAATTTGATGCCCAAGTATGAAATGGATGTTTTACGCCAATCAAATGGATATTGTGTCTTCAGATTGTCTTTGGTGGGTGAGTCTATTTTTAAGGGAAGAATCTGGGTTTTGCTGATATTGTTTTTATAGAATGAAATATTGCCGTATGACGCTAAGGTGTCTAAGAGAAAAAGTATAATGTCATCTGCGAAAAGGGCAAGTTTTCTTTCTCCTGCTGGAGTTACCAAGCCTGGTAGTAAAGGATCTTTCTTGATTGTTCTTATTAGTGGTTCTAGCCAGAGGATAAAGATTAAAGGGGAGAGAGGGCAGCCCTGTCTTGTGCCATTCGTTATTTGGAAGTTTCTAGAAGTAAAACCAGTGTTAAAAACTTTGGCAGAGGGTTATAAAGGATTGTGAGAATCTGAAAGCTGTTAATGTAGCTTCCATGTATGTCCAGTTTAGGCGGTCAAACACCTTTTCTGCATCTAGTGCCATTAGGACCCCACTCTGTCTGTGACGGTTTGCCCAATCTATTAAGTCCATACAGAATTTAGTGTTATCCCCTATTTGTTTGTTGGGCACAAACCCTGCCTGTTCTTCTGATACTAGATTAGTCAAGAGGGGTTTTAGCATGGAAGAAATTAATTTGGCATATAATTTCACATCTGCGTTTAGTAGTGAAATTGGCCTTAAGTTGCTGAATATTGCAAGTGGTTTATTCGGTTTGGGCAGTGTGATAATGTAAGCGTCCAACATTTCATGTGGAAATTTGCCAACTTTTTTTACAGCGTTGAACAATTTCATGATATGTGGAGTTAGTTGTGATTCTAATTTAATATAGTAATAGTTTGAGAGCCCATCGGGTCCTGGGGCTTTATGTTTGGGGAGGGATCTAATGGCCTCTGTTACTCCTTCCTCCATGAACTGGGTGTCCAGGAGTTAATTTTGCTTTGCTGTGGTTTGTGGTAGTGTGATTTGTGTTAAGAAATTTGAAACGTCTGCCTTATCTGGAGTATGTGTGTTCTTGTTTTTATTTAGATTGTAAAGGTCTTCATAAAAGAGGGATAATTTGTCCACTATTTTGTTTGGATTGTATATTTTTATATTGGATTTGGAACGGATATAGGGGATTTTTGTTTGGAGGTATTTGGTTTTAAGTTGGTTGGCTAATAGTTTGCCACCTTATTACCTAAACTATAGTATTTTTGTTGGAGATTTAATACGTTCTTGGTATAGTCTTGGGCGTAGAGTTGTTGAATATCTGCCTCTGTGTCAGCTATTTGTTTGGCCGTGGTTTTGGAAGGGGAGGTTTTATTGTATTCTTCTAGTGCCTTTGTTCAAGCCTTTGAAGTAATGTAGTATTTTTGTTATGAAATTGTTTTTTAATGGTTGAGCCTATTTTAATATATTTTTTTTTCTAATTACTGCTTTATGAGCTAGCCATTGGGTCTCTAATGTAGTTTCTTCTGTGGTGTTGCAAGAAAAATAATTATTTATTTCTTGTGCTATTTTTTGTAGATTTGTGGGTGAATCAAGGATGGATTCATTTAGTCTCCATTTGCCATGGCCTTTTGCTGGGTATGGTACTGCTATTGTGGTTACTATTGGGGTATGACCAGACCATGTTCTTTGTCCTATTGTTTGGTTTTGTAGGTGAGGCAATGTAGATTTGTCTATCAAACAGAGGTCTATTCGCGTGTATGTTAAATGGACTGAAGAAAAATATGTGCAATCTTTAGCTGCGAGGAAGAGGTTTCTCCACGTGTTGTAGAGGTTGTGTGAGTGAATGAGGTTCAAGAATAGTTTGCTATTATGGATGGAAGATTTGTTGGGTGGCGTGTTGTTTATACGTTGTATGTCAAGTGAGGGATCAAGTGTGCAGTTACAGTCTCCACAAATTATGACATGACCTTGCTTTACAGAAGAGATCTTCTTTATTGCTTTGTTAAGGAATGAGAATTGAGTATCATATAGGGAGCCCACGGTTATTTAAAAACCCATTTAATTCTCCCACGTATATCAACAATCTGCCTGCTTGATCTGTATACTGCTTAGTTAATGTGAATACCCAGTCGGTATGTATTAGAATTGCTACACCTTTAGATTTATTGGGTGCATATGCATGGTATGCTGTGGGGTATTTTGTCGGGCGTAGTTGGGGTGGGTTTTTCTTACAAAAGTGTGTTTCTTGAAGGCAAACTATGGCTGCATTGACTGTATGCATATCCTTTAACACTTGTCTCCTTTTGTAGGGGCTATTGAGTCCCTTAACATTAAGGGATAACATTTTCATTAAATTGGGCATCGTGAGAGGAGAATGGGACTGCTCGATATGATGTGCAGAGGTTTGGGTCTTTGAATGGGTAGTAGTGTATGCCTATCCATACGTGAAGGTGTGTACAGACCTGAATTGGATTATCATGGGTAAACGTTTCTTGGGCTGTTATTGCGGCAAGGTAATTCTTGTTGTGGATGTCAGACATCGGCCCTTGAGGTATTAAGCCAGATATGCCGTTACCTGAGGGGATGGAAAGGATAAGAGAAGAAAGGAGAAAAAGGGGATAACAAAAACAGAGGTATTTACATATATCTCCCATGGTGGGAAGATGCAAAAGGGTCATGTAGAGAGCACAACAGGTGTCTCAAGAGGTGACCTGGAGGGTAGGAGTGAAGCTCCTATCAACCTGATTCATTTATGCTCATGTGGATCTAACTATATATAAGAGGAACAAATTTAGAAACGAGTAGAGAACAAATACGAAACTACAAGATTTATCACTCTGCTATTGCGTAAATAAATGTGTTGTTTAGACGTGAGTAGGCTTGTTTGCAGTTCACTGAGACCTGACGTATACCAATTGTCCCACTATGTATACAACTATTTAGGTTGTCATCACTGTATATTGTGCTGAAATTAATGATTAGGTTATGAGTGTGGGCAAATTTTGCCTATAACAGTCGGTATAGGGAATCGGAAGTGTTAGCTATATTCCGTACACAGTCTATGCATAATGTACACGCTTTATTGTGCCCATTTAGGCGGATAGTGTACAACAGATTTTTCTGTCTAAACATAGCAATATATATACCTGCAGTTGTAAACCGGACTGTATTAAAAGAGTATCACCGACAGCATAATGCCTGTAATAATTTTCGTTTAAACATTTACATTTCGTCAAGTGCCCGCTGGCATGTTGATCTGCATTAAAGTGTTTGTAAACCTTATAGAGAATGTGGCTGCAAGGCACCTGGATGGAATACAATCACATCATAATCATATCGTTTAGCGTTATAACTAAAATAGAAATGCAAATCATAAGGAATAGTAATTCTACCATATCCGTAGGTTTGAAAGCATATCTAAAAAATAAAATAATGCATTTGCAATAACCAGAGAATATACCAGTGTAACCTTCATGGTGTGAACGGTAGTTGTAACAACAGAGTTTATGTTTTCTTGTACGACGATCCCGCCATGTTCCATTCTGCCTGGAGTCGTCTCGGGGAGGTTCCAGTTGGTGGTGTTCCTTCTTGGGCTGCGGTAGAGTTGTTCCATAGCCCCCAGTCGGTAAGTAATTTCATTCCATCGGCCAGCTCATTGATCACTTGGGTTTTTCCTTGTCGCCAGACGAGCAGTTTTTTTGGGTATCCCCACTTGTAGGACACGTTGTTGTTGCGTAGAGTTTTTGTAATGGTGATAAATTATTTTCTTCTCGCCATTGTGGTGGCA
Source organism: Pelobates cultripes (assembly GCA_933207985.1). Classification (NCBI taxonomy): domain Eukaryota; kingdom Metazoa; phylum Chordata; class Amphibia; order Anura; family Pelobatidae; genus Pelobates; species Pelobates cultripes. The sequence continues at coordinate 263,939,665 of OW240914.1, forward strand.
GATAAGTCCGCAAATAGGGATATTTGTTGGTGAGGATCTGGAAGTGTGACAGCTTTCCTTGCTGCTTTTAGTAAAGTTTCTTTATGAGCATAGTAGTGGAATTTGACAATAACATCCTTGGAAACTTCGCCTGATAGATGTGCTGGGTGGGAGTCTATGCATGTGGTCGAAGGCCCATGCGGAGTCAGGAAGGCCTGGGACCAGGGATTTGCATATAGAGAGAATGTACGCTGGTAGAGAATCGTGGGACACATCATCCGGTATGCCTCGGAAACGGATGTTTTGTCTCCGTGATCTGTCTTCAATATCTGCTAGTTTTAATTTTAGTGCAGCATTTTCTTCTGATATTTTCTGTATTTCGTCAACGACCTCGTTGTGAGCAACGCATAGTTCTTCAGTCCTGTTTTCCAAGTGGCTAGTTCTATCTCCCAAGTTAGAGATTTCTCTTCTCAGGTCGCTGTCGATACGATGGAAGTCAGCTGTAATCAAGGTTCCGAGGTCTTGCAGCATCTTGTGAAGGCTGCGTTCTGAGATTGCTGAATCAGAGTATTTAGAAGAGACTGATTCATGATCAGATTGGCCATCCGACATAATTGCTGTGTCATCGCCATCTTGGGTCTCTTTCTGACACTCTTTTTTCAGGATTTTTACAGTTTCTGATAGTTTTAATTGCTTTGACAGAGGCATGTTGTATTATAGCTCACCTTGAGTTGTTTAAAATTGGAGTATTAGTAGTTAGATTGCTTTTTGTCGCTTTTCAGGTTGAGATTTTGACGGAGCTCCTAAGCCATGCGACCGCTTTCGCCGGAAGTTGGACACGCCCCCTATTTGTCTTTACTTTTGACAGTTGAAATAGAACCTCTTCCTCTGTAAACTCACATGTAACAAATGACTCATTTGTCCTTTTTCTTAACTGAGGCCCCTTTCCTTCATCTTCATCTGTAAATACTGAACAAAAATATTCATTGAGGCAGTCAGCTAGACCTTCTAGCTGACTGCTATCCTTTTCTACATACCTTCCTTTTTTGTTTTTAATCTAACTAATCCTTGTTTTACTTTCCTTTTCTCATGTATGTATCTTAAAAATGTTTTGTCCCTTTTTTTACTGACTGTGCTCTTTTCTCTTCAGTGTGTGATTTGGAAGCTCTTATTGTCAGGGTCCCGCGGGTGGCTGCGAGGGGAGGCTGCAGTCCGCTCGCGGCACTCACCCTCCAGCCGTCCGTGGTCCCCCTTCAGCCGTGTGCTCGGCGGGCAGCACCCTCTCTCCCACGGGTGCCGTCCGCCTCTTCCTCTGTGTCTCCCAGCGGCAGCATGCATGACGCTGCACGCTGGGAGACCGCCCACTTTAACCAACGCCGGGGTCAGTCACCTGACCCGGCGTTAAAGGCACAGTGCCTCAATCACAGTGGGAGGTTTAGATATCTCCCACGTGTGATTGTTAATTCTGATTGGAAATTATCCAATCAGAATTAACCTTTGGATTTATATACTTACCTTTCCTGTTCCTCTTCGCCCTGTTGTGGTCTTTGCTTGTTAGTATTGATTCTGAACTTGTGCTTCTGGTTACGTACTCCCTGGCTTGTTATCCGACTTTGTGACTTTCTCCTACCCTTTTGACCTTGGCTTGTCTATCGTTATTCTGTCTTCTGGTTCCCCTCACTCGGCTTGTTTCCTGACTATTCTTTGTGTGCTTAGCCCGGCCACTCTAAGGTCCGGTACGGCACTTTGTGTGTGTGTATGTTGGCGTGTTTGGTTCCCCGAATCGTGACATTACAACAGGGCCATAATGGAACCTGCTGACATACCACAGCTCCTAGTTAATCAGGAGGCTAGAATGGATGGCTTGGACCACCGTATGGACCAGTTTGCCCAAGCTTTACAAACCATACTGGCTCGTACTGCACACTTGCAACCTGCCGTCCAGGAGGCTGCTGCTGCTGTGCCCGAACCCATTCCCACTCCGGTACCCGTTCCTGCTCATGTTGTTCACATGACACCGCCACAACGCTACAGCGGTGACCCAGCATTGTGTCGTGGTTTCCTTAACCAAATTGACATCCATTTGGTGATGAATCCACGTTCCTATCCCACTGACAGATCCAAAATTGCCTTTTTGATTAACCACCTGTCCGGGAAAGCTTTAGCATGGGCTAACCCCATGTGGGAGAATACATCTCCTATGTCCTTTGTAGATTTCTTGACAGCTTTCAAACGTACGTTTGATCAACCCGGTAGGGTTGCCTCTGCTGGCAAAGCTCTGCTTAGGGTACGACAGGGTAATAGATCTGTAGCGGATTATACTATCGAATTCCGCACGCTAGCAGCTGAAGTGGTTTGGAATAATGACGCCCTCGTAACAGCCTTTCAGGAGGGTTTGGCCGCCTACATACTGGATGAAATAGCATCCAGGGAATTGCCTGTTCTTCTAGATGATGTCATAGATTATGTCATTCTTATTGATAACCGTATTAGAGAGAGGCGTAGTCAAAGACGGATGGATACACGGGCATTACCTGCTCCCACCTCTACTGCTTTACTAGCACTACCCGCTCCTAGTCAACCAACCCCCGAACCCATGCAATTGGGTGCTACGGGGCTAACTGAGGCTGAAAGAGCATATCGTAGAAGGGAGGGGTTATGCCTTTATTGTGGAAAGAGGGGGCACCACTGTAATGCCTGCCCTAAGTTACAGGGAAACTACAGCACCTAAGGCCTAGAGAGGGGTCGGCCTCGGGTGTTATGACTTTGTCCCCTCATGTGTCCATCTCCAGACCGTTTATTACGGTTTCTCTTTTGGTCAATAAAACCACCATAACCACCAAAGCCTTGATCGATTCAGGTGCGGCAGACAACCTTATGGATGAGAACTTCGCTAAAACCGCAGCCTTAACTTTGATCCAAAAGGCCACACCCTTGGTCGTTGAGGCCATAGATGGTAGACCACTTGAGAAACCTCTGGTGACCCATGAGACCCAAGAAATAGTGATGTCTGTGGGTGTTTTGCATAAGGAAAGGTTAACCTTCCAAATAATTGACTCCCCTACTGCTTCCATCGTTCTGGGTTTTCCTTGGTTAGTGAAACACAACCCTGTTCTTGATTGGGGTTGCTTGGATATACTATCCTGGGGGGAATCCTGTCAACGAGACTGTATGGCTCATGTACGTCCTGTTTGTTTACTCAACGTGCCCACGGCTAAACCACTCTCTATTTCTGTCCCTTCTGTATATGCAGACCTTGCATTGGTTTTTGAAAAGAGGGAGGCAGATATGACTGTGCCATAAACCTATTACCGGGCACTATGCCCCTTAGGGGTAAGGTCTACCCTCTTTCTGAGAAAGAAAACCAGGTCATGGAGGAGTACATACGAGAATCCTTAAGGAAAGGTTTTATTAGAAGGTCCTCCTCTCCTGCTGGTGCTGGTTTCTTTTTTGTGGCAAAGAAGGAGGGCAATTTGAGGCCGTGTATAGACTACAGGGGTCTGAACAATATAACGGTTAAAAACGCCTACCCTATCCCCCTCATCACTGAGTTGTTTGATCGCGTTAAAGGTTCTAAGTACTTTACTAAACTAGACCTCAGGGGGGCTTATAACCTTATCAGTATAAAGGAGAATGATGAGTGGAAGACAGCGTTCAATACGCGTAGTGGGCATTATGAATACCTGGTCATGCCTTTTGGACTGTGTAATGCTCCTGCTGTGCTTCAGGATCTCATAAACGATGTCCTTAGGGATCTATTGCATGTCTGTGCCGTGGTGTACCTTGACGACATACTTGTATATTCTCCTGATTTGAAGTCACATCATAAACATGTTAGGATGGTGCTTAAAAAATTATTACAGAACGGACTTTATTGTAAGTTAGAAAAATGTCTGTTCGATCAGACCTCTGTGCAATTCCTGGGATATATAATTTCTGAACAGGGTTTTAGTATGGATCCTGCTAAATTGGAAGCTATACTGTCCTGGCCACTTCCCCAAGGACTTAAGGCTATCCAGCGTTTTATAGGTTTTGCTAACTATTATAGAAAATTTATAAAAAACTTCTCACCACTTATCTCTCCTATCACAAAGCTGACTAAAAAAGGTCTACACCCTAGGGTTTGGACTCCTGAAGCCCTTAAAGCCTTTGAAACTCTCAAGAAAGCATTTGCCTCTGCTCCAGTACTACACCACCCTAATCCTTCTCTTCCCTTTGTTATGGAAGTAGACGCTTCTGAATCGGGGGTGGGAGCAGTACTATCACAAAGGTTATCGTATGACGAACCCCTCCATCCCTGTTGTTTCTTTTCTAAAAGGTTGTCTGATCCAGAAAAGAATTACGATGTTGGGAACAGAGAACTATCAGCTATTGTGTTAGCTTTTAAGGAATGGAGGTACTTATTAGAGGGTTCTAGACACAAAATCATGGTTCTAACAGATCATAAGAACCTCTCCTATATAGCCGATGCTAGAAGGTTGTCCGCCCGACAGGCTAGATGGTCTCTATTCCTTTCGCGATTCCAATACATTATTACCTATAGACCTGGTTGCCGTAATGCCAAAGCTGACGCTATCTCTCGACAGTATGAACCTTTAGAATTTGTTAACCCAACCCCTGAACATATTGTACCAGCTTCTCAGATCATAGCTGCTACCCGTTTGGTTGTTTCATCTCCCTTCCTTGAGAATATTAAGACATACCAAACCCAAGCGCCTCAGGAGACGCCTGTTGGTAAACTATACGTGAAAGTAAGTGACAGAAAAAAGTTGTTAACATTATTTCACACCGCCAAAACTGCTGGTCATCCGGGGGTTACCAAGACTTATAAGAGCCTCCTTCAACAGTTCTGGTGGCCTTCACTCAAGCGAGACGTAGTGGATTTTGTTCAGGCTTGTCGGGTCTGTACGCAGTGTAAGTCTCCTAATATGAGACCCCAAGGCCTACTGATGCCTCTATCTCTACCCAAGAAACCATGGACCCACTTGTCCATGGATTTTATTGTAGACCTTCCTCCTTCTGATGGTCAGACGGTGATATTAACTGTGACGGATAGGTTCTCTAAAATGGCCCACTTTATTCCACTTAAGAAACTACCCTCTGCGATTCAGCTTGCCCAGGTGTTTGCCAAGGAAGTGTTCCGCTTGCATGGGGTACCTCAGGATATTGTTTCTGACAGGGGCCCGCAATTTGTCTCTCGGTTTTGGAGGGGCTTTTGTGCTGAGATGGGGGTCTCCTTGTCGTTCACTTCCTCCTATCACCCGCAATCTAATGGTGCAGCCGAACGTGCTAATCAGTCTGTGGAATTGTATTTGCGCTGCTTCACTAATGTGCACAGGACGACTGGTCTCGCCTTCTTCCGTGGGCTGAATTTGCAGGAATGTGGTGTCTCATTCGTCTACTGGCTTAAGTCCTTTTGAGGTTGCTTATGGGTTTCGGCCTTCTGTCCTTCCCGGAGGGTTCTCTGACAAGGGAATGCCCGCCTTGGACCAGCACCTCGCCTCTTTACGGAAGACGTGGGATCAGGTCCATATTGCGCTGTGTCGTTCAGCAGCTGCTCAGAAGAAGTTCGCTGATCGCCATAGGGGTGCGACCCATTCTTATGCTCCGGGTGATAGGGTGTGGTTGTCCTCCAAGAACCTCCGTCTCAGGGTCCCCTCCATGAAGTTTGCTCCCAGGTTTCTTGGTCCCTACAAAGTGTTACGTAGGATTAACCCCGTTTCCTACTCCCTGGACTTGCCTCCTTCCATGCGTATTCCGCACACGTTTCGCTTTTGAAGCCCTTGCTGTGTAACCGGTTCTCTCGTCCTCTCGGACGGCCCGTTTCCCCTCGTACTGTCTCTAGTGACGTGTTCGAAGTAGCTGCCCTTTTCGACTCTCGTGTTTCTAGGGGTCGGCTGCAATACCTGGTGGATTGGAAGGGTTACAGCCCTGAGGAGCGGTCTTGGGTTTCGAGCTCTGATTTGCACGCCCCCTCTTTATTCCGCTCCTTTCATGCCCGGTTTCCTTTGAAGCCTTCTGCTTCCCGCCCTCTGGGCGGTCTTCGAGGGGGGGTACTGTCAGGGTCCCGCGGGCGGCTGCGAGGGGAGGCTGCAGTCCGCTCACGGCACTCACCCTCCAGCCGTCCGCGGTCCCCCTTCAGCCGTGTGCTCGGCGGGCGGCACCCTCTCTCCCACGGGTGCCGTCCGCCTCTTCCTCTGTGTCTCCCAGCGGCAGCATGCATGACGCTGCACGCTGGGAGACCGCCCACTTTAACCAACGCCGGGGTCAGTCACCTGACCCGGCGTTAAAGGCACAGTGCCTCAATCACAGTGGGAGGTTTAGATATCTCCCACGTGTGATTGTTAATTCTGATTGGAAATTATCCAATCAGAATTAACCTTTGGATTTATATACTTACCTTTCCTGTTCCTCTTCGCCCTGTTGTGGTCTTTGCTTGTTAGTATTGATTCTGAACTTGTGCTTCTGGTTACGTACTCCCTGGCTTGTTATCCGACTTTGTGACTTTCTCCTACCCTTTTGACCTTGGCTTGTCTATCGTTATTCTGTCTCCTGGTTCCCCTCACTCAGCTTGTTTCCTGACTATTCTTTGTGTGCTTAGCCCGGCCACTCTAAGGTCCGGTACGGCACTTTGTGTGTGTGTGTGTGTTGGCGTGTTTGGTTCCCCGAATCGTGACACTTATAACTTGCTTAGCCTCTTTCTGTCTAATCTTATAGATCTGTCTGTCTATCTCCCTCCCTCTGTTTTATTTTTTATAATTACTAAATGCTAACTTTTAGTTTTTTTTACTATTTTTCCCACAGTGGTTTCTTGAATTTCTTTGCTTTTACTGACAAGCCTAATGCAAATTTCTGTTGGGTTCATCAGTGCAACTTTTAAATAATCCCAATTCTCTTGGACTCCATTTAAATTGCCCCAGTCTGATAATGACTCCTTTACACATATTTTAATTTTATAAAAGTCTGTTTTTTTAAAGTATAAAACTTTTGTTTTTGTGTGGTGTGACTCCGTCATTGTTCTTATATTAAACCACACTGACTGATGATCACTAGATCCTAAACTTACACCTACAGTAATATCTAATACCAAATCAAATTTGTTAAAACTAAATCTAGTATGGCCTGTATATGAGTTGGCTCCTCAACGATTTATTTTAGAGACAATCCCAGTACTGAGTTTAGAATATGTGTGCTCCTCGCACAAGCAGCTACAGTTGCAAGAAAAAGTATGTGAACCCTTTGGAATGATATGGATTTCTGCACAAATTGGTCCTAAAATGTGATCTGATCATCATTTAAGTCACAACAATAGACAATCACAGTCTGCTTAAACTAATAACACACAAAAAATGAAATGTTACCATGGTTTTATTGAACACACCATGTAAACATTCACAGTGCAGGTGGAAAAAGTATGTGACCCCTTGGATTTAATAAAAGGTTGAACCTCCTTTGGCAGCAATAACTTCAACCACACGTTTCCTGTAGTTGCAGATCTTGACCATTCCTCTTTACAGAACTGTTTCAGTTCAACAATATTCTTGGGATGTCTGGTGTGAATCGCTTTCTTGAGGTCATGCCACAGCATCTCAATCGGGTTGAGGTCAGGACTCTGACTGGGCCACTTCAGAAGGCATATTTTTTTCTGTTTAAGCCATTCTGTTGTTGATTTACTTCTATGCTTTGGGTCGTTGTCCTGTTGCAACATCCATCTTCTGTTGAGCTTCAGCTGGTAGACAGATGACCTTAAGTTCAACTGCAAAATGTCTTGATAAACTTGGGAATTTATTTTTCCTTCGATGATAGCAATCCGTCCAGGCCCTGATGCAGCAAAGCAGCCCCAAACCATGATGCCCCCACCACCATATTTCACAGTTGGAATACGGTTTTGATGTTGGTGTGCTGTGTCTTTTTTTCTCCACACATAGTGTTGTGTGTTTCTTCCAAACAACTCAACTTTGGTTTCATCTGTCCACAGAATATTTTGCCAGTACTGCTGTGGAACATCCAGGTGCTCTTGTGCAAATTATAAATGTGCAGCAATGTTTTGTTTGGACAGCAGTGGCTTCCTCTGTGGTATCCTTCCATGAAATCCATTCTTGTTTAGTGTTTTACGTATTGTAGATTCGCTAACAGGGATGTTAGCATTTGCCATTGATTTTTGTAAGTCTTTAGCTGACACTCTAGGATTCTTCTTCACCTCATTGAGCAGTCTGCGCTGTGCTCTTGCAGTCATCTTTAGAGGACGGCCACTCCTAGGGAGAGTTGCAGCAGTGCTGAACTTTCTCCATTTATAGACAATTTGTCTTACCGTGGATTGATGAACAGCAAGGCTTTTGGAGATACTTTTATAACCCTTTCCAGCTTTATGCAAGTCAACAATTCTTAATCGTAGGTCTTCTGGGAGCTCTTTTGTGCGAGGCATCATTCACATCAGGCAATGCTTCTTGTGAAAAGCAAACCCAGAACTGGTGTGTGTTTTTTATAGGGTAACCAACTGTAACCAACACCTCCAATCTCATCTCATTGATTGGACTCCAGTTGGCTGACATCTCACTCCAATTAGCTCTTGGAAATGTCATTAGTCTAGGGGTTCACATACTTTTTCCACCTTCACTGTGAATGTTTACATGGTGTGTTCAATAAAAACATGGCAACATTTCATTCTTTGTGTGTTATTAGTTTAAGCAGACTGTGCTTGTCTATTGTTGTAACTTAGATGATGATCAGATCACACTTTCGGACCAATTTGTGCAGAAATCCATATCATTCCAAAGGATTCACATACTTTTTCTTACAACTGTATTTTGGTTTTCCAGTTCACATCTGGAAGATTAAAGTCGTCCATGATGATAACTTCCCCCTTCATTGTCATTTTAGCTATTTCCTCAACTAGTAGATTATACAACTCTTCTATTTGTCCTGGGGACCTATAAATCACACCTACATGAGTTACTGTGTGATTACCAAATTGTAACGTAACCCAAATGGACTCTATGTTCGCCTCACTATCTGTTATTAGGCTAGAGGCTAGATTTTATGCTATCCTTCACATACAGGGCCACACCTCCCCCTTTCTTGCCTTTCCTGTCTTTTCTATATAAAGAGTACACTGGTATTGCTATGTCCAAGTCATTTTTCACATTATACCATGTCTCAGTAACAGCGACTAAATCTACATAATCAGTTGCCATTATTGCCACAAGTTCATGGATCTTATTCCCTAAACTGCGAGCATTTGTAGACATGACTCTAAGCTTATCATTTTTTAAGACTTTGTCTATACTCCAGAATATCTCCAATCACACACGTAGAAGCACAGATGTAACAACTAAGCTATAGTAGTCAAGTTAATGACCACAACCCTTCTATAACTCCAAAAAGCACCACCCACTAGGAATGTTTAACACATGGGTAGGCCTATGCTTATTTGCAAACAATAGCTAATTAACTAACAATCTATGGCAAACACCTAGCTAATCAAATGTCTTATCAATTACCAACAAGAAATCAAACCTTGTGCAATCAGTAACCTTTTCCTATAGATTAATCTTACCCGTAACAGTAAAAAAGAAAACTCTTAGCAAAATCTTAGACAGTTGACTATTCTGTAAAACTCTCCAGAATATCTCCAATCACACACTTAGAAGCAGCACTTAGATGTAGCAACCAAGCTATATTAGCCAAGCTAATGACCCCAACCCTTATATAACTCCTAAAAGCACCACCCACTAGGAATGTTTAACACCTGGTGTAATGGCACCCCCAGGCATAAAATGGGTTAAACCGCCGTTTAGAGGATATTCACCTTCCAGATATACAGGCAGCTACTGTAGACACCAATCCACCGAATGGGAGAAGCAGGTGAATGCTCTCAAACATACGAATGCTGTAAACAGCCGAATAGGAAAAACCATACGAATAGGTTTATACTCCTAGCAGTCAAACTGGAACAGCATACAATAAATCCCCTCAAGAACGAGACAAAGCTCCATTTGAGGGTCAAGCAGGAACGGACAGAGTTGTGGGTTTATTGTTCTTATATACACATTAGTACCATCCACAGGGTTTTGGAAAACAACCAATAAACACGTACAATACACTCAGACACTCCCACACAAAATCCTCCCCTCTGCCTGTGATACAATTACAATGGGTAGTGTAATTATCACAGACAGAGAAATACAGTTTTTCCACATTATTCATAACTTTAAAAGTATGCATCGCATTCACATAAACTTACATTTTCAGAATCAGCATACTCCAAATACAAACATATGTCAAAATCATACAAATTGGTCCAGTGGTTCAAAAGATAGATCGTAGTCCTTTGTGACCAAATGAAGCATGGCTTTTCTGCCCAAAACCAGTTCCACAGAGTCTTCTATCCTGGAGATAATTAGGGAAGTAATCCAATTATCTCCAAGGACAGAGGCAAAACTCCATTGAACACATGGCAGCAAAAGACAATAAAATACATAAAAATATATAACTGTGCAGCCATTGCATAAAACAGGCACATTCAACATATCCCCAGATAGCTCAGATGTGAGCGCACATTATTACTGAACGGCGCTCAGATCACACACGTACAGTTCAATTGCCATGGAGCCAAAGTCTTTCCCGTAGTCTTTCATTATACAAATGGGCTCCATGGCATAGCTATCTGGGGTATCACTGCTCAAACAGAGCAAGCAGCGAATGACCCGGCTCTCATGTCTTTGCAGGGGAAAATCAAGTGTTTCAACATGGGGCCATAGTCTAAAGGGAGCAGACGAGCAACCAGGCTCCTACAATGCAATGTGGTGAGATTGCTCTCGTCACACCTGGGTAGGCCTATTCTTATTTTCAAACAACTAATTAACCAGCAATCTATGGCAAACACCTAGCGAATCAAATGTCTTACCAATTACCAACACAAAATCAAACCTTGTGCAATCAGTAACCTTTACCTGTAGATGAATCTTACCAATTACCAACAGGAAATCAAACCTTGTGCAATCAGTAACCTTTTCATATAGATGAATCTTGCCTGTAAAACTCTCCAGAATGTCTCCAATCACACACTTAGAAGCAGCACTTAGATGTATCAGCCAAACATACACAGGGTGAAATTTGGGGCTTGGCACCCCGTGATGGGAAGGGGTTTCAGGGTTACAACGTATTTTGATAAATAGCCCTGGGGTCCCATCTGGGATCCCTGCAAAAAGCTTGGCGATTGGTTGTACAGAGCCCGAGATATCATCCTTCAAAGTCTTGGGCTCGAGGCTCTGTACATCCCTGAAAGTATGGAGTTGCTTGGTTTAGTCTGGCGAATTCAAACTTTGCGCCTAAACCAAGCAACAGCAAATCGGCTAAAAGGGGCATGAACCAAATCGCGCCAATCAGCGCTTGGGAGAGGAAGGAGATTCACTACCAAATCCGAGGAAAGGGCTCAAAACTTGGTTCCGCCAATCAGCGTTTGAGGAGGAGAGGGGTTTCGTGGCCCAATCAGAAGAAAGGCAGGGAAACCCCGTTTGAACGGGAGCTCCTTCTCTGATTGGTCGTCGGCCCCCAGCAGCGACCAATCAATGCTTACTCATGCCACCAACCAGGAAAATGGTGCGAACCCAGTTTGAATGGGCGCACCTTCTCCTATTTGTCAGCACGGATTTCCATGCAGCCAGCGGGAACCTGCAGCTGTGAGACCGACTCACAGCTCCAGAGATTCCCTGCTGGCACGCGTCCCTCATCCAAGTGGATACCCCCACTCAGGTATCCACCAGAGAGAGCGTTCTCCTGGGCAGCCACGACCCTAGCATCTTAACTGCCAGGTAGGGGAGGTAAAAGTGATTATTGCTCCGTTGGGGAGCCGGTAGGGCGATCTCCGACACAAGGATCGAAGACAGTGCGCGCAGGCTGGTTCGGGAGAAGAATGCTCCCTCTGGTGGGCATTTGGTGATATGAACCGGCGGCCACCCAGGGAAAGCATGTTTCACTTGTTCCCTTTTGGTAATTAACAAAGTGTGAAAATTCAAACTAAACATTCTAAATGGGGTATCAGGGTGGTCCTGCACACGGGACTCCGTGCGCAGGAGCGCCCCGTGTGGTTAAAAGGTACTTTGCATGATTTAAGGTCAAAATTAAGGAAAGGAGGAGAGAATTACAAAGGGGGAACACACATTCCAGAGGGACACATCCACACATAGGAAAGGGCAATTCGCTAGGCAGCGGTCTCGCCACACTAACTAATTCATTTAATTTTTCTAACAGCATTTTGTTTTATTGTCTGTTTATTAGCAATTCTAAATGCAGGAAATTATGCATTAATCAAAATGTACATACTTATAAACTTCACAATTTTAGAAATAAATAGTAGGCGCAGTTTATAATATATACAATATACATATAGTGTTTCTATTTTCAGAGCAATTAATGTATGATCTGATCGGTTTAAAAAAAAACAAAAAACATTTTCTGTATTAAAATTAATATAAAATATATATGTATTTCTGTAATATCTCTGCCATTAGTATACTAGTATGTGCATTACCTAAATTGGAATTTTGTATAACTTTTGCTTCCTATAGCTATAAAGTGTATAACTATTTGTCAGAAATTCTCATGCTAAAAAAGGAAAAAATCTTAATTAAACTCGGGGGAAACAAATAGTTCACAGGACTGGCAGCAGGATATCCCTGTAAGGTCATTGATTTAAGACCTTGCTGTAAGCATGGTGATTTAAATTCATCTAATAGCTGTTACGAAGTCAATGTAAAATGAGTTGCTGGTCTCAGTCCAGCGGCCACTATTCATAAGTCCATATCACTTACTTCATTATTGTTTCCTGCCAGTCTATCAAGAAAGAACAGGTTGAGCTAAAGCATTTATACAACCGCTTCTGTAATAATATATATTTTACTATTATCCATTTTGATTTACTAGTGTGCAGGAAAACTAACTTTTACTAAATATATAACCCCCCACCTCACTTGCTATTATTGTGTGAGAAGGGTAGGTAGAGCATAAATAATGGGTTTGATGATTGACACCCCTAGGTTATTTAACAACCCCCATCTCTGGAGGAACACAGACATGTCCTCCACATGCCTTCACTGCAATCCTCACTTGCTGCTCATGGGCGTCCGCAGGAATTTTTCCAGGGGGGGGAATAATTGTAATGACATCCATGCTTGGTACCTTTTTGACAGTGTCATGAAAGGGAAGGGGCATAGCCATTATCACATAAAGCCAGGGTGAATAGCGTTTTCACAACTATGGTGTCAGGAATATATGTTTGTATTACTGACACTATAGTGTTCCTTTAAGCAAATTAAAGGACATTTCTGGTCACCATAACAACTTCACCTAAATGAAAATGCTATGATGCCAGGAAGCCCCTGGGTGCTCGTTTTCCTTTAAGGGGTTAAATCGCTCTCAAATGGTTTAACCCCAAAGGCTTCCTCCAGCTCCAGGTCGCTCAGTGATATTTGGCTTCTGAAACAGAGTGTCAGGAAGTGCAGATATGACGTCAGGCATGGGTGCCGCTGATTGGCTAGAGTGGTCAGTTGACGCTCTAAGCCAATCGCTAGTTCCCAGTTCATAAAATGTTTTTACTCCTTCATTTGACAGTCTTTTTTTTTCTTCTGACACTGTTTTCTATCCTTGGCCCCTTCTGCTCTTTTACCTTTCTGCTACTTTCTGCTTATTTTGCGCCCTTCTGCTCCTTTCTCATTCTGATCCCTTTCTGCTCCTTGCAGACCCTTTCTGCTTCCTTTTCTACTTTACCTTTGTGCTCCTTGCTGTCCCTTTCTGCTCTTTCTCCTACTTTACCTTTGTGCTCCTTCTGATTCTTTCTGCTCCTTTACCTGTGTGCTCCTTGCATTCCCTTTGTGCTCCTTCCTGCTCCTTGCAGGACCTTCCTGCTCATTCTCCTACTTTATGTTTGTGCTCCTTCTGCCCCTTCCAGCTCATTTCTGACCCTTTCTGCTCCTTCTACTTTACCTTTGTGCTGCTTTACCTTCCAGCTCCTTGCTGACCCTTCCTGTTCATTTCTATATATCTATAGGCTGCTGCCCCCCCCAAATCTATGGGCTGCTGCCCCCCTCCCAAATCTATGGGCTGCTGCCCCCCAAATCTATGGGCTGCTGCCCCCAAATCTAAAGGCTGCTGCCCCCAAATCTATGGGCTGCTGCCCCAAATCTATAGGCTGCTGCTGCCCCCAATGGGCTGCTGCCCCCAAATATATGGGCTGCTGCCCCAAAGGCTGCTGCTCCCCAAATCTATAGGCTGCTGCCCCCCCAAAATCTATGGGCTGCTGCCCCCCTCAAATCTATGGGCTGCTGCCCCCCCAAATCTATGGGCTGCTGCCCCCCCCAAATCTATGGGCTGCTGCCCCTAAGGCTGCTGCCCCCAAATCTATGGGCTGCTGCCAAATCTAAAGGCTGCTGCTGCCCCCCTAAAGGCTGCTGCTGCCCTCAAATCTATAGGCTGCTGCCCTCCCCAAATCTATGGGCTGCTGCCCCTCCCCAAAAAAATCTATGGGCTGCTGCCCCCCTAAATCTATGGGCTGCTGCCCCCCTCTCAAACCCTCCCCCCCATCCCCCACTTACCTGATCTGTAGGCTCTCTCTGGCTGCATGTGTTGCTCCCCTGCGGTTTCAATCAGCAGAGAGAAGCAGGGATAAGATGCAGCTTCCTATCCCTGTCTCTCCATACACACCGCCACCTACTGGCCGGTGCCGGTATTGCAGTTCATTTTATATCTCACACAAAATAGCAGAACAAGCTGAAAAATCCAGGGGGGGCAAGTGCCCCCCCTTGCCCCCCCCCGAGGACGCCCATGTTGCTGCTTATGTGTGGATGAAGGGGGTGGGGGCAAAGGCAATTCTCCCCTATCCTTAATCCCTATGTATATTTAGACACATGGAGGTCATTTAGTTGCAGGTCCTACACTGACCCTTCAGCCTGCTTCCTTGAGCTTCTAGCAAAGCTATCTCTAATGAGACAGTTAGGGTTATTTTGTTATATACACCCCTATATACTTATTAACCCTTAATAGGGAACACATGGGATGGGCGCTTTAGGGGGGTTTGCCTTGACTTTGGCATGCGGGCATTCCCTCCAATGGCCATTGGAGCAACTAAATCACCTCCATTTGTCTAAATATACATAGGGATTAAGGAGAGAGCGCAGGTAACTTTTTTTTTTCTTTGGTTTTTACTACATATTGGAGCTGATGTGTACTGTAGTCATTGCTGCCGGCCCAGTAGTGATGGGAGTGGGTGCAGGACTTATCTTTTTGTATTTATATTTCCCCTATGTTTAATATAAACGCCTCCTGCCATCCATGGGGTGGGAGTCATGGGGGGACACTAGAATGTCTCCTCCATGTAATATTTTACAGCCTTGCACCCACTGGCCTTGAATGTCACTGTTCTCCTCCCATTTTTGGCCTGCGTGCCCTGTATATTTAGAGGCGTTATCCTAACAGACCACATCAGAACTAGACTGCTCATATACAGCCTGCATTTAAGTAATAAATTAGCTTTAAAGTGATGGAAGAGATGCTTCATTAGTATGTTGTAGATCTCTGAGTAATAACTGACCTTTGGCTCTTAGCTCCACTGCACTAAGCAAAGCAAGAAGTAAAATGTCTGCTTGAACGCCCGGGAGTGTAATTTATAAATGTTTATAAAAGTGCTAATTTGTAATAAAATCTGCTAATTTTTAAAATGAAAAAGAGAGAACACATTCTTCACCTATAAAGCATTTCAGCAATTTAAAGTGTAATAAAGTGTAATTTAAAGAGTATCCCTTTAATCCTTGGGCATCTGTTCCATGAACACTGCATGCAGGTTAGGTTGTCAGTACATATTTGAGCAAATACACCAAATGGCTTAGCTGCAGTTAAACAGATTCATACCACTTTTTGCCAACAATATACCTGTACAATGTTAGGCTGTTGTTCAGTATGATGCATTATTCATTTGACTGGAACCTGTTTAATGTTTTCATTGCAATACGCTTGAAATTGAATTTGCAGTGAATCCCTTATTATTATTTCACTGATTTGAAAGAGGTTTAATTCAGTATTTGTTACAACGCAGGCTAGCTATAAATTCTCTAGAGCTAAAAAAAAACGTAGCTTTATACAAAAAATGCAGAATTAATAAATGATATTCAGCATGGACAAAATTGCTATACTGGGGCTTTTTTTTCTAGAATGGCTTCATTTTTTTGATTATTATAATCTCACCAGAAATAGAATATATAATAAACATACAAATATTTATTATATTTTAAAGGGACACTCCACACCCCTAATGGGCAAGAAAATGTGAAATCTATGTTTAGTAGATATACCTCCAATAAATACAGTTTGCAAAAGTCCTCACATTTTCTTTATTTTAGTCTCTTCATGGCTAAATAGCCTATCAGAGTTTTCTGCTGTGTGTGTGTCTGGGTTGGCTAGTGTGCATCGATGCACTTACAGCATATGGATCTGAGGTCTGTGGACGCTGGTCTGAAGTCTGAGCTACTGAGCTGAGGTATGCAGGGGCAGGAGGCAGGTGCACTAAAGTAGAAGCAGGAACAACCCCTTCCGCCTCCCACCCCCTCTCCCCCAACTGTTTGGTAGACAGCCTGGATGGTGTTTCATAAATTTTTATAAAAATGCCTACATCTAAATTTCTAGGAGTCGTCACTTTTCTAAACTGATATTATTATGGGATACTCCTCACCAATTAAACTCTTCAGGAAACTGAGGTGCTTTATGGATGTGGAGTGATCTTTAAAAAGAACACTCCAAGCACCGTAACCAATACACAACACTATAGTTGTTATGGTGTCAAGTATTACCCTAATGTAAGCAATCAAAACCATTTTAGAAATGTTTGACTTATTACTGTAAATCCACAGGGTGCAGATTCCTTCCCCTCGTCTTCCATTCTGGAGAGTTTACTAGGTACTTCCATTAGCTCTGCTGAGCTGAGCCCTGAAGTCCTTGCATTGGCAAATCGCTCTTAGCCATTGAGCTAATCCCTGTACTGTCAGCAGATCATTTTAAAATGGTTTAACTATTTATAAAGGGGGTAGGTGCCCAAGCACCATATCTACTTAAGCATGTTGTTGTGGTTATGGTGCTTGAAGTTTGTATTTAAACTTTAATCATTAAGTCCTTGTTGGCATTTTAAATATTCTAACTGTAATTTGCAACATGAGAAATACATGCTGTGTAATCAGGGATGGATTAAGAGCCAGTTGGGCCAGCTGCTGACAATTATAATAGGCGTAATAACAGAATCTTATCAACAGAAAACACTAAAACAGTTATACCTCCCAAGTGTCATGTTTCTGGTGGAAATGGTGCTGGAGGGAATCTCACAGGATATATCTATCAGAAAAAACATACCCTATGCTAATCTCTCGCTTTCATCTTTCTAGTAAATCCATGCCCCCTAACAGCAGTGTCCGGTGAAGCAGAATTTCAGTGGGCATGATAAAAGGGTGGGCCACTGATGTGAATTATGTAACCAAAACATGCCCAAAAAGGGGGCATGTCTGCAAAAATAATTAGATAGTCAATGTCTGCCAGTCACACAGGATGACAACCAATGGCAAACTGTGCAGACAGCACCCTGAGTTTGGGATAAATGTATCTAATGATGCACTAGCTCTACACTTTCTAAACACTGTCTCCTAGCACTCACTGCACCGCTCCTCTCCCAACCTTCTTTCTAGCAGGCAGAAGCTCTTGTTATGCAGTTTGAGACAAAGAAAAAGTTTATGCAGTGAGTGTAGAAGAAAGAGTACATGCCACAGTGTTAAAGAGATTGAAGAGCGTTTGCACAGTGCGTAAAGTCAGTTTTACCTTAACTAATTTGTCAGCCAGTCCACACCAGTATTGTTCCCGTACATTCCTCTTAAATTTCCCTACTTAAGCAAGAGCATATATATAAAGGGAACTCAAAAAATAAAGGGAACACAAAAATAACACATCCTAGATCTGAATTAATTAAATATTCTTCTGAAATACTTTGTTCTTTACATAGTTGAATGTGCTGACAACGAATTTACACAAAAATGAAAATCAAATTTTTCAACCCATGGAGGTCTGGATTTGGAGTCACACTCAAAATCAAAGTGGAACAACACACTACAGGCTGATCCAACTTTGATGTAATGTCCTTAAAACAAGTCAAAATGAGTCTCAGTAGTGTGTTTGACCTCCACGTGCCTGCATGACCTCCCTACAACGCCTGTGCATGCTCCTGATGAGGTGGCAGATGGTCTCCTGAGGGATCTCCTCCCAGACCTGGACTAAAGCATCTGCCAACTCCTGGGCAGTCTGTGGTGCAACGTGACTTTGGTGGATGGAGCGAGACATGATGTCCCAGATGTGCTCAATTGGATTCAGGTCTGGGGAACGAGCGGGCCAGTCCATAGCATCAATGCCTTCATCTTGCATGAACTGCTGACACACTCCAGCCACGTGAGGTCTAGCATTGTCTTGCATTAGGAGGAACCCAGGGCCAACCGCACCATCATATGGTCTCATAAGGGGTCTGAGGATCTCATCTCGGTACCTAATGGCTAACTCTGGCGTGCACATGGAAGGCTGTGTGGCCCCCCAAATAAATGCCAACCCACACCATTACTGACCCACTGCCAAACCGGTCATGCTGGAGGATGTTGCAGGCAGCAGAACGTTCTCCACGGCGTCTCCAGACTTTGTCACATCTGTCACATGTGCTCAGTGTGAACCTGCTTTCATCTGTGTAGAGCACAGGGTGCCAGTGGCGAATTTGCCAATCTTGGTGTTCCCTGGCAAATGCCAAATGTCCTGCACGGTGTTGGGCTGTAAACATTTGCTTTTCCAAAAGTGCATATGATCTGTCTACTCTCATGACTCTATCTAACCAGAATGATTTTAATTTCTCCAGTTCAATCTTTTCTAACACTTGTAAAACACTTCAATGAAATCCACTGGAAAGAAAGATTTCTAAAGATAAACACAGAACTTAACTAAACTGGGAACTTTTATAATCTTATAAAGAAATGTAAACATTTCGGTTAAAATAACCAAATTGGAAAAATATTCTGAGCTAGTTTTTTAGCTTGTGTACCTAGGCTTTCTCAACCACTGATGATTCCCAGTTATAATATCCAAGATACTGCAACCAAGCAGATGTTCATGCAATACCTACAGGTGATACTCGAAAAATTTTAATATTGTGAAAAAGTTCATTTATTTCAGGAATGCAATGTAAAAGAGGAAACTAATATATGAGATAGACGCATTACATGCAAAGCAAGATAGTTCAAGCCGTGATTTGTCATAAGTGCGATGATTATGCCTTACAGCTGATGGAAACCCCAAATCCACAATCTCAGTAAATTAGAATATTGTGAAAAGGTGCAATATTCTAGGCTCACAGTGTCCCACTCTAATCAGCAAACGGTTTCTGAGCCTTTAAATGGTCTTTCAGTCTGGTTCAGAAGGAATCAGAAGGAATCACAATCATGAGGAAGACTGCTGACCGGACAGTTTTGCAGAAAACCATCATTGACACCCTTCATGAGGAGGGAAAGCCTCAAAAGGTAATTGCGAAGGAAGTTGGATGTTCCCAAAGTGCTGTATCAAAGCACATTAATAGAAAGTTATGTGGAAGGGAAAAGTGTGGAAGAAAAAGGTGCACAAGAAGCAGGGATGACCGCAGCCTGGAGAGGATTGTCAGGAAAAGGCCATTCAAATGTGTTGGGGACTTTCACAAGGAGTGGACTGAGGCTGAAGTCAGTGCATCAAGAGCCGCAACACACAGACGGATCCTGGACATAGGCTTCAGATGTCGTATTCCTCTTGTCAAGCCGCTCCTGAACAACAAACAAGGTCAGAAGCGTCTTACCTGTGCTAAAGAAAAACAGACCTGGTCTGTTGCTCAGTGGTCCAAAGTCCTCTTTTCTGATGAGAGCAACCTTTGCATCTCATTTGGAAACCAAGGACCCAGAGTCTGGAGGAAGAATGGAGAGGCACACACTGCAAGATGCTTGAAGTCTAGTGTGAAGTTTCCACAGTCTGTGTTGATTTGGGGAGCCATGTCATCTGCTGGTGTTGGTCCACTGTGCTTCATTAAGCACAGGGTCAACGCAGCCATCTACCAGGAGATTTTGGAGCACTTCATGCTTCCTTCCGCAGACGAGCTTTATGGGGATACTGACTTCATTTTCCAGCAGGACTTGGCACCTGCCCACACTGCCAAAAGCACCAAAGCCAGCTTCAATGACCGTGGGATTACTGTGCTTGATTGGCCAGCAAACTTGCCTGACTTGAACCCCATAGAGAATCTATGGGGCAACGCCAAGAGAAAGATGAGAGACATAAGACCGAACAATGCAGGAGAGCTGAAGGCCGCTATCGAAGCATCCTGGTCTTCCATAACACCTCATCAGTGTCACAGGCTGATAGCTTTCATGCCACGCCGCATTGGGCCAGTAATTGCTGCAAAAGGGGCCAAAACTAAGTACTGAGTACATATGCATGCCTATTCTTTTCAGAGGTCCGATATTGTTCTATGTACACTCCTTGTTTTATTGATTGCATGTAATATTCTAATTTACTGAGATTGTGAATTTGGTGTTTTCATGAGCTGTAAGCCATAATCATCGCACTTATGACAAATCACAGCTTGAACTATCTTGCTTTGCATGTAATGCGTCTACCTCATATATTAGTTTCCACTTTTATGTTGCATTCCTGAAATAAATAAACTTTTGCACGATATTCTAATTTTTCGAGTATCACCTGTTTATTAAAATCTATTATAGAAAAAATAATGGTGATTTCTGTATTTAACCTTTATATACTTGACCTTTATATAATGCGACGGGAATGAGTAAAGTCCTATTTGTCACATGCGCTGCATGTCATTTGTCACATATTCTGCTAAATCATCAGGCACTCTGAAAATCAAGATGTGAATCTGGTTTGTCAAGTTACTGAATTTGCTATTAATCAAATAATTTTTAATAAAGAAGAAATAGCAAATCAAGCAGGAGATGTTCACCACTAGTATGATACTTACAATTAGAAAATCAGAACAGCACTTTTTTCACAGAATTTTAAGTATTCAGGTTTTTTTTATCCGATACATTTCCTGTCTAACACTGATTCGTAATTTGTAATTAAATTAAAAAGAATTACAATATTTAAATAGAGTTTTGCATGAAGATTCAAATATGAAATCAGAGTAGTACTAGTCAGTATTGTTTTTTTTTTTGAAACTTTATTTATTACTGCTCACTCTAATGCGCATAAAAATAATGAGAAATTTATTGATATACAGTGGCAACTAAAGTAGATTTTTTAAATGTTACAGTAACAACCACTATATGTTGTATCAACAAATAAACCAAAACAATAAGGACCCACTGAGCCACTCTGAGACTGTGCTAATAAAAGGGCCCATAAATCCAAATCCATAGTTCTGTGAAACATTTTAGCCGGTTATCTCCCTATTTATTTCTAGTAAGGGATCTTGGGTTATTAAAACTGCATATGACAAATATGAACTTCATTGCCCACAAAAGTGCCAGCATACTTGTAAGGTAAGGAATTTCAAGTATATAACCTTAGCAATATATTATATATATACAACTGTAATTGGATACAAGGAGAAACTTCCAATCTTCCATCTTATTGTTCAAAACATCATTTATTTAATATTGTATCTTTTCCCACTTCAGATGGGGAAAGATACAATATTAGATACATGAACAAGATAGGACTCTTAAGGAATGCCAATCTGATACTCTTAGTTCCAAGGGATGTTTCTGCAGTATTAGTGACTAGAAGGTCATTAATACCGTCCTAACATCCCTCGAAACAAAGTGTATAAGATTGGCAATTCTTAAGAGTCAAATACTGATCTATCACTTCTGACATCTCAGCAATATTTGAGATCTGGTGCAATTGCTATGTGTCAGTATATTTTTCTATCTCAGAACATTAAGCTATAAAATTAAATTCCTCTCCTTCTAAGTTCTAAGTATCTCTGTAGCCAGATAATTTTACATTTTTTTTGAAGCCTCAACTTCCACTTGCTACCAAAGCTCAGAAGTTTTTGGTCACCACTGCCGCATCTAAACCATCACTAGTCTGCTGGTCATTTCAATGTGGTCTTGAGCTCTCTAATGGATGTTCGGGTCCGGCGGGTTCGGCTGAACTTTGAAAAAAAGGTCCAGGTTCGGGCTCGAACCCGAACCCCATTGAAGTCAATGGGGACCGGAACTTTTGGCCACAAAAATGCCTCTAAAAAACTCCTGGAAAGGGCTAGAGAGCTGCAAAAAGGAAGTAAAATGGGGGTAAGAGTAGGACAAGTGCCCTAAAGCATGTCTGTCAGGAGGATCACCAGAATTATCCATTTGAGAGAGGGTTGGAGTGCAGGGTATTCTCTTTCATTGTTCAAACTGAGCTCAAATCCTGATGCATGGAGAAAAGGCCTTCACAAGCCTCTGCTATTGTGTACCTAGTTTATACTAAGTGACCCATAGGTTGAGGAGGCGGTGACCATGGTGGTGTAGGTGGAAGCGGCGGTGGAGGAGGAGGAGGAAGCCAACACTGTTTTTTATATATATATATATATATATTTTTTTTAATTGGGGTAGCCCCCAAAATATTGAGACATATAAAAAAAAGATAAATTTGCGGCCAGCGCTGCATTTCTTGCAGACCTGATACATGGAGAAATGCTCAACTCCTGATGCATGGAGAAAAGACCTTCATAGGCCTCTGCTATTGTGTACATAGTTTATACTAAGTGACCCATAGGTTGAGGAGGCGGTGACCGTGGCGGTGGAGGAGGATGAGGTAGCCAACACTGTTTTTAATGTTTTTTTTTTTTTTATTGTAGTAGCCCACAAAATATTGGGACATACAAAAAAAAGAAACATTTGTAGCCTGCGGTGCATTTCTTGCAGTCCTGATGTATGGAGAAAAGATGTTCACAAGCCTCTGCTAATCTGTACATAGTTTATACTAAGTGACCCATAGGTTGAGGAGGCGGTGACTGTGGCGGTGTAGGTGGAAGCAGCGGTGGAGGAGGAGGTAGCCAACACTGTTTCTATATATATATATATATTTTTTTTTTGAATTGGGGTAGCCCCCAAAATATTGGGACATATAAAAAAAGACAACTCTGTTCCGCAGAG
This sequence comes from Pelobates cultripes, assembly GCA_933207985.1. Taxonomy (NCBI): domain Eukaryota; kingdom Metazoa; phylum Chordata; class Amphibia; order Anura; family Pelobatidae; genus Pelobates; species Pelobates cultripes. The sequence goes on from OW240914.1 coordinate 263,962,830, forward strand.
TGGCTGTTGACATTATAGTTGCGCAGGCACTTTGTTGACTCTAGAGAACTTCGGGCCTATCGCACATCCCCGTGACGGCGATTTTTCATTCAGATGTCATCCATGTCAACTTTCGATGCCAGTTTCTGTGCCTACTTTGCAGTTCAGGTTCGCTCAACTCTATTATGGATCCTTTGATCGCTACATGTATTACTTGGATAACTGGTAATTCTCGAGCTAATACATGCCGATGAGCACTAGGGGATGGCCGCTCCGCTTTTGCCCCCTGCTCCCTCTTATGCTGTGCTGGTGCCTCTGTGCGACCAGCGCCTCTTCCTCCAAATTGCACACGTCACTCGCATGACCTTGATTCCATGTGGAGTCTAGGATCTCATCATCCTCCACATCATCTTCCACCCACTTCTCAACCCTGCCTTCCTTGCCGGTATGCACACTACAGAAAGCCAGAGCAGTTGGCAACTGTGTTTTTCCAGCATGATAAGTCTACAAAGGACATATGGAAATTGTTTTAGAATTGTATCCAGGCAACAGTTTTCCCTATAAACTGACCTCTCAGATTGACTTGTGAGGGTATTGCCCCAGAATTACCACTTAGCTATTGATAACTGATTTAAATATAGCAGCTTGCTATCTGGTAGTTTCTAGTGTAGAAAATATCAATCTGTTTTCTATCACTTAGATCTGTGTAACAAGTGACCGATGTAGTAAATTTGAAGTACCCTTCGATTTGATTCTCAGATATGAAGTGAACACCCCATATATACTATTTAGCACCAAAATGTAAGCAGCAGATAATCAATTAGAATGTTTGCAACTGCGCAGTAAGCGCACGATTAGACGCTTCTATTTGACTCTCAGATATCAAGTGCACCACAGGCCGCAAATGTACTATTTAGCAGATTGGCAGAAAAACAATTCAAATTTTTCCCACTGCGCTGTAAGCGCACTATTAAATGCTTCGATTTGGCTCTCAGATATGAAGTGCAGGCCGCAAAATGTACTACTTAGCAGATTAGCACCCAGAAAATAAGAATTTTTACAACTGCACAGTAAGCGCACTATTTGACGCTTCTATTTGACTCTCAGATATGAAGAGCACGCCCACAATGTACTATTTAGCAGTTTAGCAGCAAAACAATTAGAATGTTTACAATTGCTCTGCAACTGCAGTATTTGACTCTCATATATGAAGAGCACGCCCAAAATTTACTATTTAGCAGATTAGCACCCAGAAAATAAGAATTTTTACAACTGCGCAGTAAGCGCACTATTTGATGCTTCTATTTGACTCTCAGATATGAAGAGCACGAACAAAATGTACTATCTACCAGTTTAGCAGCAAAACAATTAGAATGTTAACAATTGCACTGTAACCGCAATATTTGACGCTTCTATTTGACTCTCAGATATGAAGAGCAGGCCCCAAAATGTACTATTTAGCAGATTAGCACCCAGAAAATTAGAATTTTTACAACTGCGCTGTAAGCACACTATTAGACGCTTCTATTTGACTCTCAGATATGAAGTGCACTCCACCATTACACTATTTAGCAGTTTAGCACCCAAAAAAATTTAAGTTTTAAAACTGCAATGTGACAGCAGTATTTGACGCTTCTATTTGACTCTCAGATATGAAGAGCAGGCCACAAAATGTACGATTTAGCAGATTAGCAGCAACACAGTTAGAATGTTTACAACTGCGCAGTAAGCGCACTATTTGACGCTTCTATTTGACTCTCAGATATGAAGTGCACCACAGGCCGCAAATGTACTATTTAGCAGATTAGCAGCAAAACAATTAGAATTTTTAAAACTGCGCTGTAAGCACACTATTAGACGCTTCAATTTGAATCTCAGATATGAAGTGAACACCCCAAATATACTATTTAGCACAAAAAAAATAAATGACTTTTTAAAATTCCAATGTAAGCAGCAGATTAGCAGCAAAACAATTAGAATGTTTACAACTGTGCAGCAAGCGCACTATTTGACGCTTCTATTTGACTCTCAGATATGAAGAGCACGCCCAAAATTTACTATTTAGCAGTTTACCAGCAAAACAATTAGAATGTTTACAATTGCACTGTAACCGCAATATTTTACGCTTCTATTTGACTCTCAGATATGAAGAGCAGGCCCCAAAATGTACTATTTAGCAGATTAGCAACAGAAAATTAAAATTTTTACAACTGCGCTGTAAGCACACTATTAGACGCTTCTATTTGACTCTCAGATATGAAGTGCACCCCACTATTATAATATTTAGCAGTTTAGCACCCAAAACATTTTAAGTTTTAAAACCTGGCTGTAAGCACACTATTTGATGCTTCTATTTGACTCTCAGATATGAAGAGCATGCCCAAAATGTACTATTTAGCAGTTTAGCAGCAAAACAATTAGAATGTTTACAATTGCGCTGTAACCGCAGTATTTGACGCTTCTATTTGACTCTCAGATATGAATTGCAGGTCGCAAAATGTACTATTTAGCAGTTTAGCACCCAGAAAATTAGAATTTTTACAACTGCGCAGTAAGCGCACTATTTGATGCTTCTATTTGACTCTCAGATATTAAGAGCACGCCCAAAATGTACTATTTAGCAGTTTAGCAGCAAAACAATTAGAATGTTTACAATTGCGCTGTAACCGCAGTATTTGACGCTTCTATTTGACTCTCAGATATGAATTGCAGGTCGCAAAATGTACTATTTAGCAGTTTAGCACCCAGAAAATTAGAATTTTTACAACTGCGCAGTAAGCGCACTATTTGATGCTTCTATTTGACTCTCAGATATTAAGAGCACGCCCAAAATGTACTATTTAGCAGTTTAGCAGCAAAACAATTAGAATGTTTACAATTGCGCTGTAACTGCAGTATTTGACGCTTCTATTTAACTCTCAGATATGAAGAGCATGCCCAAAATGTAATACAACAAACTTAATGCTTTGTTAACCAATCCGCTCTGATAGATGGACAACGGAGGGTGAGAGGTAATACAAAGCCATGTGGTCAGATGGTGGTGCCAGCTCCACCAAGGGCTTGTACCCTAATTGATGAATAGACTGAAAAATAATAAAGATGATCTCCAACTTGGGAGATCTAAAGATGCTGACAATAATAAATGGACAAAATTGAATAACTAGCTAGTATGGATTGCTAATTTAGGCGAAACAAAAAAGGAAAAAAGGAAAAGGAACATTTAAAGTATAAGTTCCAAAAATACCCTTTAGTGTCCTGTTTACAGGCTAAATCGGAAAAAATAATAATAATAAAAAGGAAAGAAAAAACCTTTATTGAGTCTTTGAATTGAAATAACCAGAATTAACCCCCTCCCAAAATAAATCCTAGGGATTTATTTTGAGGCTATTATATAGATTGTATCAGATATTCTGAGATGTATTTTTGTTTTTTTCACAACCCCTTTATCCCTACCTCTATCTACTATATCATTGTCCATTATAACTCTATTAGAAGGTACCAGCCCTATGAAGTGCACCCCACTAAAATACTATTTAGCAGTTTAGCACCCAAAATATTTTAAGTTTTAAAACTTCAATGTGACAGCAGTATTTGACGCTTCTATTTGACTCTCAGATATGAAGTGCACCCCACTAATGTACTTTTTAGCACCCAAAAACTTTTACGTTTTAAAACTGCAATGTGACAGCAGTATTTGACGATTCTATTTGACTCTCAGATATGAAGTGCACCCCACTAATGTACTAGTTTGCAGAATTCTTTCCTAAGCTGTCCCTCACAGCAGCAGCATCCTCTCCCTACACTAATAAGATCTCATGTGGGTGCGACGCTACGCGACTCCAGCTTATATATAGAGGCTGGGTCACATGCTACACTATCCAATCACAGCATGCCATTAGTAGGCATGGCAGTGATGGCTTCTAAGGGCACACGAGTCAAACGCATGTTGATTGGCTGCCCTGCAGCCTTTGAAAACGTGCCATTAAATTGACGAACACCGAACTCCAACCCGAACATACAGTGATAGTATTTGGTCTGAGGTCCAAAAACCGTAATGTTCGATACTAACCCGAACTTTACAGTTCGGGTTCGCTCAACTCTACTCTCTAAGTTGCCACACATTTGTACAATATCTCCCATTATAAAGCACTTATCATCATGTAAAACTGCTTTTTTTGGGGTACAGAAGGGTTATAGTATTCTAGATAATGAGTGCAATCTTGAGAAGCCTTACTCTGCATCAGCACTACTTGAAAACATTAGGCCAGTGTTTGACCCTTGGCTTATTTTCGTTTGGGGTATCCATTGTTCAGGAGTGCCATGAGCAAGGTAAAGTTGTCAGAAAATTAAGGTGAAACAGTATGCACTGTTTCTCTATTGAATGTTAAACTATGTTTAATGTTTTAATGCTAAACTAGAGTCCCCAGCAGTCCATCTGCTCTATGCTGTTTGAACTAATAAGGAAGCATTAGTCCAAGCAGCAATTTTATGCATTGATTAGCTTGGTGTGTCTGCTGACTATATTGCTGGTATGAATGGGTATGTCTAGAAAGAAGTGTGTAATCTCTGCAAATGTCAGACCTCCAGTAGGGGCCATGGGTGGCCAGAAACCCTTATTCAGTGTAAAACTACTCAAAAATGGTTTAAAACTAAATAGAGGGGTCCTGAGGCTTCAGGCCCTATAATTAATTCAGTGGGATTAAATTATTTATTTTTAAAATATTTTATCAGGAAAGATACATTGAAATTTCCTTAATTTTCAAGTATGTCCCGGGCATATGACTACTGTGTCCCTTTAATGAATGCACGTATATGTTTGTTCTAGACTATTTTAACATGGAAGGGAAGGCGTTTTATGGTTAAATTACTATTATTCTAGACTGCCAAGCTATGCCCCATGAAGTGGTCAATATCTGTATCCCTTTACAATGGAAAATGGAGACAGCAGTATTTAACTTCCTCCCATGCACTGTATGTATAGGATTTTTCCACATTAAAAGTGTAAAAGAGGGAGTAGGTTAGTTTTTTTTTTCATTTCTGCTTTAATTTCTTCAGCTACCAATTAGGTACCATGTGATTTTAAATATAACTCTTCCTTTGAAACTGATGATTTTTGTAAGTTCAAAACATAAGTGTGCAATCATCAGCAGAAGTAGTCTCCTGTGAATCGTCAATCTCAAGAAGTGGCATGTTCAGTCATGCTCAGTAGGTAAAATGCGAGAGCAGGAATGTTCAATTGCATGAACATTTGCACGCTTGTTTGATAGTGCAGATAATTAGCATACATAGAAGTACCTCTGAGAAAGAATGAAAATTTTGTAGGGCATAATAAAATCTAGTAAAAACTAGATATTGCAATGTGACTGTTGTGCTTTGATGTTGGCTATCAAGGTAACATCTTTAGAACATTGGATACTGTTATTAACATGAATATAATTTCAGGTACTATAGTCTTTATTGAAATGTTACTTACTTATGTCTCATCACACATTGTCAGACATATTATACCAGGGAATATAAATATTATTCTATTATACTCTAAAATGTTTGAAGCAATTTTCTTTTGTATGACCATTGATTATGTTATTATTGTATAGATTGTAATTATCACAGTCAATTCTATTTCAAGTGATATAATTATTGTATGTTATATTGTATTGACATATAAATTAAGTTTAACTAAAAATTTAGGATCAGAAATATAATTGTATTTCTTCAAATTAAAATTGTGGATGTGGTCCTATAATAATTGATATTGCGCTATTAATATTCATATTTAGGGATGCTATAGTTACCAGAACAACTTCAGTTTATTGCATTTGTTCTGGTGAGTATAATCATTAACTTCAGTCGTTTTGCTGTAAACAATGTCTTTTTAGAGAAAATACAGTGTTTACATTACAGCCTAGGGGAACCTCAGATGGCTACTAGAGGTGCTTCCTGGGGCATTGCTGCACAGACATTCAGTGTATTCATGGTTAGCGTGGAGACACTGAACTTTTTCCCATAGAGATGCATTGATACTAGGAAGAAGCTCTCCTCTCCTCCCATGAGCAATCTGTGTGGAGCATTGCCGCGTGTTGCCATGGCAACGCTCCACACAGCATCAAGCCGGAGGACAGGAGAGCTTCTTCGCAGACATATACTTACCACCACCGGACCACCAGGGATGACAGTGTCCCCCCCTCCTTCACCAAAGGTTAAAAAAATGGAGGGGGGATATAGATTTAATAAATATATATATATATGTATATATATATATATATATATATTAATATTTATCTTTAACACCACCCCAACAACCACAGTTCCCCTACCACCCCACCCACAGGACCGCTACCCCCCCACCCACAGGACCACTACGCCCACCACCCACAGCACCCCTACCCGCCCACACACAGCACCAGTACCCCACATACACACAGCACCCCTAACCCCCAACACACAGCACCCCTACCCCCCACACAAAGCACCCCTAACCCTCCACACACACAGCACCCCTACCCCCACACACAGCACCCCTACCCACCACACACACAGCACCCCTAACCCCCACACACAGCACCCCTCACACACACACATCACCCCACATACACACAAACAGCACCCATCAAACACACACAGCACCCCTCACACAGACACACACAGAACACCTCACACAAACACACACATCACCCCTCACACACATACACACAGGACCCCTTTAGATACACACACAGCACTACTCACGTACAGCACTCCATACCCTTACACACAAACACACACACTGCACCCTTCAATGCAGTATGTGTGTGTGTATTCAGCAGTCTCTATGTATTCAGCAGTCTGTATGTGTGTGTATTCAGCAGTCTCTGTGTGTGTATGTATTCAGCAGACTGTGTATGTATTTAGCAGTATGTGTATTCAACAGTGTGTGTATTCAGCATACTGTCTGTGTGTATTCAGCAGACTGTGTGCATTCAGCAGTCTGTGTGTGTGTGTATTCAGCAGTCTGTGTGTGTGTGTGTGTGTGTTTGTATTCAGCAGACTGAGTGTATGTATTCAGCAATCTGTATGTATTCAGTAGTCTCTGTGTGTGTATGTATTCAGCATTCTGTCTGTATGTGTATTCAGCAGTGTATGTATTCAGCAGACTGTGTGTATGTATTCAGCAGTCTGTGTGTGTGTGTGTGTGTGTATTTGTATTCAGCACTCTGTCTGTATGTGTATTCAGCAGTGTGTGTATTCAGTAGTGTGTGTATTCAGCGGACTGTGTGTGTTTTAAGCATCGGTGTGTGAATGTGTTCAGCAGTCTGTGTGCATGTATTGCATTTGTTGGAGATACTAATAAATATAAGCTTCATTTTATCTATTTATATCATTATTTAAAATTTGTATAATTGAACTCTCTGTTGCTGTGTTCTTCGTTTAACCCCTTAAGGACTGTGACAAATGTACACGTTGTGATCAAAACAAAACATAAACACAAAACTTGAATTTGCGCTATATGTCTGTTCAGGCGTAATTCGCCTCTTTCATATTATGTGCATCCACACTTATTATATATAATTTTATTCAGGGGAAACAGGGCTTTCATTTAACATCAAATATGAACATAAGCATAATTTAATATTAATAAAATATTTAAAAAATGGGAGAAAATAAGAATTTTAAAAAATGTTAGTTCTACGTGACATTTTAACTGTGAGTGTCATAATACGGTTTACTTTTACTCCAATAAATTACACATATTTGTATTCAGTGATGTCTCATGTGTAAAGCATTACCCCTTATGTACAGGTTTTATGGTTTTATAGCATGTTACATTTTTCAGTTTTTTCACGTTGAAATTCGCCAGATTGGTTACGTTGACTTTGAGACCGGATGGTAGCCCAGGAATAAGAATTACCCACATGATGGCATATCATTTGCAAAAGTAGACAACCCAAGGTATTGCAAATGGGGTATGTCCAGTCTTTTTTAGTACCCACTTGGTCACAAACACTGGCCAAAGTTAGTGTTAATATTTGTTTGTGTGTGAAAAATGCAAAAAATTTATTTGGACGCCAATTTTGACCAGTGTTTGTGACTAAGTGGCTACTAAAAAAGACTGAACATACCCAATTTGCAGTACCCTGGGTTGTCTACTATTGCCAATGGTATGCCATCATGGGGGTAATTTTCATTCCTGGGCTACCGTATGGTCTCAAAGGCAACATAACCAACCTAGCAAATTTCAATGTGAAAAAACTGAAACGCAGGCCTTATATTTGACTCTGTAACTTTTGAAAACACCATAAAACCTGTACATGAGGGGTACTGTTATACTTGGGAGACTTCGCTGAACACAAATATTAGTGTTTCAAAACAGTAAAATGTATGAGATCAATTATATCATCCGTGTGTCATTTGTGTGTGAAAAATGCAAAAACTGTCACTTTCACTGACAATATCACTGACAATATCGTTGTTGTAATACATTTTACTGTTTTGAAACACTAATATTTGTGTTCAGCAAAGTCTTCCGTGTAAAACAGTACCCCATGTGCAGGTTTTATGGTGTCTTGGAAAGTTACAGGGTTAAATATAGTGCTAGCTAATAAAATTCGCTGGACTTTTGGCCTGGGTTGTCAGGCAGGTCCCGCAAATTGTAATTAATACAATTATCTAATTATGTAAAATTATTACATAAATATATATGAAGAATTATATATATATATATATATATATATATATGTATATAATTTTTTTATTATTTTTATTTATGTATAGGTATATATAGTGATAAATACATATTTACTTATGTATATAGATATATATATATTATTTTGTTCTACATGTATTTTGATATCTATCCATATATATATATATACATATATATATATATATATACATATATATATATTAATTTTAAAATACAGTTAGAATGAATTTACACTCATATATATATATATATATATTGTTAATTTATTTTTTATAATTTTTTTAACGTATTTACATATTTATTTATTTTATATTATATATAAAAATATATAATGAAAATTATATATATATATATATATATATATATATTTAACCAATATCATTGTATGTGTATTTTGATTTAATATATATTTATAATTATATATATAATTATATATATATATATATATATATATATATATATATATAAATATTAAAATACACTTAGTGTATGTGTATGTGTGTATATATATGACCTAAGTATACATACTTAGGTCATATATATAATAAATATATATATATATGATCTAAATATATATTTTATTCTCAACTGTAACTAACTTTTTTTTTACTATTTACAGGCAGCAGGGGGAGTACCTTACAGGCACTTGTCTTGCTGGCACTGCCCTGGACGGCTATGCCGTCCATGTGATCGTGAGGTCCTTGCATGGACCTCGCGATCACATGGCCCAGAGGGGACGAAGAGGAAGGAGGGGGACTCCCTGGGTAAGTAGAAAGGATGGCTTGGGAGTTCTATGCCGCCCGCCATCGTTTAGAGCCGGGTCCCCATAGAACACCCGCTGTCATTAAGAGGTTAAAATAAAAGTTGTTAATTAGTTTGGACAACTGTAAGAGTTGTTTTTTTCTAAATTTAAACCTCCGTATTCAGGTTTAATTGCCGTGTTGGCACTTAGAGGAAAGAAAGTTGGCATGTATTGTGGTTTGGGCACTCAGGCTCAAAAAGGTTCGCCATCACTGCCCTATAGGGTTCCTTTAATAATAATTAATATTTATTGAAGCATTCAGAAAAGTTATAAAACTGACAGTTAATTTTATATCAATTGCTTTTTAACATTCCAGCAAAATAACCACTGAATGTTCCATTGAAAATAAGATATTGCAGATTCTTTACTTTAGAGGTTGACTAATAATATTTAATACATATGTTTTTGCCAAAAAGAGTCAAAATGTGGGCTTCATTTGGTTAAGCCAAATGAATGACTAGTTTGACCATTCACAATCACATTGCTCATGTGCTTCTGGAATAGAAAAAAATACAGTAGACATCTTCAGTTATTGTAATGCTAATTATTGAACTGTGTTCATAATGCACTAACTATGAACGATATGCCCGGTAATTGCTGGCCTTTTCAGAGCATCCTTGAGAATGTTTGCAAAATGGCACACTATTTTGTATGATTCTTAGAGTTTCAGGCAGTTATAATACATCTGAGGTGTGGAAGAACTGAAATAGATGCTCGTGGTAGGATCTGCAGTGAAAATACTGTTTATCCAAAATCTGAGGCCTGGTCTCACACATTTGTCTTCATCAACTAAAGTCCAGTCCTTTCAAAATATAATGTTCTTTTGGTGTTATTTCAAAGAAACTCTGCCACAAATCAGGTGTTTTGTTTGGTTTTAAAGTCAGGACAATTTAAGAAGTCATTATATGTTTTCTAAATCTTGCATAGGTTATAATGTAGATATGGGAGTGTGTGGTTCTTTAGTATTTCAGCTATATTGAAAGCTATTGTGGTCATCCACGGTAAACCTTTATCAAATGTGACTTTGTAACATATTGTTGAAATAGGAGCAATGTAAGGTTTGCCAATTCTCATTTTTAGAACTAAATGAGAGGAGTGAATGGCTGGCTTTAGAAATAACACTAATATCCTTAGCGAGGCCAACAGTTCATTTTTTAAAGAAGCACATCTTTTTCTTTGATTGCCTTGAACATGCTGTGACATTTATCACAGGTCTAATTTTAACCAGTAGTATTTTTTTTTTAAATTTATTATTATTTTGCTTGACACTAGAATGGAACAAATGATCATGCTGTTTCATTAGTTTCTCATATCTGGCTCAGTCAGATATGGATGTTGCTGTAAATAAACAGAGTTCCTTACCGAGCCAACAGTTGAGATGGCAGATATATAGGAAAGAATTATATAACTGAACCAAAGAAATATATTAAAACAATAATAATTCTAATATGGAAGAAGATTCAATGTAAAAATAAAATAAATATGCTGAGAAAAATTTCTACACTGCATAAATGCTGTTTTTCTTCATTTCCAAAGTGAATGGCCCATTAAATTCCCACTTTAGCACTATTTTAAACTTTTTATATGTGGAAGGGCATTTAGACTAGAAAATAAGCTCCTGGGCTATTTATCAATGTGATCTTCCGACCAATTGTTAAGTACATCAAAGGTTTTACTGTGAGTCATGCTTTCTTTATTTAATAATAATTCATTTAATATGTGATTACTGTCTGAAAATAGCTCTCTAGTAAGGGTATGTGCTTTTTAAATGCAAATTTTTATTGATTTTCAAGTATATGGGGTACAGAAAAGAGAAGGGAGTTATAAGGATAACAATGGGGGAAAGCAGACAATATGGACTGTTACAAGGTTTGTTATCAAGTTTTTCGACAGTGACATTTAGGGTTTCGCAGGCGGCTGTGTCCGCAATAACAATATACCTGATATACACATACTTAAGGTTGCTTAGTATAGTTTTACACTCACGTATTGTTTACCCTTGTTGGGTGTTTGTGGGCAAAGCAGTCTGGTGCGGGAGGATAAAGGTTGGTTCTGTGAGCACGGTGTTGCGTGCTGGTACAGTCTGTCAGGCCATATTTAACGGTCTCAAGGTGGATTTTGGTGATTTGTGGCTTGGTCGTATAAACATGTCCACTGTTTCCATGTTGAATGGAACTGTTGTGATTCTATACTATGGGTCATCGTCATTCGTTCATAGACATGGTATTGTTGAATCTTGTCCCATAGTTGTGTTTTAGATGGACATAGGTGCGACTTCCAGTTCTTCGCTAGAAGGTTCCTGGCCGCCAGTATCGTGATGGCGCACACCTGTCTGTGTTCTCTAGCTAGGTCACTGGGGAGCAGAAGCATGAGGTATGTTTGCGGGCTTGGCAATAGGTTTGTCACGCCCAATTTATACAGCAATCTCCTAACCTCTGTCCAGAGGGGTTGTATCACTGGACATGTCCACCATATGTGGAGGAATGTACCGGTGTCCCTTGAACACCTCCAGCATGTCGGTGTGACACTGGGGTATATTTTATGTAACCGACTTGGCGTCATGTACCACCTATACAGTAGCTTCCTATGCGCTTCTATGTGTGTGTAACATCTAGTGAGTTTTGAGAGGCTATTTATTGCTCTGACCCAGTCGTCCTCTGAGAGTTGAAGGGAGCAGTCCTCCTCCCATTTAGTCTTACAGAGGGGGGTGTGTTGTGGTAATGTGGTCTCCCACATTTTGTAACAGAGGGAGATGGCTTTTGGTTTATTTGGTGCGGCCCAGCATCTGTCTAAAATCCCGCCCGCCACTAGTGATTGCTCCCGAGTGTTGTTGTGTAGGTTCACATGAGCCAGTATGGTCCCTTTGAGTCTTAGGTAGGTAAATACCTCCCTCATCGGTAGGTGCCATTTGGCCTGTATATCCGCAAATGCTATTACGCCTTTATTGTCTACTAGGTGCTGGATGTTGGTGATTCCTGCCTTAGTCCACCTTGTTAGAGGGAGATCGGGGGATGCGGTTCTTAGGGCAGTCAGTGGTGCCCGGGGATGGAAGGAAAGTTTGCACCCCATTGTGGCCATAAACGTGTCCCATGTACGAAGTGTCAGAGACGTTGAGTGAAATAGGTCTAGTTTGGGGACCCGTAGGTGTTTAGGCGTCCATAGGACATCAACTATATTTAGTGTTTTTAGTTGGGCGTTTTCCATGTCTACCCAGCTGATGTCCCCTTTAGGAGAGTGTAACGTTATGCCGGCTGTTAGCGCCGCGGCTTTATAGTATTGGTTAATGTTTGGTAGACCCACTCCTCCTTGTTTGACCTGGGTGTACAAAAGTCTGTGAGGGATCCTGGGCTTTTTATTGTCCCATATAAAGGTGTTGCACGTGTGTTGTATGCTCTTAAGCAGAGGTTGTGGTACCGTGAGAGGTAGCATACGGAAAACATAAAGAATTTTGGGTAATATAGACATTTTGAAAGCGTTAATCCTTCCTAGCCAGGATAGGTGTACATGTTTCCATTTTAGGGTGTCCGCCTTGCACATGTGTGGTAAGGGTAGGTAATTTAATTTTACGATTTTTGCTATGGAAGTTGCGATTTTGACCCCTAGGTATGTGAGGGATGAGAGTCTCCAGTCAAATTGGTGTTGTCGTTGTAGTGTCTGCGTGCGTTCTAAGGGTAAGTTAACCGTCAGTGCCTGAGTTTTATCTTGGTTAAGTTTATAGTGGGAAACTAAGCCAAAGTCGGTAAGTGTGTTCATAAGGTGTGGCAATGACTTCTCTGGGTCTGTTAATGACACCAAGACGTCATCGGCAAACAGTGCCAGTTTGTGTTCCTGGCCTGTCACTGTTACTCCTCTTATGTCAGGATTCGTACGGATCTTTAACGCCAGAGGTTCCAGCGAGAGAATGTAGAGGAGGGGGGACAAGGGGCAACCTTGGCGCGTCCCATTAGTAATAGAGAATTTGTCAGACGTAAAGCCTCCGTTGGAGACCCTCGCCGCTGGTGCGCTATACAGCGCCGCTATCCCTCTAATCATTTCGGGCGGAAATCTGTACCTCCTCAGGACTTCAGACATGTACTTCCAATTGAGGCGGTCGAATGCCTTCTCCGCGTCTAGCGCCAAGAGAAGGCCCCCTGTGTTGTTTTTTCCCATATGTGTCAGTATGTTGAGGATTCGTCTGGTGTTGTCTGAGCCCTGCCGTCCTCTGACAAACCCTGACTGGTCGTTATGCACTAAGTTTCTGAGGAGTGGTGCTATTCTGTTGCTAAGGATCTTGGCGTAGATTTTAGCATCCCCATTTAGTAAGGAGATGGGTCTGAAATTTTTACAGTGTGTCGGTGGTTTTCCTGGCTTGGGGAGGGTGGATATGTGTGCTAGAAGTACTTCAGCCGGTAGGGCTCCTCTGTCATTACTCTGTCTGTATAGTTTCAACAAGTATGGGGAGAGGGTATTTGCAAATAGTTTGTAATAGGCATTGGTGAGACCGTCTGGTCCAGGTGATTTGTCAGCGGGTAAGTCTTTGATCACCGAAGTGATCTCTTCTAAGGAGATAGGCTGTCGTAGTGATTGTATTGCGGTCGGTGTCAGGGCGGGCAAGCAGAGGTCTTGTAGGAATCCGTCTATGTCCGCTACAGTTGGGACCTTAGTGGTACCCTCTTCACTTAAATTGTATAGCTGACGATAGTAATTTGCAAACATATTAACAATATCTCGTGGGTCAATAGTTTTGTGACCTTTTCCATCGGTGAGGTAGGCAATCCTGGAGGCGATCATTTTTTGTTTTAATTGCGCCGCTAGCTTAGCGCCTGCTTTATTCCCTGCCGCGAAGAATTTGTGTTTTGATTTTCGTAAGAGGTAGGTTGTTTTGGTTAACTCTATATCTCGTAATTGTGTTTGCAGGCTCAAGAGTTTTCGTTGTGTCTCAGGGGTGGGTGCATGTTTGTTGTTGTGTGTGGTGTGTTTGATCTCACTGATAAGGGCTAAGTATTGTGCTCTTTGTGTCTTGTAGGCATGGCTGGCATGTTTTATGAAGCTGCCTCTAATGACCGCCTTGTGTGCTAGCCAGACATAATCCGGATCAGTGTTGTGCTTATCATTGTCCTCGAAGTAGTTTTGTAGGTCCTGTGTGACTTCCTGGACTATGTGTGTGTTTGTTAACAAGGTGTTGTTTAACCTCCAAGTTCTCTGGCCAGTCTGAGAGAACTGGTCCTTGATCGTTAACGTGATTGGTGCGTGGTCGGACCACGTGATGTCCCCTATGGTAGTGTCTAGTATCTTGAGAAGGGAGGTGGTTCTGACCAAGAACCTATCAATTCTGGAGTAGCTATTGTGTACCGCTGTATGACATGTGTAATCAGTTTCGTTGGGATGTGTAATTCTCCAAGGGTCAACGTAATCATGTGTTGCTAGGATATCGCATATGTTATGTGATTGTGTGAGCCGTTTCTTAGAGGTGTTGGGTGTTATAGTATGTGAGGCAGAGGAATCTTTAAAACTATCTAGAAGAAAGTTGGTATCGCCTCCAAGTATTACCTCCCCAAAGCTGTACATATTCAACAAAGCAAATATACGGTGCAAAAACATTTCTTGGTTAGCGTTGGGTCCATATACATTCATTAATGTGAAGGGGTTGTTGTTAAGGTGACACTGAATGATGAGATATCTACCTGTCTTATCGCTAATCTTACGGACCATCTCAAAGGTGACGTTCTTGCTTATTAAAATAGAGACTCCTCTTTTTTTTGTGGAGCAGCAGGAGTGGTGATCTATTGGAAACCAGGGGGAGTTAAATTTAGGCCGTGAACCCCATTTAAAATGGGTTTCTTGAAAGAAGGCTACCTGCGCCTTACATTTTTTGGCTTCTAAAAGTGCCAGTCTTCGCTTATGGGGCGTGTTCAGCCCTTTGGCATTGAGAGAAAGTACAGTGATTGACATCCTCACCACTATAATCAGGTGGGCAGGGAGGTAAAGGCTATGCCGTGCTACTCAGCCCCTAGTGTCACCTTATTTCGTCAAGTGCGTGGGTGGGAGTTGGAGGGGTGCGGTAGGGATCAACGTATAACAATACAACTTAAACTATATACAAAACCCGTTAGCCGGGTGGCTTAGTGCAGAAATCTGCCGACGGGTAAAGAAATGGCTTACTAAGTAAGCCGAGTGGGGCTCTGTGGGTGCTGGTAGGTATTACCTGTTACGGTTTTCCTATGTTACCTAGTATAAGAAAAAAAAAAATTTGTTTTTTTTTTTTTTTGATTATAGTGCCCTGAGTTACCGGGCGCAACGCTATACGTGTGCGTCCCTCTATTGATATACCGTATAGGTAATATTTCTTAACAGTACAATTAAGTTTAGGAAAAAAGAATAACAGTGCCAATTAAGTAACGTAAACAGTAAAGCGGTTCTCCGCCTGGGTGGGCTCTCGGCTGTGAGACACCTTGCAAGTGAGCACAGCTGCGAGGGTGCACCGGGGGGGAACTAGTTGTATAGTTCTTGTGTGGGATACATATCTGTACTCCATCAGTGGTGTTCTACATCCTTGGGCCTCGCTTGATGGTATGGCGTCTTCTGTGGTTCTGCCGCGTGCCATGGGACAGGTCGGTAGTCTCGGGGTTGTTCTCTGGGTGATGAGGGTGCTGGAGAACTGGCTACGTCAAGTCGAGCCATTGGGATGTTCCATTCTTTGAGCAATTTTGCGCCATCTCTTGGGGTAAAGATTACCAAATCCACTCCATTTCGTTTCAGTAGTATCTTCGTGGGATATCCCCATTTGTACGGGATAGCAGCATTCCTAAGCGCTGCGGTTACAGGTGCAAACGCTCGTCTCTTGGTCATGGTTGCCGCTGACAGGTCAATAAACAGTTTGATATCAGCAAACGGCTTTGGCAATGATGGGTTAGATCTGGATGCTTGCATTAAGCGATCTTTGACCTCAAAGTAATGGATTCTGGTGATTACATCTCTCGGTGTAGTTGGAGGTAATTGCTTCGGCTTCGGTAATCTGTGAGTGCGATCTAAGCGCAGGTCTGAGGTTTCCAATGCCGGAATGAGCGCCTTGAACAGCTCTTTAACGAATGTGGCCAGATCTTGAGGGCCTACTGTTTCAGGGACACCTCGTAGCCGTATGTTGTTTCTCCTGTCCCTGTCCTCGTTATCAGCGATTTTGCTCTCTAGGAATTGTACCTTTCGCTGCAATGTTGTGTGCGCTTCTGCCAGTTCATTATGGGCCTCTCTTAACCCCTCCGTTGCCTCCTCCAAGTGTGTTGTTCTGTCTCCCAGGGCCTGAATGTCTGCTCTTACGTCCGCCGCCATCTTGGAAAAATCCGACCTCAGGTTAGTCTGGAGCGACTGTAGCATGCTGCTCACCGAGGCATCGGTGGCTAGGTGGTTGTTGGTGATGCTAGGGGGGTCCAGGCTTTCTCCACTCTCGTGATCCGAGGCGGAATAGTGCGCTCCGTCGGCGCCATCTTGGACGCCATTGTTCCCCATCGTGAGGTGGGAGTGCAGCGTCTTCTGTTTTAGTTTTTTGGAGGATTTAGTGGTCATGTCCTCCCCTGTTCCCTCGCCGGCTTATGGGAGATGTGGTGGGTGAGTATCGCTGGTTTCCACGCTGTGTAAGCCCACGTAATGGCGGAGCTCCCAAATTATGCGACTGCTGCCATGCGGAGTTAGGCCACGCCCCCGGTATGTGCTTTTTAAATGCTTGATTGTATTTCACAAAAATCAAAACAAAGCAACCTTACATTTTTTTTAAAGGAATAAAAATCTACATATTCATATGTATTAGTCTTGGTATGATATTTTTGTGAAATGTTAATGCCTGTGATTGACATATACATTCATAAATGTAAATCTTAGTTATGTAAATTTATAAAGTATTTGTAAAAATAAATATACTTTTCATGAAATTAAAATGTGCACATTATATGATAAGACAAGTAAATTGCATGCTCAAATCTACCTTGGTTCCTATACCGCTTGTCTGGTTTTGATCATGTTTGACAAGTCTCCATTTTTGACAAGTCTCCAATAATTCCGTTGTATTTCATTCAATTTTTAAAAGGAAGCTCAGATTTATTCTATATAATATTATGTACTTTGCTACAATTTCAGCTACAACATTGCTAAACCATATTTCATACTAAAACGTTTTACCATTTAGATGATATGTATTATTATAGTTATTGAGTCCAGGATCTATCTTATGGACACTACTGTGAAGAATACTTTTTAAAAATATTAAAATAAGAAAATTAACTTGTATTAGTATACTCCTGTAAATTGTACCATGTTTGTATACAGTATGTGCTTTTTGTAAATACTATTGTTTTTACATATTGTATTTATTTGCATTCATATAGTTAAAGACTATATATATGTGTATGTTTGAACAAACGTATAAAAGACTGACTAAGGCATGATAGCCAATACACAGTATCTTTGACATGCCTATAAACCTTTTTGAGATGCCCCCAAAAATATATAAATTTAATAAAAAATTAACTAAAGAAATGCGCTCCTTAATTAATTCCAATGAAAATGTTGCCTTAATGCCATGTAAGCATCATAATTGTTGAAATTTGACTTTTTATTTTGACAACAGCTGTTGTTAAAGGAATACTGTAGCGCTAGGAATACATATCTGTATTCTTATTCTACAGCCCTGAGGAACCTTATCAATTAGGTCCCCCACCCATGTAAAAAACAAAACAAACAAAAAAAAATATAACACACCTTTTCTTCAGTGCTAATTCTCCTCTGGCGCTGCCGTGACCTCTTCGAGTTGCGTCATTTTGGAGGTGTGCCTCCAGGATGGTTGGCCAATCCAGTACTCTTCATTGAGGAGCATTGGGGAACATAAGCACATGGACTCACTGCAATGTGTCTACAATTCTTCCAATCATTGTATTAAACTATTAAATGATTCTCTATGGTCGACTGTGACAGTATTGCGTGTGCATGACAACATATTATTTTACAGTATGAGAGATGGGAAGTAGATTTCCTGCTCTCATAAAGTTATAATTATAACTATAATTTTTTTTTATTTGAAACCAAATTTTACATGACAAATTTTAAAGCTGAATGAATCAGATTTCATGAGGTATGTCTTGAAAAATATAAAATAGCTCAGTACAAGGAACAATATTTTATTCATAGTTTTTATTCATCGCAATTGGATTAGAGCCCTTAGATTGAAAATATCAGCTATTAGTAGTAATTAATAAATATTTTGTTAGTGTAACTCCCTGTTAAAAATAAATAAACATACTAATGTAATTGAGTAGCGTACGCTACTTACACTTATCTTTTTATGCTTGCCACTTAATTAAAGAGGTACTATGTATGATGCTTTGCCACTATGTGAAAATGTTTTAAAATAAATAAGCAGGTTTATTTCTCAATCTTGACTATAGTATAATAGTTGAGCTTGTGCCATCTACAGTAAAGGCTTAGCACTGCTTCAGCAGTGGTGATCCAAATGCAGTGTTCGTTCTAGTACTCACATACCTTGCTATACAAATAACATTTCTTATCCAGTGTCATATAAAAAAAAGTATTCCAACTCTTTATCAATAGCACAGTGCATGACATGAAACATTTATTGATTTTTGCTTGTTCCTACTGTTCACTGCACCTTCAATCATTGGTTTTCTGCTAATAATCTTCTTACAGTCTTAAAGGACAATAAGGATAGACATACTTGATTTCTCATACTGTTTCATCTGCACCTCAAACACGTTTTGTGACTTTACAAAATCTTTGATTAGGACACAGTACGTAAAACTGCTACATTGCTTCAGCTATAAAAAAAAAAACCTGTTTATGAAATAATGATAATTTAAAGAACTGCAGAAAATGTTTGCACTATATGAATCATAATAATACTACTAATAATAATAATAAATGTTGCTATTATAAGTTTACATTTATTTGTTTTTTATATTAGCAATGCATCTCCAGCAGCATTTTCTTCTTTGTACTACATATCCAGACCAACACTCATTGTGCCAGGTTGGACATCTGTGTCATGAGTTTCTGATCACAAATCCCTTGTTTTCTCCTTATTTATGTGTTCTACGCTACCTGTTCCTCAGTTAAGCTTGAATTCCATCAATGGTTCAGTATTTGCGGATGCATGTTCTCCTGGTTGTTTTGTCGTTGAATGCATGATATTTTATGTTTTATCCATTGTGCTCGATATTTGCGATGGCTCAGTTAGCCAGATTACCCAATTTCCAACCCAAAATTGAGCTACCAGTAGTATTTGCCTCTGTTCCTCCAGCCCCTTTAGCATCAACATGATTATATAAAGAGTTCCTAGCATGCTGGTTTCGAGAGTAATTGATTTACGTGTGGGTGTCTGCTTGCATTTATTTGAGTGTTTGTGCAGATAGATGATTTGGCTTTAATTTAAATCTCTTTTAGTATTACAAAAATACATACAATAATACATGATAAACGTTTACCCATACAAATGTTCATTTAAAAGGAAAGAACCATTACAGTGTAATTGATCATACTTTAATTACTAGATATCATATAATATTTATATTTTATAAAAAATTCAGCAATTTGAGAATCAATAGTCTTAGTACTGATGTTTCCGGTGATAGTTATCTTAGATGAGCCATCCATTATCTCATAATTAAGATACTGATAGTTTGTATTGACTATGTTTATGTGACGCATGAAACATTTACAGATCTGTTGCTTCTTATAGTGATGTCTTATTCACGATGAAAACATAACAGCTCTATTGTTGTTGTTTTCAACAGCAAAAATTTTAAAAAACTACACAAGGTAATGTTAAACAGGACACAGCAATGCTGGTGAAACCCGGTGGTGTCTGATAAAGAATTTGTTATAATAAAGGATAGAAGAAGGCTAGAAAAAGAAAAATGCATTACATTCTATCAATAAATAATTATACTAATCCTAATAATAATTAATATTGTGTATGTGTATACTAAATAAACGTATTTCGTATACACACATTTATGTTCATTATTATTAAGAAAGTAGATTTACTAAGATGCTATTTAATCCAGATATGACATGGCTTAGGCAGATTTATTATTATCATTATTATTACTAGTGGCAGCAGAAATAGTATTCTGCTTTCTGCATATCTCCAATTTTTTCGTTCTGGATATTTTTCTATATGTGTCTATGGATATTTTATGACTCACTTTTAATTCATTTTATTGCACAAAATAAACCAAAGGTGAGTTCTAAAATAGGTACTGTCCTCTCTTGCAACTGTCATTAGTCTAACACTATCCTTACCTTTTGTGTCACTTTACCGCACTCCCTCTAGCATGTAAGCTCATTGACCAGGGCCCTTAAGCGCTCTGTTCCTGTGCGTCCAATTTGTCTAGTTACAATCAGTGGTGTATCCTGGTTTTGTGCTGCCCTAATATATCTCCTGATGTTTTGCCAGCATTATGGCAGTAATGACCAAGATGTGAGACAACTAGAGCTTCGAATGTCTAGAAGGTAGCCAACCATTAGTGCATACTAGAATACAATCATTAATTAACCCCTTAAGGACAGCGGGCGTGCTATGCCGTCCTTAGGGACCTGGCTCTAAACACCGGGGCATGGCATAGCGCGTCCCCGTCCTCCTTTCTACTTACCCAGTCGCTGGTGATCTCACCCTCCGTCTATTTCGGCCCCCCAGGGCAAGGACCTCGCGATCACATGGACGGCATAGCCTTCAATTGCAATGCTAGCAGGGGGAGTGCCTGTAATGACAAAATACACGTAGAATGAAATAATATATATATCTATATACATAAGTATATATGTATATATCACTATATATATATATACACACCTACATATAAATAAAAATAATTTAAAAAAATTATACATAAATATATACACATATATATATATATATATAATAATTCTACGTATATATATTTTTGTAATAATTTTACATCATTTGGTCATTTCATTAGTTGCAATTTGCAGGACCTGCCTAACAACCCAGGCCGAAAGTCCAGGGAATTTAATTTGCTAGCACTATATTTAACCCTGTAACTTTCCAAAAACACCATAAAACCTGTACATAAGGGGTACTGTTTTACACGTGAGTCATCGCTGAATACAAATATGTGTATTTTATTGCAGTACAAGCAAACAGTATTATGACTTTCACAGTTAAAATGTCATGTAGAACTAAAAAAAGATTTTTCAATTCTTCTTTTCGCTTATTTGTTTATATTTTATTCATATTAAATTATGTTTTATACCTAACTATTTGATGATAAATGAAAGCCCTGTTTCACCTGAATAAAATGATATATAATAAGTGTGGGTGCACATAATATGAAAGAGGCAAATTATGCCTGAACAGACATATAGCGCAAATTCAAGTTTTTGTTTACGTTTTGTTTTGATTACAATGTGTACATTTGGCTCAATCCTTAAGGGGTTAATCATTTTATTGTGCTATCAGCACACACCAAGCACATGTCATTTGGAGGATAAAATGTTGATTTGAAATAGTGGAATAAAGACGAGCTTTACTAAGTGAGTGTAAAACAAAAAGGCGGTAGAAGAAACTGATATTGGAGGAAATGAGAGGAATAGAATGGAAATAGATTGGAGTGAGCTAAGATAAACATAAATTGCTAATAGACGAGATAATATGAAGGATGCAAAGTTTGTGTAGAGGCAACTGTTTGCTAGTTTAAATACATCCTAGCAAAACCTCTGAACTGCTCACTGAGAACATTTGTTCCCTTTTGAGAAAGATGCAAACCATCTTTTTGAACAGGTTATTTCCATTCCAAACAGAGCTACAATGAGAAATAAAGCCAAATCCTTGCTTCTGACACCATTCACCAAGCCACAGGTTAAAATCCCTAATACACATCCGCCTGTCGGAGTGTGTTTGGCAAAAACACAAAACACTTCATTTACCTCTGAAACCTCATTGCAAGCCAAGTCATTTGTCCCTAAATGGACAAGTACATCCAATTCTCCTTTCTGCTTTGCTTTCTTAACAATATTATCAATATGTCTCCTCTCTGTGAGCAGTAGCTCCAGGGAAGACATCTCACAAGACCACCATTGTCCATCTCAACACCTCTTGTGATAGAATCCCCCAACAACAACTGCTTTCTATTAGGCCTCACCATAGACGCCAAGTCTGTCTCCACAACACCACTACCCTCAGTGCCTGAGCTTGTCTCCACAACACCACTACCCTTAGTGCCTGTGCCTGTCTCCACAACACCACTACACCTGGTGCCTAAGCCTGTCTCGATAACTCCATTACATTATGAAAATGCAGGAAATGAATTATGTATTGAAACAGACTGTGCAATATGCCTTTTATCCACAACTCTAAGTCTACCAGATCCTACAGTAATCCATCTGCCATTCCTAGTACGTCTCTGCAACTGTGGCTTTGCAACAGTTCCAGGTTGAGTTTGTTTACCAGATAATTTACAAATATTCCCTCCAGTGGCCATTGGAGTAACTAAATTACCTCCATTTGTTTAAATCAGTAACTTTAAGCTTTAAAATGGGAATGCAATTATTTTGGCATATCGCCTGTTACTTTTAAAAAATATATGGAAATCCAAGACGTATGAGGTATTCACAAGTTCTGAACAAATTAGTAAATATATCTGTATACACTTTTCTAAATGCTGCACTAGTTGCCTGCAAATTAAAATAGGCAATATTTTTTTATTTCCATGCTAAATGAGAAGTTCTATATTTATGGAGTATAATACTTGTTCATGAACTAAATATTTGCTTGTGCACTAAATAAGAGAGAAATTACTCATAAATAATTGCATAACAAAGGGGAACAAAAAATAAAAACTGCTCTTGTCCTCATGCCCTGGCCCATTGTTATTATCTGTTTCTTCACGCCTACTGAACGTATCAAAATTGGTATTTTTGTTTCTATGCCAGTAATTTAGACATTTTCTATATTATAAAGTATGGCAGATCACATTATTATGTTAATTTCTATAAGAGAGGTTTGTGTGTGTGTATGACTGAAAGATAGATGTGATTCATTTTGTTCAAACTTTATAGCAGAAAAACCAGAGCTGCTAATTATTTATAGCAGGAAAACAAGAACTGCAAATTACTTCTAGCAGAAAAACAAAAAAAACATAATCATCGCACTTATGACAAATCATGGCTTGAACTATCTTGCTTTGCATGTAATGCGTCTATCTCATATATTAGTTTCCCTTTTACGTTGCATTACTGAAATAAATGAACTTTTGCATGATATTCTAATTTTTCGAGTATCACCTGTATATAAATAATATTGTTTACCTTACTTTTGTAATTTGGTTTTAAATTCACTGTAATTCAGTGTTAAGTGAATAAACCATGACAATGCATTTCAATAGTCTGCATCAAACACAAGCAATGTCCTAGTGATTGATCCTTTAATTTAAGGTTTCTTGTGAACTGATCAAATAGTTTTCTTAATAGAATTCATTACTTATTTCTAACATTTACTGCATGGAAATAGCTCATTTGATTTTTATTAGCTACGTGTTTGCTATTGATTGTTGGTTAATTAGCTATTGTTTGCAAATAAGTATAGGCCTACCCAGGTGTTAAACATTCCTAGTGGGTGGTGCTTTTAGGAGTTATATAAGGGTTCAGTTCAGTGGTATTTATTGATGATATCATCTTGTGCTATTTCATTTCCTGTTTGTATGTTCCACACATGCTCTACAAATCCTCATTTTTAATTTGGAGAACTGACCAAGTTCATTGGTTTGAGCCACAACTTCTCCATGTTAGGGGCGGTAGGGGTTTCGGTGGCACAACAAGCTAATGCTAAATCCTCCTTTTGAGTGAGTGGACAGACGGGTGCGAGTGCACAAACACACATGAAAGTACGAACGCGTGCGAACTCGTGTAAACACAAGAATACATGCACGTAAACAAGAGAACACGTGGGAAGAGGAAGGGGAGGAGTGGGAGCTGATGCACGATAGCAGGGACAGGCAGAAGCAGGCAGAAGCGGAGCACAGCAGTTGTAAAATAGGAGAAAGAAAAGTTATAGGCAGGACAAGAGACACACAGTAGGGCTGGGGAATGGAAGAATTAGACACACAGGGAGTTGTGTGGATAGAGGTATACAGAGGTGCTGGGGCGAAAAATGAGACAGAGGGGCTGAGAAGTAGATAATGACACCAAGATGAGCTGTGGAGGGGGTAATGAGAAACATTGAGGGGCTAGGAACAGGGATAGGGACACACAGAGGACCTGGAGTAGGGGACAATGACACAGAGGTTGGCAAAAGGCACACTGAGGGGAAGGGGACAATGGCACACACAGTGGAGCTGGAGATGGGGACAATGACACAAAGAGGGGGTAAGATATATTTTTTTTCTAACAGAGATTCTCTAATGGATACTGAGACAGCCTCTGTTAAAGACACCCCCCTCCAAGGACCATTGTTATTATTACTAATGGCATTTTGAAGGTGCTGTGGAAGTGTTGGTGATGCAATCTGGTACTGTGGCACATTTTGGTGATGAAGCCAGTGCTGTGAGTGTCATTTAGTACTCTGGCAATTAATGTGCGTGCTCCCTAGTGTTGTGGCAATAGCTTTATGTGAAGTTTGGTGATATGGCAAGTGAAATCGGGTACTGTGCTTGCAATCTGGCGCTGTGATGTAAAAAGTGCTGTGGGTGCAATATGATGTTTAGGGTACAATCATGTGCTCTAGGTGGTGCTGTGCATGCCAACTATTGCTGTGGCCATATGTAACATCAAATGCAGATTCTACATTTTTATAATTCAGTTATAGTGCCTTGATCAAGTGTGTATGACTATTGGGGTGCATTGAATCATGTTAACATTAAAATAGGTTATAAATTGCAATATTCCAATCAGATAATGGCAACTTGATTCTTCTAATAAGATTTTGCATCAGGTTTCTCAATCTTTTGCATGTCTGTGCTTTATGTGATAATGACTATGCCCCTCCCCTTCATGAAACTGTCAAAAAGGGGCAGAGCATGGATGTCATTACAGTTATGCTCCCCCCCCCCCCGGAAAAATTCCTGCGTACGCCCATGGTTCATAGCAGAACTGTGCCTGGTTCATAGTGGGACCGAATCTCCATGCTTACCTTGAGATAGGTGAATTTAAACATTTTGTATATACATTATTAATTTTTTTGAGTATTCTGTTTGAAATATTGAAAAATAAGACAAATCATAGAATCTGTCTCTTTATCCCCTGGCATAAGCATGAAAACATAAGTTCAGAAGTGAATGGTGCATTCTTCAAGCAATTATTGTTGTATCCTACGTTAATGTAGTGTCCTGCATGTACCCCATGCTCGAAATAAATGCCATGTTAAAATGAAAATAACTCAGTAATGAAGGGTTTTAACTATATGTAAAACCAAAGATCCTAAAAACTATGACATTAATTTGACTGTCTAAAATATACAAAGTTGTTTTAAATGACAAGCCTAATTTTAGTGATAGTCTGGCTCTAATTGGTGGTGGACAAGCAGAGTTTAATATCGTAGCTTTCTTATTGGGATATTATGTTTTTAAACATTTCTCAGAATTCACTGTTCAAGTCTAATTGATTATTTCCCCCCTCACTTCAGTGATCTCTATGACAAACAATGCATTTTATATTTTATTTCAAACCTATTGAATTTAGATTTTTCTTTACTTTTTTTAGATTAAAACTATTGTCAAAAGTGTAGTAAATTATAATTGCATATTTGGAATTATAATAAAAACAATTTTATCGTTCAATCCCATTCCTGTATTTTATTCCATGTTGTGTGATATAGATCTGACGGAATATTTAACACTCGCAGATTGGTGTCTCGCAGTTGGTGTTTCACAGGACTCATAGAGTGTTTTGAATTACATTCAGATTCACCTTACAGCCTTTCAGCATGCAACTGCTACAGTAAGAAGAGGTTGTGCTTGGAAATAATCTACCATATCCTAAAAATACAAACTTATTTTCTCTAAGTATATATATGTATATATATATATATATATATATATATATATATATATATATAAAATCTATCACACAAAACACACTATACATACAGTCATATCAGTAATAATTTAGTGAATATTATGGTTATGTTTTTTTTAAATTATATTTGTCAACATATATATAGCATTCTTACATTTATATTTGGTCTGTTCAGTCTGCACTTATAGAATTTTGTTGGAAAGTACCAAATGTTTAAATATTGTATAATCTGTGTATCAGATGTTTAATCTGATGCACATATTTTTTAAATTAAAAAGTTAACACTAATTCCAGTATAGGATGATCTGCAAATGATTTGCTAAAAATTATCTTTACTCTTTTATTTCACCAGTAAGCAATTCACATTACGAACTCTATACAATCTTTCAACGGAAAGTCAACGTAAAAAAAATCTACAACTTAAAGGAACACTGTAAACACCAAAACTTCTACAGCTTATTTTAATGGTTTTGGTGCAAACAATTTTTCTTTGCACGCTCTGTTCTGTAAATGTTACATTTTCTTGCTATCAATCAGAGAGTCACTAGAGGTGCCTCCTATTACAGTCCTGCAAGAGCTCCCCACAGAGATGTGCTGGTATAATAAGCTGTAGGCCTTCTTTAGCAGACTGTCCAATGCTTCTCTATAGAAAACAATTGTACAGCTTGAAGGTTGGAGAAGCGGCCATGGCAAGTGCAGTAAGGGACAGAAAATAAGTAAATCTTATTTATTTTACATTAAATGGCGAGGGTGAGGGGGGCTATATCTAAAATGCTAGCAAGAAATAGTGTTAGGAACACATGTTTGTTCCTTTAGCAATATCATTCAGC
Source organism: Pelobates cultripes (assembly GCA_933207985.1). Lineage (NCBI taxonomy): Eukaryota > Metazoa > Chordata > Amphibia > Anura > Pelobatidae > Pelobates > Pelobates cultripes. The sequence continues at coordinate 263,990,134 of OW240914.1, forward strand.
TCTGCTAAATAGCTAAGTAATGCTTATTAACAGAAGTAAAGGATCAGACAACCACCACTGATTGTGGCTTAAAAAAATAGAGAGATATTCTCTAGTATTAATATACTATAAAATATCCACTTTGTTGTCCTGGTCCCACCTCCTGTACAGAATAATACATGCAATAGGAAATTATCTGCTGGGCATACCTAATCCCTATACACATAAATATGTATAAATTGCCCCAACTAGTAAATGCTGTGCCAAAGAATTAACTACTCCCCTTGGAAATTATAATGATGATGCCCCATCTTATTATTATACATGGGTCATTATACATTGCCAAATGAGTGCACTCCTCTTTTGCTTCTGATAGTACCAATATATGTGTGAAACACAAAAATCAAAAGGAAGATACTAAGATCCCATGTCAAAAAAATGACAATAATAAATGAATCCCCTTCTCTACTCATTTGCCTTCTAAAGTTTGTGGCAATGATATTCTAGGAATATAAATTACAAGAGACAGTGTTAATTAACTAGACTAAAGAAACAGTGAGATATTGAACAGCTTTACCCCATGTGATAGATATGCTGTAATAATAAATCAGATACTAAATAATTATTATTTAAAAACTTACACATTGTACTGTTTGCCACATTCCCTGTGCATATAAAATGTTTTAAAGCCATTAATAGATTCTTTAATACTGTCATTTTACATCATGTTTCTTTATTGAGGCATTTCATGCTACAAATGGTATAAATATATAATTGCCCATTGCAAGACAGAACAATTCACGAGGAATGCTTCCATGGACAAAGTTTGTACAGCATGATGCAACTGACATCATTATAATCCAGTATGCCTACGAACCTGATATATACATTAAATGACATATTACATTGCCATATCAATGAAGACTAATGTAACAAGTTCAGTTTCAGGCCATTAACAAAAGAATGTGGGTGTGCGGATAATAGATTTCAACCAATTTAGAAACAGCAGCTGTGACTTAGTTTAGGTACTTAATGAAACAACATAATCATCTATCGATATCAATGGATAGACAGTTAAAAAGAAAGACAATGATTGAATATGAGTAAAAGAATTAATGAGACCAAGTGTGCAAAAGAATAAATTGCTTATGGGTGTGCGAGTGCAATTTTTTTCTACCGCCATTAAAACGCAAAGCTAAAAAAATGGAAATTAAAGCAGACTTGGATTGATTTTTAAGGGAATTTCAGCATATTATTTACTATAGTAAACAGTTTTTAGTCAACAGAATTAAACTTCTTTTAAGAAAAAATGATATAGGGAAAATGTATCAGTATAAAGATATGCTCAAGATGTTCATAAATTAGTAAAACAGGTGTTGCAGTATATAAATGACAATAAAACTAAAGAAAAATTATAGTTATCTTGTATCTTGTTAATTATAATACCTAATTAGGGGCATTACTATTTTTTATTAAATTAACCAGGTGAATATACAAAACTAGATTCATTTTTCCTTTGGGCTTCATGCAAATATGCAACAACAATTAAGAATAACAAGGATGACGACGATAACAGATAGCTAGAATTATTCTTATATACACAGCATTAAAAAACGAATTTGCAAGGTTTTCCATGTCTTCGATTTCTATAAGAGGAAAAGAAACATAAAGCCATATGATTGAATAGAGGGACAGTGACATCTAGTGTCTTGATTTGTCCATGCGAGAAATATTAACTATTTCCAGTAAATGTATGAAATGTTATATTCTTCTAAAAGTGGATTTCAACAACTCTTATATCTATTTTACTGAGTAACATTTCATACAGCATTATTACATTTTCTTGTTAATGTTTTAATTAGTAATTAAACATGGATGAACACACTAAATAAAACGTTAGAGTGACAAAGCCTCATCACTAGCATATGACAATTTTCCTATGCCACATCAACAGTACTCTAAAAATACTGTTGGTGCCAAATGTATATAAACTCATCTTTCTCGCACGTAAAGCTAAACCTAAATATATGTCAGCTAGGTTTATTAACAAATAAGTAAATTGCATCTTTAACCTTTTATTCTGGAGACCACATTTGAGGCGTAACTATTTCACTAAGTTCTGCATGTTTAAACAGAATTAGTGTAAAATCTATCTGAAATGTTGAATTTAGAACTATCCCACAAATGTAGGACAAACCAACCAACGTTTTATGTAGTGATTGCAGGTTAGGATTACCTAAAGAAGAATGTATTTTGTTTTAATATTTCATGGATTCATTCAACTGTAACACAAATATAGGGGGTGAGGTATACACAGTTTAAGACATTATGTCATATCTCAAGTACTACAGAATTACAATGTTTGCCACATAAATAATAATAATAAAATACCTTGCTTATGTGTTTTTATAAGAAACTTATGGCATGTTTGTAACACAAATTTGAACTTATTTAATAAATACCAGTTTAACTCAGAACTGAAAAAAAGATGTATTTCGGGACCATTAGTTTGCTTTCAGGATCTACTACTATAAAATTAGCCCATGCTTTTACATGACAGCCTCACACTGTTACTGCTGATTTGTTTGCTCCACATCCATACAGCAAATCGTCAGTTTCATCAGTTCCATCACATCCCAGAGCTGATGTATTGAATTGAGATCAAATTAATGTGTTGACTAAGGTAGCATGCACACACAGGATTGGCCTTAAGCAATTAGAAATTTAATTTTCCATAGTGTCCCTCGCTGGTCACACCAGCTCATCCATGTATAGTATATTGTAAATAAAATGATGTAGTGTATAGGGGTATTTAATTCAGACAGGGTGAATGATAGTGTGTATTTTTGCAATGTCACATGCACACAGTCCCACAGTCAGATACACAGTCAGATGCACACAATGATGCACGTATACTGTCAAGTATAGCAAATGCACAAAGTCACACACAGTTACGGGCAAAAACATATAGTCACATGCATGCAGTCAGAGGCAGCCACACACACACAGTTACAGGCAGAAAGTCTGAATTGCTGCCACATGATTTGGTATTTATTTAAATAACAAGTTTTGCAGGTTTATCTAACATACACACAGTACACATGTGTATGTGTGAATGTGTGTGTATGTGTATGTATATTATTGCCTTTAGTTAAAACTTAGAATAACTATAGAGAAATAGAACCGTTATATTTGTTGCAATACAAATTTCTATACAAATATGACCTTCAAAGATGAATGTTTTCACCACCTGTGCTAGCTTTCACTTAAGAATAGTTGACATTATCCCTCCTACTATTATAACGTTATATTGACACAAGGATATTCTACACGTCAGAGCATCTTTTATGTTACTCTCTATGAAAATAATCTCTGTTCCATTTGAGTACTAAAGTACATGATGTACTTTTGGTTCAAGAGATGGTTTAACAAAATGCATAAGCTATTTTGTACAAAGAAAGTAGTGTGTTGATTATTGTTTGCATTGAACGTAGATGTGCTCAGGTCCAAGGATTCCTCCACACTTTCCTTTATTATAAAACAGTGCAAGATTTTAGATGGATATCTTATACTGTATTGGAATTGTAATAAATACACATTTTTAACACTCAAGTAAATGTATTTTTTCTAAATGTGCTATTTTAGAATTACATAAAAACATTCCAGAAATTGTTTTATATATATATATATATATATATATATATATATATATATATATATATATAAACTTTTTCATGTCCAATTATGAAAATTGAATAACTATTTTGTTCTTATCTTTACATATAAAGGCACTAAATGTCACTACCTTTATAATTTCTTTAAGAAATATTGTGATGCTAAGTGATATTTTCAAGCAAATTCAATGTAATAACACAGATTTAGTAGCAAAGCAATAATATGCTAAGCATTGTTGTGTCATTATACAAGACTCAATTTACCAGCAAATAATTTCACTGTTATTATAATTGTGCTAGATTGTAGTAATTACATTGTATTCATACTGATACATTTTACGGAGGGTTCAATTGCTTGAATATTCAATTTTCTTGCTTTTTATCTGAACAATGTTTTTTTCATCTTTTATTTTGTTTGGTTTTATGGGGGGAGGGAGAGGGGTTTATTTACCATGTTTTTGTGAAAATTGAAAAAACATTAGATTGACATACATTTCCAGATATATGATTATCTGGAAATGTATGCTAATACCGTTCCCCCCACCCCCATTTTCACAGATTCTGCATGAATTCCCACAAAAAAAGAGTATAAAAGTATAGTTAAAAAAATACTTTTGTAAGTCAATATTTGCCCCCTTCCCACAGATCAAGAAATAGAGGAATGGTGAGACACCCTGCCACAGGCTCACGACTCGGAATAATAGAGACAGGGACAGAGTGGAATATAAAATAAGTCTAGAAATATTTTGTCCCAGATTTTCTGAGTCTGTCTAATCCAACACACTCCAACTGTCCTTTCCCAAGCAGACCATGTGTTGGCTCCATAAATGCATTCTGAATTATTATAGATTCATGCTCCTAGTGGTATGCAAGTGGCAGCATGTGGGAGAGGAGAACACAGCAGCCAGCTGGTAACAGGCAAGCCAATTAACAAGGTCAATTGTGGATACTCCATTAGCATCTCCATCAGCCCTTGAATCTTGACAATGTGAATGAATTCCAGCAAAATTATATGATAACTATGAGAACAGGCAAAAGCAGAGAAACCTTATTAGCTTGTCCTTTTAGACACTCAGAACAGGTAATAGCTCAGAGAAACTTGAATAGTTTGTTCCCACTCAGGTATCAAAAATGTTTTCGCTTGCTTGTGCCTTTACACAGAGAATCTATACCATTTGCATATCAGTTTGATCTCACCCTTATGGGCAGATCAGCAAGTTCCCTTTGGCACAAGAGATACAACAACCCTGGAGTTAGCCTTTAACGGTCCTTACCAGCAAAGTGTAGCTAATGCCCCTCTAGGTATAGTGAGCACAGTGTCCACATCTGGATTACCTTTTAGACAATAAGTAAATGCAATACTGTAAAAACAGAGATGTGGATGTGGTGTGAGGGGGAATCTGCCTGTCGTGACATATATGTATGCTGCATATAGTATTGTGTGTTTGTAGGGATACATGTGGGGAGGGGGGGAAAGATTGTGATATCAGTGTTTGTAGGGATACTGCTTATGGGATTGTATGCCTAGTGTGTGTGGAAAGCACTTTTTGTGGTGCAGCATCTTTGTGCACGTGAGTAGGGGCTGTAATGTATGTAGAGGGTAGAAGCATTGCTAGGATAAAAATAGACCAAGAGATGGAGCCACAAACCTGGTTACACATCCCAAAAGCCATGTTCCTGGCACCTCCTAACCTTTACCGCTTAACATCTGCAAGATACGCATCTTCACACACTCACAGATACATACATATAGTCACACACTCACACCTACATAAACACACAAATACATTTAAATACATACAGAAAAACACATTCACAAATGCATACATATAGCTATAATTACACAAACACACACAGGCACACATAAACATTTACCCACAGAAGTACAGATACACACAGACACACTCAAATATGTGTACACAAGAACACACACATGCTATGTGCTGATAGAGAAATATTCTTGCCAGCTCTCAGCCACAACTCATGGATCAGACAGGGCAACAAAAACTAGTGTGTCTGGGCAATGGGATCAGGTTGTTGATCCAAAGAGAAATTTGATTGCCATCATGGAGTCAAGAAGGATTTTCTACCCTTTTTGTGGCATAATTGGAAATTGATACAATTGATTATTATTTGCCTTCTTTTTGATCAATAGCATAAAATAATAGGTTGTATGGTTGAATTTGATACATTAGTCTTTTTTTCTAATAAGATTTCAATGTAACTATGTACCTCTTTTGCCTATGGAGACAAAAGAGCTTTGGAGCTAGCGACTCCCACATTAAGAGCTAATGCCCCTCCTCCCTAGTGATGCACATGGTAGAAGGTCAGGACTGCAGTGTGTGTATGGTGGAGCACAGCTGCTGGTGTGTGTTATACAGTTTTACTAACTGAAGAGAGGCATGCATCCATCAAGTTTCTGCCATTGACCCAAAAGATGGCAAAAATTTAATTTTGAAGTGCTTTCAAATCTTGCAACAAACTAGCAAAATGCGATCACATGTAATAGGCAGAGGCTAAGGCTACCCAATCAAAAAGATTTAAACAATGCAAAACATAAATCAGTCTCAGAGGTGCTGCTATGCACCCACATTGTGGCTCCTAGAGTGGGTACTCATAGACACAAAAAGAAATGTGTTGTATTTTTTCTTGATCTTTAATAGCACTTGATGCACGATTTATTGGAGCGCTTCCCTCCTTGTTTTTTTTTTTTTCTTTTTGTGTCTATTTGCAACAAACTTGCAAAAAAATTTTGGCCCCAGAATGGCAATCTGATGTCTTGGCCTCTCCTTTGTTCAAGAAGTTGTTAGCCCCACCTAATAAATACAAATTATAGGATAGGTGCTGTAGTGGGCGTGTTTGTGGGGGGATAATGACTGTAAAGTACCACAGTGTGTTTTTGGTGGAAATATAGCAGGAAGTGTTTGTGGAAGGTATAGGGACTGCACTATGTGGGATTAGGTGTTGTAATGTGTAATTGTAGGGAGATTGTATTCTGAGCGAATAGGTGCTGCATTATCGGCTTAAACTATGAAAATGGGGGGCACATAGACTTCAGTATGGGGGAGTGGTGTGCATTTGTGGGGGTACAGGCTGCATTATGCAGGATAGTGGCTGCAGTATGGAAGGATTAAGGACTATATGGGAGGATAGGGGCTATAGTGTATTGGTATAGGAGCTACAGTATGGGGAGATAGGAGCTACCATATAGGGGATAGGAGATGCAGTACATGGGGTAGGGGATGCAGTATGCGAAATAGGCGATGCCAATTTGAGGCAGGGGCTGCAGCATAGGTGTAGGATTGCCAAAAGTTGTCAGAAAAAGACATTTGGTACAAGGGCATAACGCGTCACGTGAAGTCTGGAGTCATTGTGCAGTGGAGAGTAGGTAGAGTTTCAGCAGACCTCTATTTGCAGCAGTAAACAACCTTACAGCCATGCTGATGTTTCTCTTCTGGAGCCTCATGAATTTGCTCACCTTCTTTTAAATTAAGAATTTTTAATCAGGGAAATGCTTTGTCTTAACAATTTTACACATTCTTGGTTTCCTGCTTTCTCCCTTTGAGTTTGCTTTCAGGAAGTTTCCTCTACTGGTAGCTATCCCCTCTCCATCTAGGCTTTTATATCCAGAGCCAGGTCTGTTGCTCTGGGCCTTGTGAGTGGGGTTTATTCACTAAGGGGTGCATTAAACCGATATTTGTTTTGTACTATATGTTTCATTATTACAGATTTATCCAGATTGAAGTTGCAACTATCATGTAAGGGAAAATAAGTATAATTGTGTTCGATTGCACAGCACACTTTTTATGGGGTAGTGATTTTGGGAATCATTTGCACAGGTATTGTGTGGAGTGCATGCAGTTGATCTAGAGCTAATATCACTGAGCACAAATTTGTTTTTTAACTGCCTTGCACACAATTGTTTTTTGGAGCTTTTGATAATTTATTTGCTAATCACATTAAATCAAGCATGCGCTAAGGGTATGTGTATATACAGTTGTGCTCAAAGTTTGGAGACTTGGTAATATATGTACCATTTTTAAAGAAAACATGAGTGAGCAGGCAAAACACAATTCTTATAACAGAATGGCTCAATCATAAATCAAAACATGGCAACGCATAACATTTTGAAATGACCCTTGTTAAAAAGTATGCATACCCTTAGTTTTTAATACTATGTGTTGCCCCCTTTAGCATCAATGACAGCGTGCAGTCTTTTGTAATAGTGGTCTATGAGGCACCTAATTCTTGCAGGTGGTATAGCTGCCCATTTGTATTGGCAAAATACCTCCATGTCATGCAGGGTCTTTGGTTGTTTTGCATGAACCGCACGTTTCAGATCTGCCCAAAGTGGCTCAATGATATTAGGGTTAGGAGACTGTGATGGCAACTCCAGAAACTTCACCTTTTTCTGCTGTAACCTGGAGGATCAACTTGGCCTCATGCTTAGGGTCATTGTCATGCTGCAAAGTCCAAGAGTATTCCATGCGCAACCTTCGTGCAAAAGAATGCAAATTGTCTGCCAGTATTTTCTGATAACATGCTGCATTCATCTTGCAATCGATTTTCACAAGATTCCCAGTGCCTTTAGAGCTTTAGATCCCCTCTTCAAATATAGCGCTTATGGTTGTGATCACAAATCTCTATTTTGGTCTCATCACTTCAAATCACTACAGTGTGCCAGAAGTTGTGAGGCGTGTCAAGGTGTTGTTGGGCAAATAGTAACTGGGCTTTTTTGTGACATTGGCACAGTAATGGCTTCTTTCTGGCAACTCGGCCATGCAGCTCATTTTTGATCAAGTATTGTCATATTGTGCTCCTTTAAACAATCACAATGTATTTTTCCAGAGCAGCCTATATTGATCCTGAGATTACCTATGGGTTCTTCTTTGTATCCCAAATGCTTCTTCTGGCAGTTGTGGCTGAAATCTTTCTTGGTCTACTTGACCATGGCTTGGTATCAAGAAATCCCCAAATTTTCCACTTCTTAGTAAGTGATTAAACAGTACTGACTGGCATTTTCAAGACTTTGGATATTTTTTTATATCCTTTTCCGTGTTTATAATGTTCCATTACCTTGTTAAGCAGGTATTTTTACAGTTCCTTTCTGCTCCCCATGCCTCAGTATCTAACTTGTTTTGTGCATCCACTTGAGAGCTAAAAAACTCCTTGACTATTTATACTCAGACACTAATTACAATTTAAAAGAAAATGGAAATTAACCTTTAATTGCCTTTTTAACATGTGTGTCACCTTAACAAGGCCAAACATTCATGGGTACTTTTGATTAGGGCTGTAACGGCACCCCCAGGCATAAAAGGGTTAAACTGCCGTTTAGTAGATCTTCCCTTCCAGAGACACAGACACAGCTACTGCAGAACACCAATCCGCCGAACAGGAAACCATATGAATGCCGTAAACAGCCAAATAGGAAAAACCATTCGAATAGGTTTACACCCCTAGCAGTCAAACTGGAACTGCATACAATAAATCCCCCCAAGAACGAGACAAGGCTCTGTTTTGAGGGTCAAGCAGTGAACAGCCAGAGCTGTGGGTTTATTGTTCTTATATACACATTAGTACCACCCACAGGGTTTTGGAAAACAACCAATAAACACATACAATACTCTCAGACACTCCCACAAAAAATCCTCCCCTCTGCCTGTGATACAATTACCTTACACAATGGGTAATGTAATTATCACCGGCAGAGAAATACAGTTTTTCCACATTATTCATAACTTGAAAAGTATGCATCACATTCACATAAATTTTCAGAATCAGCATACTCCAAATACAAACATATGTCAAAATCATCCAAATTGGTCCATTGGTTCAAAAGATAGATCGAAGTCCTTTGTGACCAAATGAATTATGGCTTTTCTGCCCAAAACCAGTTCCACAGAGTCTTCTATACTGGAGATAATTGGGAAGTAATCCAATTATCTCCAAAGACAGAAGCAAAACTCCATTGAACACATGGCAGCAAAAGACAATAAAACACATAAAAATATATAATTGTGCAGCCATTGCACAAAACAGGTACATTCAACATATCCCCAGATAGCTCAGATCTGAGCACACATTATTACTGAATGGCGTTCAGAGCACACACATACAGTTCAATTGCCATGGAGCTAAAGTCTTTCCCATAGTCTTTCATTATACGAATGGGCTCCATGGCATAACTATCTGGGGTATCACCGCTCAAACAGGGCCAGCACCGAATGACCCGGCTTTCGTGTCTTCGCAGGGGAAAATCAAGCTTTTCAACATGGGGCCATAGTCTAAAGGCAGCAGGCGGGCAACCAGGCCTCCTCCAATGCACAGTGGCGAGATTGGTCTGATAATAAATGGCTTCATATTATCACTATCCTTCAATAAAAGACATTTGTTGGGCATGATCAGTCATATTTTCAAAATCAATGCCAAAATTTCACAATTTCTGCCAGGTATGCAAACTTTTGAGCACAATTGTATGTGTGTTTGTATTGTACATATATACAGACTTTACTTAATATTGTCCAAATAAGTTAAGTTTATAAAAAAAAAATAGAAGACAACAACTCATCTTCATATTGATTTTGATAAAATGTAACAAAGAAAAGTTGTTCTTGGGTAGAAGGACATATTAAATTCTACCATGCAGTGAAATACTATTTTTATATTTAGGGTTTAGCCATAAAATATTCACAATCCTGACTTAAAGGGCATTGTAACTTTTAGAATTCTGATTTTATGTATCTTTTGAATTAAAATACAAATTTATGTTAAAATAAATACAACTCAGGTCATTCAAATTAAACTAATGCCTTGTGGTTTTTACTGTGCTTCCACAGTTTACCACTCAGTTTTCAAAACATTCTCTCAGTAGTCTCTACTGGAAAAAAAACTACAAATATGGTAACCCATATAAATGTACAAATACATTAGAATTTCCACATTATGGAAATGTATATGATGCTACTATCATTAAAAGTTTTCTAATAACTGCTAATAAGTAAAATAAGTCTCACAAATATGCCATAATAAAAAAAAAAAAACTGCAACCTTCTCTGTTACAACAATCCTGATCATGTTATAAATGTATAGGTGTATGTTCATTTTAACTTTTAATGAGGTGCCATGTCCCTCTTTGAAACCCTGTTTTAAACCTGCAATGAAAAGCAATGTAATATGGCAGGGTTTAAATGACTGTGATAGCTATCAGTATGAAATAGCCAAGTAAAACGTTGCTATTTCAATCAGATGGTCTCAGACTATGTGATATCTGCTGCACATCGTTTTGCTATGAGAAAACATTGGGTTGGTTGAGATCATCAACACTGATGATCTCAGCCAAGGAGGCGGGGCCAATTGTGGAGAGAGACTTACGTGGTTATTGGTTAAACTGGTTGCTGGATAAACTTTATGTATATGATGTTAGACATCCTTCGTAGACAATACCACAATTTTAGTAGAGCCAACTCATTTAGCAATGGAATCCCTAACATGGTCCTTTAATAGTAAGTCTATTCAATCTGAACATTATTATTGAGTTATGAATGATATAAATGTGACAAACTCACATAATAATAATAATAATAATAATAATAATAATAATAATAATAATAGTATACCTAGTGTTGCATGAATGTCTACTACAACTGTAGAGTAGACAAGATGCCAGAGAAAATTTTGTTATAGATGTAAAGACTTCCTGCAGTTCAAGTGGGTTTAATGCTGGTGCAATGTTTACTATAGAATTCTGTAGTTATTTATGTTATCTTACATTTTCATCTCAGGAAAATAGAATAATATAAACCATAAAATAAAAAGTTTGAAATTGCTCATTACAATTTGCTACAATTGTAATCACTTATTGGTGATAACAAAACGTCTTAAAAAGCATGTGGTCAAAAAGGCCCTCTGAATATTCTATTGTTACATTTAATATTATGCTTGGATATGGAAGCTAGGCAATCATTTTAATGGCTACTAATTATGGTCAAGCAAATGAATCATTCAAGATATTCTGCAAAAAAAAATCAATAAAACCCAGAGATCTGCACAATTAGCAGCTGTTTCTTTCCAGCTGCATAGATGTACTTTTAATGCATTTTAAAAAAAATATCAAGATATATTTTAGACTGTGATAATGTACATGCACTCATACACAATCTTTTTAAACTTTTTCTGCGTTTGAATATTCATGGGCAAAGTTAAACCCAAATAATATAATTATGTTTGATGTAACCATGCTTGATTTAAAAGGAAAACTCCAGTCACCTAAAGGATTTCAGTTTTTATGAAGTGCTTTAGGGGTTAACTGCAAGCCAATCCACACCCCCTTTTATTCATTAACAGTGTACATTTTATGAAGCCCTTCAGTGAGTGTGTGTGTGTATATATATATATATATATATATATTAATTACTTTGTTAAACACAGATCTACACACACTAAAAAAGACACAAGACTTGCTTTTCCCACAGAATTCTCACATTTACAGAGCTGTAATTACTGCAAGGGATTTGGGGTATACATATGCAAATTAGTCCAACAAAGAACCCCCATTTTGCCTTATAAATATAACTTTATACATGGATTCCTTGGAATATGTATGTGTGTGCTTTCAGTTCTATAATTAGGATAATGATATGCAAAACTCCAAGAGAACCAATTAGTTCCCAGATATTCTTTGTAAGAGAAAAATAAAATGCCATGTGTGAGATGTTTGATAATATAGTAAAGCCCACCATGACTATAGGTGGTCTTATTTAGTTGCAAATCAATATATATGTATATATATATACCAATTCAAAAATTGCCAAAACAAATTGCAAACAATTTTAATGAGGTTACACATGGGTGCTAATAACATTCTGATATTAGAGTTATTTGCTGAATTTGAAAAAACTATTTTTTCATTACTATTTTAGGTTTATTAATAAGAATCCTATGTTATTGTTTTACATATATATATATATATATATATATATATATATATATATATATATATATATATATATGGGTAATTCTTGCATCCTACTCTAACATGAGTATTGTCTATGTTATTTGGGGGCATGGTGACAGAGTCTGTGGACCTGATAGCTGTGTCGCTTGAGCCTGTTAGCAAAAAGTATTTTTTTGTAAATATGTTTTAGGGCCACCCAGAAGTATTGATTCTTTGTGCAAGAAGGAGCATCTAACAATTCCTAATATGTATGTTTATGGACTGCTCCTTCTTGCATGAAGGAATCAATATATCTGGGTGCCCTGAAACATATTTACAAAAAAAAAACTTTTTGCTAACAGGCTAAAGTGACACAGCTATTAGGGATGTGCATGGGAAAAATATTCTGTTCTTTTCGGCATTCTGTAATTCGGAATGCAAATCTAGGCAAATTCCTTAGCTTAAACATTTTCACAACAATGGACATAGTTAAGGGTTTTAATGGCAATAACACTCTCATCTCATTACCGTCTACTTAGCTCCCTCTATTAACCACTTCCTCACTAATCCCCTCCCCTCCTGCTTGTAATTATTGCTTATTTCTCCCCCTTTTTTGTTTCTATGTTTCCAAATCACTTCAAGGGCTTCTACATCTCATTTACTTAGAAGGAACACATATTGTTTATTCCCCACCAATGCATTTAGTCACACTGACATTCTTCTAGTTAGCCTGAAAATGGAAATTGTTTGTGTTGTTAATCCTCACGTTTTCAGTGTTTTTATTGTGCATCAATGCTGTTCTTGTCCTATTCAAATGATGTGTAACCTTTCTGTTGTACACTATGAGTTTGATTTTAACATAAAAATCTGCTGAATAAAACATTAAAAACCATATTTAGAAGTTGAGAAGCAGAAAACATTTGAGACTACAGGGAGTGCAGAATTATTAGGCAAGTTGTATTTTTGAGGATTAATTTTATTATTGAACAACAACCATGTTCTCAATGAACCCAAAAAACTCATTAATATCAAAGCTGAATATTTTTGGAAGTAGTTTTTAGTTTGTTTTTAGTTTTAGCTATGTTAGGGGGATATCTGTGTGTGCAGGTGACTATTACTGTGCATAATTATTAGGCAACTTAACAAAAAACAAATATATACCCATTTCAATTATTTATTATTACCAGTGAAAACAATATAACATCTCAACATTCACAAATATACATTTCTGACATTCAAAAACAAAACAAAAACAAATCAGTGACCAATATAGCCACCTTTCTTTGCAAGGACACTCAAAAAGCCTGCCATCCATGGATTCTGTCAGTGTTTTGATCTGTTCACCATCAACATTGCGTGCAGCAGCAACCACAGCCTCCCAGACACTGTTCAGAGAGGTGTACTGTTTTCCCTCCTTGTAAATCTCACATTTGATGATGGACCACAGGTTCTCAATGGGGTTCAGATCAGGTGAACAAGGAGGCCATGTCATTAGATTTTCTTCTTTTATACCCTTTCTTGCCAGCCACGCTGTGGAGTACTTGGACGCGTGTGATGGAGCATTGTCCTGCATGAAAATCATGTTTTTCTTGAAGGATGCAGACTTCTTCCTGTACCACTGCTTGAAGAAGGTGTCTTCCAGGAACTGGCAGTAGGACTGGGAGTTGAGCTTGACTCCATCCTCAACCCGAAAAGGCCCCACAAGCTCATCTTTGATGATACCAGCCCAAACCAGTACTCCACCTCCACCTTGCTGGCGTCTGAGTCGGACTGGAGCTCTCTGCCCTTTACCAATCCAGCCACGGGCCCATCCATCTGGCCCATCAAGACTCACTCTCATTTCATCAGTCCATAAAACCTTAGAAAAATCAGTCTTGAGATATTTCTTGGCCCAGTCTTGACGTTTCAGCTTGTGTGTCTTGTTCAGTGGTGGTCCTCTTTCAGCCTTTCTTACCTTGGCCATGTCTCTGAGTATTGCACACCTTGTGCTTTTGGGCACTCCAGTGATGTTGCAGCTCTGAAATATGGCCAAACTGGTGGCAAGTGGCATCGTGGCAGCTGCACGCTTGACTTTTCTCAGTTCATGGGCAGTTATTTTGCGCCTTGGTTTTTCCACACGCTTCTTGCGACCCTGTTGACTATTTTGAATGAAACGCTTGATTGTTCGATGATCACGCTTCAGAAGCTTTGCAATTTTAAGAGTGCTGCATCCCTCTGCAAGATATCTCACTATTTTTGACTTTTCTGAGCCTGTCAAGTCCTTCTTTTGACCCATTTTGCCAAAGGAAAGGAAGTTGCCTAATAATTATGCACACCTGATATAGGGTGTTGATGTCATTAGACCACACCCCTTTTCATTACAGAGATGCACATCACCTAATATGCTTAATTGGTAGTAGGCTTTCGAGCCTATACAGCTTGGAGTAAGACAACATGCATAAAGAGGATGATGTGGTCAAAATACTAATTTGCCTAATAATTCTGCACTCTCTGTATTGGTATGGGACTAGACTACATTTGGGGGGAAAAAGTGCTAGTTTTTAGATTTGCGCACTCGCTTTCAAACAAGTTGCAAATCGTCCAAATTTCGGCTGATCATATTGTCGTCCAAATTCAGTGTCTTGAAAATGCCATACGGACCTCTCATGAAACAAATGGCATGGACAATGGACGTGCAGGTACATTTGATTTGTGTTTCAGAGTTCCACCTGTGGCATAAAAAAATCTAGATGATTGATGGATATAAATAAATATGTAAATAGAGAATTGTTTAGTGCTCTTCGTATTTTTTACCCTCTATTGGCTACTTATTTTTCACTTTATTGGTGAACCAAATGGAAAAAGCACATATCCGTATACTTCAAAATATACAAACATAATATTTATATTTTGCAGGACATTGATTGGTCCATTTTCTGTCCTTTCAGTTTAGTTTTTTTTTGTGGAGCAATTGAATGGATGATATTTGGACAGGCCAAACTGCTGCATCGAGAAATTTGGTTAACAAATTACGTTTTTTTATCCAAGTTGATTTCGACTAACCACATTTTTCCAGCTTGCACAAGTATACAGGTTTTCAAAAATTTTGAAGGCTGTTTTATAATTTAGAATAACTTGGCTTAACTGTAAAGATGGCTTGACTACAAGGATGTTTTGGATGTGAGTTGACCTTTTATTTCCATTTACTTTCTGTTGTAAATTTTCTGACAGAAAAATTGCTTTTTAAGAATCACTGAAGTATAAGAGATTTAAATCTGCAACAAACAGAGATACATAGTCCTTAGAAACTAGAAATAATATGACAAAGCGTTGCAATGAAGCATTTTCTTAAGGGTACTACACACTACACATCACATGCCACAATGGCATCCCCTTCTGAACTGGTCACAGTGGCATTGGAAAAACTCACAATGTTTGACAAAATTTACAGAAGATCCTGCTGTATCAGCTGCCCTCACAGAATTCATTCAGACACGTTACATTAACTAGATTTAGTTAGTAGATACACAAGCGTTACACAAGCAAAGATTAATTTCCCATACAGACTTATTAAAATTCATCCTAACAGATTATATTTGATAATTTAGCTGTTACATTAATTTTATTTTTTTATTTTTGTTATATTTATGTTTCTTCTTGATTGTTCAGTCTTTCCATAAACAACAGCAGCAATAATTATGCATTGTATTCTTCAAATGTACCATGACCATGTTGATATGTTATATTCCTTCTTCAATGCTACTTCCTGATCATGCCCACTACTGTTTTACTGTACATATGAATATCAAATATAAATTTTTTAAAAAGTGGCTGATGAATCACTGTAGTAACTCTTTCAAAAAACATTGCAAAAATTAGATCTTGGCCAAAACACCAAAATTAAAAACAAAAAATAAAAAACCCGTAGAAAACATAAAAGAGTTAAAAGAAAAAAACTAGAAAAAAATATCTCTAGCTAATTTTATAATTTTAATTTTTTTATTGAGAAAGCCTGTGTATTTTTTTTAAATAAAGCAATGAATAATTTATCAGACATTTAAGAACAGGAACTATTTAATCAATCTCTCATTTTCTTTTCAGTTATAGTTACATATCAAACTTTTACTCAGATTTGATTTAAAATATTGCTCTAAATAGCGTTGGTATTGTAAAGATCTAACACTAGTGACAACCATTTGGCAGCAAACCCCAAATTATAACAATAAATTAGTTGACAAGTAGACTCTGTAGGTTCTAAGCATAATAAATAACCCAACTTAATTGATTATTTACCATTTTGGCATCCATCATAAAGAGGACAAAAGAGCAGAACCACTCCATGCATTATTACTGTTACTAATGAGGACCATCAACCATCAAAATGTTTATCACACATTAAGATGAACTACCATAATTACTGTGTGCAAGAGGTCATTGAAATAAAAATAGCAATCAACCAAAACCAAAAATGTTTCTCTAGTTCCAGTGTATTATTAACATGCTTTATAAAAGTAGACTTGAAAAAAATAACTTTCCAGAAGTCAATAAATATATATGAAATTATAATTATTATTAAAAAAGCAGAATCAAACATTTTTTAATTAATTAGGTTATTTTTGTTTTGATTCAAAAATGAAAATGTGTTTACATTTAGCAAGTTCCCATAATCCTATTTACTCTGCAAGTTAAACCATAACTGTCAACTTAAAATTATTTTTTAATATAAGAATCCTTTCATGAAAATTTGAAAGGAAAAATATATATAATTTTTTTTTAACATGAAATATATGAAAAAATTAGAAAAACTCGTCTTTACCTTTAGTATATATCAGGATCCTTTAGACATATGCATGCACTTTAAGTCACACAATGTTTGAAAACCTACAGTTAGACTCTATGATTAGTGATGTCCTGAACGGTTCGCCGAACGGTTCGCGAACGGTTCGCCACGAACGGTTTGCCACGGACTCATCATTGAGTAAACTTTGACCCTGTACCTCACAGTCAGCAGACACATTCCAGCCAATCAGCAGCAGACCCTCTCTCCCAGACCCTCCCACCTCCTGGACAGCTCACTAAGAATGCAGCTTCACAATGAATGTAAAATGGATGCTGTCCAGGAGGTTGGAGGTTCTGGGAGGGAGGGTCTGCTGCTGATTGGCTGGAATGTGTCTGCTGACTGTGAGGTACAGGGTCAAAGTTTACTCAATGATGAGTCCGTGGCGAACCATTAATGGCGAACCGTTCGCGAACCATTCGTGGTGAACTATCTATGATTTTCTTGTTTCACTTCTTGCACAGTGAAAACCATAAAGTTGAACTGTTGGTTCAATCAGTACTTCAGATTCCATATTTAGTGGATCCAGACTGACAGATGAGTTGTATGCAGTCCTCAGAGCACTGCATACAGCTCCTTGAATCATTTAAAAACAATGCAGCTGAGCGTGACTATTCTCAACCACAGTGATTGCCTGTTTGCAGCAGGTCTGAGGGAGACCCCCAAGATCTCCCTATATGTCCCTCCATTCAACTGTGATTGGTACTGGGTGTTGCCAGATACCCTGAACCAATCACAGTGTGACAAGCAGAGCAGTGACTTCAACATTACATGGAGATAGCTCTCTGTCATGCTGAATGCAGCAAGTCAATAACGTAACATACAGCTCTCTACTGTTCTAGCTTATAAGTTCCTTTGCTAATATCAGTACTAATAATAGCAGAGAGACAATTTTTAGGATTGGGTTTAGGATAAGTAATAGCAAAGGAATCCTTCTGTGGAAATCAGCAGAGGGAATTCCTCTAACACTATTGCTAGGGTTAGGATGTGTAACGAAGCAGTTTTTGTGTATAGATCACTACTCTGTAGACTCATTGCTGAATCCTTTGCCATTTAGGAGTTCAATCACTTTTTTTGTTTATACAACCCTAGCCACACCTCCACTGACTGTGACTCACACAGCCTGCATAAAAAAAGTTTTTTGTAAATTGAACTTTAATCACATGCATGAGGTTCTTGCATGGTCTAGCAAGCTATTAACAGCACATGAGATAAGAAATTCTTAATTAACCACTTACCGCCGGGTGATGGACCTGGTCCGTCATGCCGTGGAAGCAGTTAACGCCGTATGACGGACCGGGTCCGTCAAGCGCTAAAGTTAACCCCAGATTGCTGTGGGGTTAACGCTCCTGTGGTTTGCCTTGGTATTCGAGGCAGACCGGAAGCACCCGATCGCGCTGTCCTTGCAGCAGTAACTCACGCTGCAGGGACTCATGATACGCCTCCCTGCTCTTCAGCGTTCTATGTGAAGTGCAGGGAGACGAATCAGCAGTGATCATCTTCCTGTGTAAAAAAAAATAGTTTAAAATACCACCCCCCCTTTACCCATTTTAAATAAAAATTAAACCCTTTCCTGCCAATTGATTACTGACTACAGTGATCAATTGGCAGGGACTACATTTTACTGTGATCTGATTTTTTTTTTAGCTCCTAAGGGGCCAACTATTATTTTTTGTAATCCTCAGTGATTAAATGTATTTTATGAGTTAATTTAAATATGGTAAAATTATATAATTAGTTAGCTGGGGTGGGTGGAAGTTAGGGTAGAATTGGGGAATTTGGTGTTAGGCTAGCTAAGGGTTAACATTAAAAAAGTTTTAAAAAAGTTTTTAAAAGTAAAACAAAAATGTTTTCATTACGTTTAAAAAAAGTAAAAAAAATCCCACCCCCTTTACCCAGTCCTAATAAAAATTATGGGAAATTAGGGAATTTACTGTTAGTAATAAGCAAAAAAGTTTAAAAACGAGTTTTAAAACGTAAAAAAAGATTAAAAAAGTAAAAAAATACATTTAAAAATGCTCATTAACACTACACCTGGAACAAACTAGAGAAAAAATTATCCCTCGCTAAGGTTCAAAATATGCCTTTTGAATTACCCCAGGGTGTATTCTTATAATAATAAATAGTATGTGTTTGTGGTGAAGTTTGAATAACCAACCAGCTAAACTACTCCAAAATGGAATATGGACACAGCGTAAAACTTCAAAGTTAGAAAAAAACTGGCTGCGTCTCAAATGTGCCCCGTCAACATCCACATATACCAGGAAAATGTACATACAGAGGTATTACTGTACTCAGATGACATAGCTGAGCAACATATGTAGTATTATACAGTCGTAGCACACATAAGCTTTGCAAAATATACTGTGCAAACTCACTTTGTGTGTCAAAAAGGCAGAAAAAATGCATATTATCACTACACTTGGTGCAAGCTAGTGGAACAATTATACCACGCTAAGGTTCAAAATATGCCCTTTGAAATACACTGTGATGTCTACTTTAAGAAATGGTATGCTTTTATGGAGTAGTTGGATTATATAGCCTGCTAAAATACTTTAAAATGGGACATGGACACACCGTAAAAATTCAAAGTTTGAAAAACACTGGAACAAGACTCCAGGTTCCAGTGGGTGGACCTCTCCTCCAAGAGAGAGTAGCAGGAACAAGCTCTAAAAAGAGCTTAGTGCTTATAGCCCAGGGGAATATACAGAGTATAGCAATCCCCCAGTGTAGATGCAGCCTTTTCACCCACACATGAGACAAGGCTCTATGTTGAGGGTAAAACAGAAACTCAGCAGATCTGAGGGTTTATTGAACAGCTTGGTCTTTTATACAGTTTTCCCCACAAGGTTACCACCCAGGTGGACCTTGTGGGGCACAGGGACACAGGAACAACAAGCCAATAAAAACATAGTTTTACATTCAGTCACTCCCATACAGTGTACACAATCGCTCCCCTCTGCCTGTGATATAATTAACAAAGACAATGGACTAACTCAATTAACTCTAAGCAGAAAAAACATCAATTTTTACAAACCCCAAAATACAACATATCCCCACAAAATACAACACATCCCCTGATAGCCCCGATCTGGGTGAACAACATATCCAAAAATCACCCAGATAGGTTCAGGAATTTCCTGGAAGTCTTATTTTTGCCCCACTGTGCACATTGTCCCATGCCCAAAATAGTTCCATACACTCGACGACAAAACACTGTTGGACAATTAAAGATGGCCGCCGCCACATGTTTGAAAGGGACATTGAGCTAAGTCCCAATATGTACAAATATTGTTTTTAAAAGGCAATGCACCTCAGGGGCCATAGTCACAGGGCAAGAGGCTGGCAAGCAGTCCTCTCCAAAACCCAGTGGCGATGTTACTTTCGCCACACCTGCCAAAGGTACATATGGGGGTATTGCTGTACTCAGATGACATAGCTGAGAAACATATGAAGTATCATACAGTAGTAGCATGCATAAAGTTTGCAAAATATACTGTGCCAACTCATTTTGTGTGTCAAAAAGGCAGGAAAAATGATTATTGTCACTACACTTGGTACAAGCCAGCAGAAAAATGATCCCACGTTAAGGTTCAAAATATGCCTTTTGAAATACACTGGGATGTCTTCTTTAAGAAATGGTATGCCTTTATGGTTTAGCTGGAATATGTAGCCTGCTCAAGTGCTCCAACGTGGGACACAAATGCATCAAAACCCTCCATGAAAATTCACACTTAAAAACCTGAACTTGTCATGTCTCTTTTACAGCACTGTAACTTCACAAAATAGTGTCTAGGTCATACATTGGGCATATTGTTTTACTCAGAAGATGTAACTTAGCATAATTTGTTTTTTTATGACAGTGGTACATATCAAGTGTAAGAAATACTCAGCAAAAAAATGCAACATATATGTAAAAATGTGAACACAGATAGGTGTGGTAGTAATTGGCGCTTATTCTATACTTTATATATGGTGACAATTTTTTAGCTGCTGAAAACACTCTATGGGTACTCCCAATACTCCACCATAAGAGAATAAACACCAAAAAAAACAGATAACTTGAGGTTTGGTTGGTATTTCTACCTCCTCTCTAGTTCTAGTTAGAGTGCAGCGCTATGTATAGTGGATATATCGATCGTGTACATATAACTCACCCCTTTTTTTTTTTTAATCAACTTTTTAGGGGATATACATGTAAAAAATTAGAAACACAAAAAAAGAAATAATCGTGCAATATTATATATACACAGTGCACAGTGATCTCAGTGAGTTGAAATTTACTCATAATTTTTAGAGCCTTTTGAGTTTATAAGGCTCTAAACTTCCAAATTTCCCTGTTTTAAGGTAAACAGCTGGACCCCTTTCACTTATATTCTTCTCCCCAATGTAGGCATAAGAAAAGAAAAGAGGCAGAACTCTGGGTGTAGTACTTCAAAGAGATCTTTTTCCAATAATAAATATTTAAGAAAAAAGATGGGTGCTCACCTTTTATAGAGCCTTTTGGTTACTGGCTCTGAGTTTGCAGGCTTTGTGTCAAAATTGGGGTGACACCTTCCCCTTACCGGAATAAAGTGCAGGATGCTGTGCTGAATATAACTACATTTATTATTAAAAGAATATAAAATAATAATAACATACCAGCTAAAAAATAAATTAAAAAAACAGTATAAAAGTAAATGTTCTTAATGTTGATCTATAGCTCCTCTGCCAAGACGCGTTTCGCTTTAAATAGCTTCCTCAGTTGGCCGTGGGTATGCTCTGCTTATACCGGTTTTTATTTCTTTGAAAAGCCCGCCTGTCGTCTAATCATCCAATCCGTGGTATCCTCTATTTGTGATGTCACTTCCGGTATCTTCGTGACTCCAAATCCCCTGATGCTCTAGGTGAGCTGTGTCACTTCCGGGTTATTACGTCAATGTGCACACAGTCCGTTTCGAAACCCATTATGTGTTGCTCGGAATACAATTATATATACAGTTCTGAAAACGGATAGTGGAGATTAATAAAACAAGAGGACTCTTATCCATTATATGTTATTCAGAATACAATTATATACATAATTATGAAAACAAAAGGTAGAAGTTAATACAAGGATGAAAAATCTCTTACCCATATAATAAACCATATAAGAAAAAAGAAACAAGAATTGTGTCTTTTCTTATAAAAACAGAAGAAATATTATGCTTATTTAATAAAGTATAGTATAACCTACAAATTAATCTGCCACACATATATTAATCATGTAGATTTTTTGAGCTGTATATATATCTATGATCTTCTGGATTTCTACAATAGGTACTTCTATGAAAATAAAAAAAGGCACTTCTATGGATAAAAAATGTCACAATTCAAAATCGGCATTTAAGTCTGATGGGGCTAGGGTATTTAAATTAAAAATCCATTTGGTTTGTCTTTCCTAATTTTCTAATTTCGTCTTCTCCTTGCCAATTTAGCTCTATCTTTTTTTTTTTTTTATTTATTTTTTAATTTATTCTTTTATCACATCGTAACACCAAGACAGATCATTTTAAACATTCAGAAAATGTCATTAAGATAAGTTATTATACAACAATAAATACAATACAGTACAATACAATATTCTCTGAGATTAACCCTGATTGTTTCTTAGTCATTTGTAGAGGAGTAATTCATATTTTAGCCTCTCTAGTCATCTGCTTTGCGCTAAAGACTCCTCTGTCACTACAATATTTTACTCAGTGAAACACATAACAATTCCCATGCCGACGGGATTACTGGGGGACCTTTCCTTTCGCTCTTAAATTTCCACGAATGTTTTTATATTATATGAATGAGACTCCCTCAAAAAGGGGGTTATCTCATCTGTTCACTCAGGATCTGCCTAACCCTCTCCTTACATTTTCCCCAACCAAAAGGCATTATGTACCTTCTTTGGGTCTCTTCCATGTATCTTATCCAGCTGACCTTCCATTCCAAGCTGAAACTTAACTTGTATTATTACCCTATCTAGGGAAAATAGAGAAGAGCTCTTCCAATTGCGTGCTATAATCATCTTAGCCGCTATCATAAAATGAGTATAAATTACCTTATCTTTTTGTAAAAGTGGGTCAATGTTAAGGTGTAATAGAACATTTTCTGGTAGTTTTGGAATAGACACACAAAGCAGACTCTCTAGGTAATTGAATATTTCATGCCACAGTTTTGCTACGATCTCACATTCCCACCAAATATGCAAGAAAGAACCCAAGTTCTTCTTACATCTCCAACATGAGCTTGAGCTGTACATTTTAGCCATTCTTGTGGGAATGAGGTACCATCTGTTGATGACTTTAAACAAGGTTTCCAATATGTTCAGACAATGGATAGTTTCACAAACTCGGGACATTATTACACACCACATTTCTTTATCTATTATAATATTTAAATCTTTCTCCCATTTTTGCTTTGCGATGATAACCTGAGGAGCCTCCAATTTCAGTATAGCACTCATTGCCTTGGAAGAGACCCTCTCTACCTTTTTATGATTAAGAAGTGCACAAATCAATTTGGTTCCTTCTAGGGGGTATCTTATAATATTTTGGGTTAAGTAGTTTTTCACTCTCAGGAATGTAAATAGTTCCTTATTTGATAGTTGAAATTCTTGCGTTAATTGTGAGAAGGTTTTAATTTTTTCATTGTTGTACAGATATTCTATTTGAGTTATCCCTTTTTGGACCCAGCTTCTAATATTTAAATCCTTGATGTAGTATGGAAGTAATTCCAATTTAAGATTGATTGAAATATTATTCTCCATATTAGCTTTTCTTATTATTACTTTCCAAAATTCCAATATGGAGTCTATACATAAGTTAGATTGTCCAATAATACGCAATTTCGGATCTGCATGCCTATACCAAAGAATTGAACTCAAGTCCCTTACTTGACACCTCTCACTTTCCAAAATATACCATCCCTCCCTTTTTACACTATCCAATTGGGTTCTATATATATGGAAAAATTCATTGGCTAAATAAATATCATCTATACCTGGAAAACCCAGGCCTCCATCTTTTATTTTTTGAGCCAAGAGCCTTTTGTTAATTCTCGGTCTCTTATTCTTCCAGATAAAGTTATTGATCATACTTTGAATCATATTCAACCATGGTTTAGGGATTTTTAACGGAATCATCCGATACATATAGGCCCATTTGGGTAAAAGGTAGGCTTTTATAAGGTTCATTCTTCCCCACCATGTGATTTCAATTTTTTTCCATTTATTCAATGCATTCCTCATATTTCTAAAACAGCTTAAGAAATTAACCTGCACTAGATCTAAGACTTTCTTTGTCAACAATATTCCCAAATATGGAATGCTAATACTGGCCCAATTGAATTTATAATTGTCCCTTATATAATTTCTGCTTACTATATCCAAGTTAATATCTAGAATTATAGATTTATTTTCATTTAATTTATAGTTCGAAACTTCACTAAACTTCTTAACAGTTTCCATAAAAGCAGTAATAGATGTGATTGGCTTAGTTAGGGTTAATATCAAATCATCTGCATATAGTTTTAATTTCAGCTCTCTTTGTTTCGTAGTAATTCCACTTATTAGATTATTTGTTCTTATATTTATCGCCAAAATCTCCATAGATATAATATATAAGATTGGAGACAGCGGACATCCCTGTCTTGTCCCATTGTGGAGATTAAACCAATCAGCACATATGTTAGGTCCTACTGTCCTAGCCGAAGGGCCAAGGTATAAAGACATTATAGCTCTATGGATCCAACCCTGGTAACCAAATTTCAACAAGGATTTACTCATAAATTCCCAGTCAACCCTATCAAAAGCCTTTTCTGCATCAACTGTTAAAATTGTCATAGGTATTTCTGTTCTATTCGCTAAATCTATAATATCTATTACACATCTTGTATTATCTGAAGAAATTCTTCCCGGGACAAACCCTATTTGATCAGGGTCGATTATATTGTTTAAAGTCGGTTTTAATCTATTTGCTATTATTGCAGAAAAAATCTTTACATCAGTATTTATAAGGGAAATTGGCCTGTAATTTTCCACTTCTCCCTGATCTTTATTCTGTTTTGGAATAGGTAATATGTTTGCCCTCAACATTTCCTTTGGAAATTGTCCTCTATCTACAATATTATTGAATAGATCTACCAGTTGTTTTATAAGTAAATCTCCAAAAGTTTTATAAAATAAATTTGAAAATCCATCTGGGCCAGGGGTTTTGTTATTATCCAGTTTTTTAATGACTTCTTCCACCTCTTGAGCCGTTATTAAGGTATTAAGACTTGTTTTTTGATTCTCTGATATTACTGGAGTGTTAATACCGTCTAAATATTTATCTATCTCCTTATCCTGGGTTGAAAGGGAATATAATTCGCTGTAATATGAGTTAAAACATTGACCAATGGATTTGGGGGAGATATACGTCTCTTCATTCCTCTTTATTCTAGTAATTTTTTTGGAGGAAGTTTTTTCTCTCAGCTTCTTAGTTAAGAGTTTATCTGCTCTGTTGCCTGTACTGTATTCTTTCAACTTCAATTTCCCCATTATCTTTGTATTTTTCTCAATTCTTATTTGATTAATTTGATTTTGGATCTCAGCAATAACCTCCGAGTTCTCTCTTGAAGGAGTTTTTTTATTCTCTTTAGATTTTTCCTCTAATTTGTCGAGTAAGGGAATTAATTCTTCTCTCTTGGATTTTTTAAGGTACGCTTCTATACTTATTAAGCTGCCTCTTATTGTAGCTTTAAAGGTACACCAATTATTAGAATGTGAAGTTTCATTAGGTTTATTATCTTTAAAGAATCTTTCTATCTGGGTTCTAAGAGCCTCCTGTTTTTTTTTTATTATGGAGTATATAGTCATTTATTCTCCATGTCGTTCTATTTTTAATATTCCACTGGTCTTTCATAGTCCATATGTTAATACTATGATCCGACCATGTATTATTCCTGATATCAATTTTCTCTAAGTTTTCTAATGCATTCATGTCCCCCCAAATCATATCAATACGTGAATATGAGTAATGGACTCTAGAGAAAAAAGTATAGTCCAGTTTCTCTGGGTAAGAAGATCTCCATAAATCAAAATAATCAAACTCATTTTTTATATTTCTAAGACTTTTTGCCATTTTAGCTACTGAGCTGTTCACTGAGGTCTTAAGGCTAAGTTTCTTATCTAAAACTGGATCCAACACACAATTGAAATCTCCTGCAATCAAACATAGTCCAGTTGTTTCCACCTGTTCCAAAATCCTTCTTAAAGTAACCACAGGGAAAGAGTTTGGCAGGTAGATATTGACTAGAGTATATTTAATTTCGTTTATTTTACAAATAACAATTAAAAATCTACCTTCCCTGTCCGCATATTGATACATTAGTTCGAATTTCACCCTATTTGCCACTATTATAGCAACCCCCCTTTTTTTGCAATCATTAAGCGAAGCCTGGAACAAGTGTGGGAATCTTTCTCCCCCCCATTTTACGTTGTCGATCAGTCTCCAGTGTGTCTCTTGCAGGAAACCAATCTCTATCTTTTGATTAACCAAAGAGTCGTACACTAATGCTCTTTTAGAGTGAGAGTTCAGGCCCTGAGTGTTAGCTGATAACATTTTAACCATATTCCCCACAAAAGCCTCCCAGTATCCCTGACGGCATGTTCAACAACAACAATAAAACAAAACATATACTAAAACATTCATACCCTTCCTTTCTGGTTATAGACAAGATAAGAAAAAATGGCCTCTCATCCATCGAGAAGGGGAGAGTCATTTTCTCGATATGCGAGAATCGCATTTTCGCCATATCGGTTATTGTGTCTCGACCACGGACACATGGCTGGGAAAAGAAATTATCCTTGAGGAGGAGATACCTATTACAATTATAGACCTGAGTGAGTTAACATATTTTCTTTTAAAAAAAAAAGGCCAGTGCAGCATGTGACCCAGCCTCTATATATAAGCTGGAGTCGCGTAGCGCTGCACGCACATGCGGTCTTATTAGTGTAGGGAGAGGATGCTGCTGCTGATAGAGACAGCTTAGGAAAGAATTCTGCAAACTAGTACATTAGTGGAGTGGGGTGCACTTCATATCTGAGAGTCAAATAGAAGCTTCAAATATCCCGGTTACATCGGAGTTTTAAAAAGTAATTTTTATTTTGCTGCTAAATAGTGCATTAGTGGGGTAGTACATTAGTGGGGTGTACTTCATATCTGAGAGTCAAATAGAATCGTCAAATACTGCTGTCACATTGCAGTTTTAAAACTTAAAATGTTTTGGGTGCTAAAAAGTACATTAGTGGGGTGCACTTCATATCTGAGAGTCAAATAGAAGTGTCTAATAGTGTGCTTGCTGCGCAATGGTAAACATTCTAATTGTTTTGCTGCTAAATTGCTAAATAGTAAATTTTGAGGCCTGTTCTTCGTATCTGAAAGTCAAATAGAAGCATCTAATAGTGTGCTTACTGCACACTTGTAAACATTGTACTTATTTTGCTGCTAATCTGCTAAATAGTACATTTTGAGGCCTGTTCTTCATATCTGAATGTCAAATAGAAGCATCTAATAGTGTAATTACTGTGCACTTGTAAACATTCTACTTGTTTTGCTGCTAATCTGCAAAATAGTACATCTTTGGGCCTGTTCTTCATATATGAGAGTCAAATAGAAGCGTCAAATAGTGCGCTTACATAGAAACATAGAAACATAGAAAGATAGAATGTGACGGCAGATAAAAACCATTCGGCCCATCTAGTCTGCCCAATTTTCTAAATACTTTCATTAGTCCCTAGCCTTATCTTATAGTTAGGATAGCCTTATGCCTATCCCACGCATGCTTAAACTCCTTTACTGTGTTAACCTCTACCACTTCAGCTGGAAGGCTATTCCATGCATCCACTACCCTCTCAGTAAAGTAATACTTCCTGATATTATTTTTAAACCTTTGTCCCTCTAATTTAAGACTATGTCCTCTTGTTGTGGTAGTTTTTCTTCTTTTAAATATAGTCTCCTCCTTTACTGTGTTGATTCCCTTTATATATTTAAATGTTTCTATCATATCCCCCCTGTCTCGTCTTTCCTCCAAGCTATACATGTTAAGATCCTTTAACCTTTCCTGGTAAGTTTTATCCCGCAATCCATGAACCAGTTTAGTAGCCCTTCTCTGAACCCTCTCTAAGGTATCAATATCCTTCTGAAGATACGGTCTTCCAGTACTGTGTACAATACTCCAAGTGAGGTCTCACCAGTGTTCTGTACAATGGCATGAGCACTTCCCTCTTTCTACTGCTAATGCCTCTCCCTATACAACCAAGCATTCTGCTAGCATTTCCTGCTGCTCTATTACATTGTCTGGCTACCTTTAAGTCATCAGAAATAATCACCCCTAAATCCCTTTCCTCATATGTTGAGGTTAGGACTCTATCAAATATTCTGTACTCTGCCCTTGGGTTTTTACGTCCAAAATGCATTATCTTGCACTTATCCACATTAAATGTCAGTTGCCACAATTCTGACCATTTTTCTAGTTTATCTAAATCATTTGCCATTTGGCTTATCCCTCCTGGAACATCAACCCTGTTACATATCTTAGTATCAACAGACATACCTTACCATCAAGGCCTTCTGCAATATCACTAATAAAAACATTAAAGAATGGGTCCAAGTAGAGATCCCTGAGATACCCCACTGGTGACAAGTCCAAGCTTTGAATATATTCCATTAACTACAACCCTCTGTTGCCTGTCACTCAGCCACTGCCTGACCCATTCAACAATATTGGAATCCAAACTTAAAGATTGCAGTTTATTGATAAGCCTTCTATGCGCAACAGTGTCAAAAGTCTTACTGAAATGTAGGTAAGCAATGTCTACTGCACCACCCCAATCTATTATTTTAGTTACCCAATCAAAAAAATCAATAAGATTAGTTTGCCATGATCTCCCTGAAGTAAACCCATGTTGTCTCTGATCTTGAAATACATGTTTTTTTAGATGTTCAACAATCCTATCCTTTAACATGATTTCCATCACTTTCCCCACTACTGAAGTAAGGCTTACTGGCCTATAGTTGCCCGACTCCTCCCTATTACCTTTCTTGTAAATGGGCACAACATTCGCTAACTTCCAATCTTCAGGGACTACTCCAGTTAGCAATGATTGGTTAAATAAATCTGTTAATGGTTTTGCTAGTACACCACTAAGCTCTTTTAATAGCTTTGGGTGTATTCCATCAGGTCCCATTGACTTATTTGTCTTTACTTTTGACAGTTGAAATAGAACCTCTTCCTCTGTAAACACGTGTAATAAATGACTAATTTATCCTTTTTCTCAACTGAGGTCCCTTTCCTTCATTTTCATCTGTAAATACAGAACAAAAATATTCATTGAGGCAGTCAGCTAGACCTTTATACTCTTCTACATACCTTCCTTCTTTTGTTTTTAATCTAACTAATCCTTGTTTTACTTTTCTTTTCTCATTTATGTATCTAAAAAATGTTTTATCCCCCTTTTTTACTGACTGTGCTATTTTCTCTTCTGTGTGTGATTTGGAAGCTCTTATAACTTGCTTAGCCTCTTTCTGCCTAATCTTATAGATCATTTTGTCTTCCTCACTCTGGGTTTTTTTATAATTCCTAAATGCTAACTTTTTGTTTTTAACTATTTTGGCCACATCTGCGGAGTACCACAGTGGTTTCTTGAATTTTTTGCTTTTACTGACAAGCCTAATGCAATTTTCTGTTGCCTTCAATAGTGCAACTTTTAAATAATCCCATTTCTCTTGGACTCCATTTAAATTGCTCCAGTCTGATAATGACTCCTCTACACATATTCTAATTTTAGAAAAGTCTGTTTTTCTAAAGTCTAAAACTTTTGTTTTTGTGTGGTGTGACTCAGTCACTGTTCTTATATTAAACCACACTGACTGATGATCACTGGATCCTAAACTTTCACCTACAGTAATATCTGATACCAAATCTCCATTTGTTAACACTAAATCTAGTATGGCCTCTTTACGAGTTGGCTCCTCAACAACTTGTTTTAGAGACAATCCCAGTAGGGAGTTTAGAATACGTGTGCTCCTGGCACAAGTAGCTAATTTTGTTTTCCAATTTACATCAGGAAGATTAAAGTCACCCATGATGATAACTTCCCCCTTCATTGTCATTTTAGCTATTTCCTCAACTAGTAGATTATCTAACTCTTCAATTTGTCCTGGGGGCCTATAAATCACACCTACACGAGTTACTGTGTGATTACCAAATTCTAACATAACCCAAACGGACTCTATGTTTGCCTCACTAACTTTTATTAGACTAGATTTTATGCTATCCTTCACATACAGGGCCACCCCTCCCCCTTTCTTGCCTTCCCTATCTTTTCTATATAAAGAGTACCCTGGTATTGCTATGTCCCAATAATTTTTCTCATTATACCATGTCTCAGTAACAGCGACTAAATCTACACTATCAGTTGCCATTGCCACAAGTTCATGGATCTTTTTCCCTAAACTGTGAGCATTTGTAGACATGACTCTAAGCTTATCATTTTTTAACACACTTGCTACAGGCACATTCTGTCCTTGTTTTGGGGGACAATTGGATTGATGTTTTATCACTCTTTTGCCCCCCCCTCCTAGTTTAAATACATCCTAGCAAAACCTCTGAACTGCTCACTGAGAACATTTGTTCCCATTTGAGAAAGATGCAAACCATCTTTTTTGTACAGCTTATTTCCATTCCAAACAGAGCTACCATGAGAAATAAAGCCAAATCCTTGCTCCCGACACCATTCACCAAGCCACAAATTAAAGTCCCTAATACGCATCCGCCTGTCGCTCTGAGTGTTATGCACAGGCAGAACTTCAGAGAATGACAGTGTGGAAGCAACCTGCCGTATATCATTGGCAAAAACACTAAAAACTTCCTTAACCTCTGAAACCTCATTGCAAGCCAAGACATTTGTCCCTAGATGGACAAGTACATCCAATTCACCTTCCTGCTTTGCTTGCTTAACAATATTACAGATACGTCTCGTGTCTCTGTGAGCAGTAGCTCTGGGAAGACACCTCACAAGACCACCATTGTCCATTTCCACACCTCTTATGATGGAATCCCCCAACTACAACTGCTTTCTATTAGGCCTCACCATAGTCTCCAAGCCGGTCTCCACAACACCACTAGCCTCAGTGCCTCTCTCCACAAAACCACTAGCCTCAGTGCCTCTCTCCACAACACCAGTAGCCTCAGTATCTCTCACCACAACACCACTAGCCTCAGTGCCTCTCTCCACAACACCACTAGCCTCAGTGCATCTCTCCACAACACCATTACACTCTGAAAGTGCAGAAAATAAATTATGTAGTGCAAAATGCCTTTTATCCACAACTATAAGTCTACCAGATCCTACAGTAATCCATCTGCCATTCCTAGTACGTCTCTGCGGCAGTGGCTTTGCAGCAGTTCCAGTCTGAGTTTGTTCACCAGATAATTTACAAATCTCAGACTTCAAAAATACAATCTACTGCCAGAAGATAGAGAACTGTCTACAGATTAGACAACAACCAAATCTCCAAAAAGTGGAATGTGAAACAAATGCATAGCAACTATTACACTGAACTAAGTCTGCCATTCCAATGAGGAGAATAATTTAAATCTAACAAATCTTAACTTTTTTCTTTATCCTCCTGAACACCTCAGATTACCTCCAGGTTATCTCCAGAATATCTCCAACTACACACTTAGAAACAGCACTCTCCAGAATATCTCCAACTACACACTTAGAAACAGCACTCTCTAGAATATCTCCAACTACACACTTAGAAACAGCACTCTCTAGAATATCTCCAACTACACACTTAGAAACAGCACTCTCCAGAATATCTCCAACTAGACACTTAGAAACAGCACTCTCTAGAATATCTCCAACTACACACTTAGAAACAGCACTTGGAAGTAGCACCAAGCTATATTAGACAAGCTAATGAGACCAAGCCTTATATAACTCCTTAAATCACCGCCCACTAGGAATGTTTAACACCTGGGTAGGCCTCTGCTTATTTGCAAACAATGGCTAATTAACCAGCAATCAACAGCAAGTAACTAGCTTAATCAAATCAAATGCCTTATAATTACCAACAGGAATTCAAACCTTGGGCAATCAGTAACCTTTTCCTACAGATGAATCTTACCTGTAACAGTAACAGTAATCAGTGTACTTATTCATATAAAGAAGACAGATTTTATTTTCAGAAACAACCTGAATACCCATTTAGAGATATTAATACATCTGCAAGAAATGGCAAGTGTAATAAATTCTGATGCCAGAAATAAGGTTGGAAACAGAATGCAACACTTCTACCAAACATGGGCCTACACTGCACAAAACATATCAACGTATACTCCAGA
>OW240914.1:264023036-264074420 GCA_933207985.1 Pelobates cultripes
CAGTATCCCTGACGGCATGTTCAACAACAACAATAAAACAAAACATATACTAAAACATTCATACCCTTCCTTTCTGGTTATAGACAAGATAAGAAAAAATGGCCTCTCATCCATCGAGAAGGGGAGAGTCATTTTCTCGATATGCGAGAATCGCATTTTCGCCATATCGGTTATTGTGTCTCGACCACGGACACATGGCTGGGAAAAGAAATTATCCTTGAGGAGGAGATACCTATTACAATTATAGACCTGAGTGAGTTAACATATTTTCTTTTAAAAAAAAAAGGCCAGTGCAGCATGTGACCCAGCCTCTATATATAAGCTGGAGTCGCGTAGCGCTGCACGCACATGCGGTGCGGTCTTATTAGTGTAGGGAGAGGATGCTGCTGCTGATAGAGACAGCTTAGGAAAGAATTCTGCAAACTAGTACATTAGTGGAGTGGGGTGCACTTCATATCTGAGAGTCAAATAGAAGCTTCAAATATCCCGGTTACATCGGAGTTTTAAAAAGTAATTTTTATTTTGCTGCTAAATAGTGCATTAGTGGGGTAGTACATTAGTGGGGTGTACTTCATATCTGAGAGTCAAATAGAATCGTCAAATACTGCTGTCACATTGCAGTTTTAAAACTTCAAATGTTTTGGGTGCTAAAAAGTACATTAGTGGGGTGCACTTCATATCTGAGAGTCAAATAGAAGTGTCTAATAGTGTGCTTGCTGCGCAATGGTAAACATTCTAATTGTTTTGCTGCTAAATTGCTAAATAGTACATTTTGAGGCCTGTTCTTCGTATCTGAAAGTCAAATAGAAGCTTCTAATAGTGTGCTTACTGCACACTTGTAAACATTGACTTATTTTGCTGCTAATCTGCTAAATAGTACATTTTGAGGCCTGTTCTTCATATCTGAATGTCAAATAGAAGCATCTAATTGTGTAATTACTGTGCACTTGTAAACATTCTACTTGTTTTGCTGCTAATCTGCAAAATAGTACATTTTTGGGCCTGTTCTTCATATATGAGAGTCAAATAGAAGCGTCAAATAGTGCGCTTACATAGAAACATAGAAACATAGAAAGATAGAATGTGACGGCAGATAAAAACCATTCGGCCCATCTAGTCTGCCCAATTTTCTAAATACTTTCATTAGTCCCTAGCCTTATCTTATAGTTAGGATAGCCTTATGCCTATCCCACGCATGCTTAAACTCCTTTACTGTGTTAACCTCTACCACTTCAGCTGGAAGGCTATTCCATGCATCCACTACCCTCTCAGTAAAGTAATACTTCCTGATATTATTTTTAAACCTTTGTCCCTCTAATTTAAGACTATGTCCTCTTGTTGTGGTAGTTTTTCTTCTTTTAAATATAGTCTCCTCCTTTACTGTGTTGATTCCCTTTATATATTTAAATGTTTCTATCATATCCCCCCTGTCTCGTCTTTCCTCCAAGCTATACATGTTAAGATCCTTTAACCTTTCCTGGTAAGTTTTATCCCGCAATCCATGAACCAGTTTAGTAGCCCTTCTCTGAACCCTCTCTAAGGTATCAATATCCTTCTGAAGATACGGTCTTCCAGTACTGTGTACAATACTCCAAGTGAGGTCTCACCAGTGTTCTGTACAATGGCATGAGCACTTCCCTCTTTCTACTGCTAATACCTCTCCCTATACAACCAAGCATTCTGCTAGCATTTCCTGCTGCTCTATTTCATTGTCTGGCTACCTTTAAGTCATCAGAAATAATCACCCCTAAATCCCTTTCCTCATATGTTGAGGTTAGGACTCTATCAAATATTCTGTACTCTGCCCTTGGGTTTTTACGTCCAAAATGCATTATCTTGCACTTATCCACATTAAATGTCAGTTGCCACAATTCTGACCATTTTTCTAGTTTATCTAAATCATTTGCCATTTGGCTTATCCCTCCTGGAACATCAACCCTGTTACATATCTTAGTATCAACAGACATACCTTACCATCAAGGCCTTCTGCAATATCACTAATAAAAACATTAAAGAATGGGTCCAAGTAGAGATCCCTGAGATACCCCACTGGTGACAAGTCCAAGCTTTGAATATATTCCATTAACTACAACCCTCTGTTGCCTGTCACTCAGCCACTGCCTGACCCATTCAACAATATTGGAATCCAAACTTAAAGATTGCAGTTTATTGATAAGCCTTCTATGCGCAACAGTGTCAAAAGTCTTACTGAAATGTAGGTAAGCAATGTCTACTGCACCACCCCAATCTATTATTTTAGTTACCCAATCAAAAAAATCAATAAGATTAGTTTGCCATGATCTCCCTGAAGTAAACCCATGTTGTCTCTGATCTTGAAATACATGTTTTTTTAGATGTTCAACAATCCTATCCTTTAACATGATTTCCATCACTTTCCCCACTACTGAAGTAAGGCTTACTGGCCTATAGTTGCCCGACTCCTCCCTATTACCTTTCTTGTAAATGGGCACAACATTCGCTAACTTCCAATCTTCTGGGACTACTCCTGTTAACAATGATTGGTTAAATAAATCTGTTAATGGTTTTGCTAGTACACCACTAAGCTCTTTTAATAGCTTTGGGTGTATTCCATCAGGTCCCATTGACTTATTTGTCTTTACTTTTGACAGTTGAAATAGAACCTCTTCCTCTGTAAACTCACGTGTAATAAATGACTCATTTATCCTTTTTCTCAACTGAGGTCCCTTTCCTTCATTTTCATCTGTAAATACAGAACAAAAATATTCATTGAGGCAGTCAGCTAGACCTTTATCCTCTTCTACATACCTTCCTTCTTTTGTTTTTAATCTAACTAATCCTTGTTTTACTTTTCTTTTCTCATTTATGTATCTAAAAAATGTTTTATCCCCCTTTTTTACTGACTGTGCTATTTTCTCTTCTGTGTGTGATTTGGAAGCTCTTATAACTTGCTTAGCCTCTTTCTGCCTAATCTTATAGATCATTTTGTCTTCCTCACTCTGGGTTTTTTTATAATTCCTAAATGCTAACTTTTTGTTTTTAACTATTTTGGCCACATCTGCGGAGTACCACAGTGGTTTCTTGAATTTTTTGCTTTTACTGACAAGCCTAATGCAATTTTCTGTTGCCTTCAATAGTGCAACTTTTAAATAATCCCATTTCTCTTGGACTGCATTTAAATTGCTCCAGCCTGATAATGACTCCTCTACACATATTCTAAACAAGTCTGTTTTTCTAAAGTCTAAAACTTTTGTTTTTGTGTGGTGTGACTCAGTCACTGTTCTTATATTAAACCACACTGACTGATGATCACTGGATCCTAAACTTTCACCTACAGTAATATCTGATACCAAATCTCCATTTGTTAACACTAAATCTAGTATGGCCTCTTTACGAGTTGGCTCCTCAACAACTTGTTTTAGAGACAATCCAAGTAGGGAGTTTAGAATACGTGTGCTCCTGGCACAAGTAGCTAATTTTGTTTTCCAATTTACATCAGGAAGATTAAAGTCACCCATGATGATAACTTCCCCCTTCATTGTCATTTTAGCTATTTCCTCAACTAGTAGATTATCTAACTCTTCAATTTGTCCTGGGGGCCTATAAATCACACCTACACGAGTTACTGTGTGATTACCAAATTCTAACATAACCCAAACGGACTCTATGTTTGCCTCACTAACTTTTATTAGACTAGATTTTATGCTATCCTTCACATACAGGGCCACCCCTCCCCCTTTCTTGCCTTCCCTATCTTTTCTATATAAAGAGTACCCTGGTATTGCTATGTCCCAATAATTTTTCTCATTATACCATGTCTCAGTAACAGCGACTAAATCTACACTATCAGTTGCCATTGCCACAAGTTCATGGATCTTTTTCCCTAAACTGTGAGCATTTGTAGACATGACTCTAAGCTTATCATTTTTTAACACACTTGCTACAGGCACATTCTGTCCTTGTTTTGGGGGACAATTGGATTGATGTTTTATCACTCTTTTGCCCCCCCCTCCTAGTTTAAATACATCCTAGCAAAACCTCTGAACTGCTCACTGAGAACATTTGTTCCCATTTGAGAAAGATGCAAACCATCTTTTTTGTACAGCTTATTTCCATTCCAAACAGAGCTACCATGAGAAATAAAGCCAAATCCTTGCTCCCGACACCATTCACCAAGCCACAAATTAAAGTCCCTAATACGCATCCGCCTGTCGTTCTGAGTGTTATGCACAGGCAGAACTTCAGAGAATGACAGTGTGGAAGCAACCTGCCGTATATCATTGGCAAAAACACTAAAAACTTCCTTAACCTCTGAAACCTCATTGCAAGCCAAGACATTTGTCCCTAGATGGACAAGTACATCCAATTCACCTTCCTGCTTTGCTTGCTTAACAATATTACAGATACGTCTCGTGTCTCTGTGAGCAGTAGCTCTGGGAAGACACCTCACAAGACCACCATTGTCCATTTCCACACCTCTTATGATGGAATCCCCCAACTACAACTGCTTTCTATTAGGCCTCACCATAGTCTCCAAGCCGGTCTCCACAACACCACTAGCCTCAGTGCCTCTCTCCACAAAACCACTAGCCTCAGTGCCTCTCTCCACAACACCAGTAGCCTCAGTATCTCTCACCACAACACCACTAGCCTCAGTGCCTCTCTCCACAACACCACTAGCCTCAGTGCATCTCTCCACAACACCATTACACTCTGAAAGTGCAGAAAATAAATTATGTAGTGCAAAATGCCTTTTATCCACAACTATAAGTCTACCAGATCCTACAGTAATCCATCTGCCATTCCTAGTACGTCTCTGCGGCAGTGGCTTTGCAGCAGTTCCAGTCTGAGTTTGTTCACCAGATAATTTACAAATCTCAGACTTCAAAAATACAATCTACTGCCAGAAGATAGAGAACTGTCTACAGATTAGACAACAACCAAATCTCCAAAAAGTGGAATGTGAAACAAATGCATAGCAACTATTACACTGAACTAAGTCTGCCATTCCAATGAGGAGAATAATTTAAATCAAACAAATCTTGACTTTTTTCTTTATCCTCCTGAACACCTCAGATTACCTCCAGGTTATCTCCAGAATATCTCCAACTACACAGTTAGAAGCAACACTCTCCAGAATATCTCCAACTACACACTTAGAAGCAACCAAGCTATAATGTGCTTACTGCTAATCTGCTAAATAGTACATTTTGGGGCCTGTTCCTCAGATGTGAGAGTCAAATAGAATCGTCTAATAGTGTGCTTTCTGCGCACTTGTAAACATTCTAATTGATTTGCTGCTAATTGGAGTTTTAAAAAGTAAAATTTTTTGAGGGGTGGGGGCGCTAAATAGTATATTTGGGGTGTTCACTTCATATTTGAGAGTCAAATTGAAGCGTAACTTTGAGTCGAATTTACTACATCGGTCACTTGTAATATTGTTTCACACCTACAAAACTTGTTACACAGATCTAAGTGATAGAAAACAGATTGATATTTTCTACACTAGAAACTACCAGATAACAAGCTGCTATATTTAAACCAGTGATCAATAGCTAAGAGTTACTTCAACAATATTGTAATTCTGGGGCAATACCCTCACAAGTCAAACTGAGAGGTCAGTTTATAGGGAAAAGTGTTGCCTGGAGTAAATTCGAAAACAATTTCCATATGTCCTTTGCAGACATTACATGCTGGAAAAACACAGGTGCCAACTGCTGTGGCTTTCTGCAATGTGCATACCAGCAAGGAGGGCATGGTTGAGGAGTGGGTAGAAGATGATGTGTGCTAATCTGCTAAATAGTACATTTTGGGGCCTGTTCTTCATATGAGAGAGTCAAATCGAAGCGTTTAATAGTACACTTACTGCGCACTTGTAAACATTCTAATTGTTTTGCTGCTAATATGCTAAATAGTACATTTTGTGGCCTGTTCTTCATATGTGAGTCAAATCGAAGCGTCTAATTGTGTGCTTTCTGCGCACTTGTAAACATTCTAATTGTTTTGCTGCTAATCTGCTAAATAGTACATTTTGGGGCCTGTTCTTCATATCTGATAGTCAAATAGAAGCGATCTAGTGCTATTTTATGGCTCAGCTGTATTTTTTAATTTTTATGTTATTTTAAGTGATTTTCCTATCCACAATTGTTTGCAGGGCACTTGTCCTACTCTTACCTAGTGATGCACCGAACGGTTCACTGGCGAATAGTTCCTGGCGAACATAGCATGTTCGCGTTCGCCACGGCGGGCGAGCATATGCGCGGTTCGATCCGCCCCCTATTCGTCATCATTGAGTAAACTTTGACCCTGTACCTCACAGTCAGCTGGCACATTCCAGCCAATTAGCAGCACACCCTCCCTAGCAGACCCTCCCACCTACTGGACAGCATCCATTTTAGATTAATTCTCAAGCTGCATGCTTAGTGAGAGGAGGGAAAGTGTAGCTGCTATTGATTTGATAGGGAAATGGATAGCTAGGTTAGTGTATACAGTGTCTACTACAGTCCTGAAGGACTCATCTGATCTCTGCTGTAAGGACAGCACCCCAAAAAGCCCTTTTTAGGGCTATAACATCAGTCTGCTTTTTTTTTTCCTGTGTAATGTAATTGCAGTTGCCAGCCAGCTTCTGTGTCAGGCTCACAGTGGATACTGTGCTCACTTACCCAGTGCCACCACTCACTCACTGGTGTCACAATAGCTTGCATTTAAAAAAACTTTTTTTTTCACTATAATAGATTGAATAGCAGTTAGTTGTCTGCCAGCTTCTGTGTCAGGCTCACAGTGGATACTGTGCCCACTTGCCCAGTGCCACCACTCACTCACTGGTGTCACAACAGCGTGCATTTAAAAACCCAAAAACTTTTTTCACTGTTATAGATTGAATAGCAGTTAGTTGTCTGCAAGCGTCTGTGCGTCAGGCTCGCAGCGTATACTGTGCCCACTTGCCCAGTGCCACCACTCACTCACTGGTGTCACAATAGCATGCATTTAAAAACCAAAACACTTTTTTCACTGTTATAGATTGAATAGCAGTTAGTTGTCTCCAAGCGTCTGTGTGTCAGGCTCGCAGCGTATACTGTGCCCACTTGCCCAGTGCCACCACTCACTCACTGGTGTCACAATAGCGTGCATTTAAAAAAAAAAAAATTCACTGTTATAGATTGAATAGCAGTTAGTTGTCTGCAAGCATCTGTGTGTCAGGCTCGCAGCGTATACTGTGCCCATTTGCCCAGTGCCACCACTCACTCACTGGTGTCACAATAGCGTGCATTTAAAAAAAATAAAAAAATTCACTGTTATAGATTGAATAGCAGTTAGTTGTCTGCAAGCGTCTGTGTGTCAGGCTCACAGCGTATACTGTGCCCATTTGCCCAGTGCCACCACTCACTCACTGGTGTCACAATAGCTTGCATTAAAAAAAAAATTGTTTTCACTGTAATAGATTGAATTGCAGTTAGTTGTCTGCAAGCGTCTGTGTGTCAGGCTCGCAGCGTATACTGTGCCCACTTACCCAGTACCACCACTCACTCACTGGTGTCACAAAAGCGTGCATTTAAAAACCAAAACACTTTTTTCACTGTTATAGATTGAATAGCAGTTAGTTGTCTCCAAGCGTCTGTGTGTCAGGCTCGCAGCGTATACTGTGCCCACTTGCCCAGTGCCACCACTCACTCACTGGTGTCACAATAGCGTGCATTTAAAAAAAAAAAAATTTCACTGTTATAGATTGAATAGCAGTTAGTTGTCTGCAAGCGTCTGTGTGTCAGGCTCACAGCGTATACTGTGCCCATTTGCCCAGTGCCACCACTCACTCACTGGTGTCACAATAGTTTGCATTTAAAAAAAAAATCACTATAATAGATTGAATAGCAGTTAGTTGTCTGCAAGTGTCTGTGTGTCAGACTCGCAACGTATACTGTGCCCACTTGCCCAGTGCCACCACTCACTCACTGGTGTCACAAAAGCTTGCATTTAAAAAAAATTTTTTTTCACTGTTATAGATTGAATAGCAGTTAGTTGTCTGCAAGCGTCTGTGTGTCAGGCTCGCAGCATATACTGTGGCCATTTGCCCAGTGCCACCACTCACTCACTGGTGTCACAATAGCGTGCATTTAAAAACCCAAAAACTTTTTTCACTGTAATAGATTGAATAGCAGTTAGTTGTCTGCAAGCGTCTGTGTGTCAGGCTCGCAGCGTATACTGTGCCCACTTGCCCAGTGCCACCACTCACTCACTAGTGTCACAATAGCGTGCATTTAAAAACCCCAAAACTTTTTTCACTGTTATAGATTGAATAGCATTTAGTTGTCTTCAAGCGGGTGTGTCAGGCCTACAACGTGTACTCTGCCAACCTTTGCCAGTTCAAAGTGCCACTCTTATCTGGTGTCACAATAGCTGGCATTTAAAAACAAAAAAACTTGTTTCTCTGTTATAGATTGAATAGCAGTTAGTTGTCTCAAAGCGGGTGTGTCAGCCCTACAGCGTGTACTCGCCAGCCTCTGCCAGTTCACAGTGCCACTCATAACTGGTGTCACAATAGTTTGCATTTAAAAACAAAAAACTTTTTTCACTGTTATAGATTGACTAGCAGTTAGTTGTCTTCAAGCGGGTGTGTCAGGCCTACAGCATGTACTCTGTCAACCTCTGCTATTTCACAGTGCCACTCATATCTGGTGTCACAGTAGTTTGCACGCATAGTACCACTAATCGAAAAAAAAATGACAGGCAGAGGCAGGCCACCCCTACACTGCGCATTGGGTAAACCTGCTGACGGCTGCCAAGAATGGAATGCGTGGCTCTGCAGAGGAGTTGGTGACACCGCCACGACTTGCAGGCAGGCCTGCTGCCACCTACTCTACTCCTTCTACTCCATCCTCTTCCATAACCTCCTCGGCTGAGTCCTCTTCTGCTTCTGGGTCTTGCTCCACATCAACGGATAGGGGACGTAATAGGGATTAAACTGATAAGAATAGTACTACTTAACACACCACTCCTATCTGGTGGCACATTAGATTGCACGCGCAGTGCCCCAAATTTGAAGTAGGAGGTGTGACGAAGTGCCCTACGCCACTTGGTCCTGGAGAGGCCTACTTGCCAGCCTCCTCCCCTGTGACTATGACTCTTTCATGTATCTGGCTTTAAAGCCCCTAGTCTACCTTCAGACAGACTATTTATGTAGGCTGCTTTATTTATCTTATGTTTTAGTCACCCTGTACCCATTATAGGTGCAGGGTGTGTGTTATGTAATTGTTTATAGTGTGTGTGTGTGTGTGTGTGTACTGTGTAATGTATTGCCTGCTCTCTTGTATTGTTGAGGTTTGCTACCAACTAGGTGGGTTTGGCTATGGAGCTTGTCTAGTGCCCTCTGTTGGTAGCAACAGCAATATGCACTACCTGAATTGCAAGACTGGTTCATTTGCATATTCAGGTAGATTTGCATATTGCTAATTCTGCAGGCAGGTGAGATATTTACTGTTAAATATTGTCTCCCCCCACCCCTTTAAAAATGTACCATTGTGTTGTGATAAGTCACCGTGTGTTGCTTGATATGGTTTGACTGTTTGTGATTTTATTGAGGTTTCACAACAATGTTATTGTGGTGACCCTATTGGCTGGTCCCAAGGGAAATAAAGGTTTTGACAGTTCTTCTTGATCCCTCTAAACGTAGCCTTGTCTTGTTATTGGAGGGAGCTGTTATAATCACACTGGGGATTGCTATGCTCTGCATGGTCCGTTGAGCTTGAGTCACTTAGTTCTTTTAAGAGCTTGTTGCTGACACGCTCTCCTTGGAGGAGAGGTCTTCACCACACAGTCCTGGATGCTGGAGATTCATACAGGGTGGAAGGGAGAGTTCTTTCCCACACAGTCCTGGAGGACAGAAGCTGATCCAGGGTGGAAGGAAGACGGCGAGACTCCAGTCAAGATACGGAGTCTGCGGTGGTTGCGGTGTCTGCTGCAGTGCTTGGAGTCCTCAGGAAGCGCTAGGAGCATCCGTCAATGGAGGGTACTCGGTCGGAGTACAGGGAGCTCCGTTACAGGAGGACCGACCAAGCATCTTTTTCCATCTCCCGGTTCCTAAAATCGATGACATATACACGTCCCCTGATAGGGGACGTAACAGGGATTAAACTGATAGGAATAGTACTACTTAACACACCTTATAATAACGCAGAGAGAGGCAATGCAGAGAGAGGAGTCTGAAGAAGAGGAGTCAGAGGAGGAAGGTGGCTTTGAGGAGGTGGAAGACCAAACACAGCAGGCGTCCCAGGGGGCTTGTTGTCACCTTTTGTGTACCCTTGGTGTTGTATGTGGCTGGGTAGAGGAAGAGACCTTCATGACCTCTGAGGACAAGGAATGGGACATGGCTAGCTTGGTATCCAACCTTGTGCAAATGGGGAGTTTGCGGTTGTGCAAATGGACTGTTTGTGGTTGTTTGCGGTGCGTTAAACGGGGAGTTTGATCTGTCACTGTGAAGCGGGCGTAACCCTTACTCTACCTGATCGATACAACATCATACAGTAGGTCCCCCCTCATTATTTTTATGGCCCCCACCCACCGCTCACGGGTGGGGGTGGGCGGGAGGACAGTAGGTCCCCCCCCATTGAGATTTATGGCCCCCACCCACCGTGCAGGGATGGGGGCCGGG
Source organism: Pelobates cultripes (assembly GCA_933207985.1). Lineage (NCBI taxonomy): Eukaryota > Metazoa > Chordata > Amphibia > Anura > Pelobatidae > Pelobates > Pelobates cultripes. The sequence goes on from OW240914.1 coordinate 264,033,661, forward strand.
GGGGAGGACAGTAGGTCCCCCCTTATCCTTATTTACTGAATATTCCCCTGTATAACAATGTTTGGCATTGAGTGAATATTCCCTATTCTGCTGTGTGTCAGTGTGTATCAGGGGCTCTGAGGACAGGTGTCAATCCATATCTGTCAAGTGACCCTATGTAGGAGAAACAGTCTCTATTCTGCTCTGTGTCAGTGTGTATCATGGTCCCTGAGGACAGGTGTCAATCCATATCTGCCAAGTGACCCTATGTAGGGGGAACAGTCTCTATTCTGCTCTGTGTCAGTGTGTATCAGGGATCTCTGAGGACAGGTGTCAATCCATATCTGCCAAGTGACCCTATGTAGGAGGAACAGTCCCTATTCTGCTCTGTGTCAGTGTGTATCAGGGTCTCTGAGGACAGGTGTCAATCCATATCTGCCAAGTGACCCTATGTAGGGGGAACAGTCTCTATTCTGCTCTGTGTCAGTGTGTATCATGGATCTCTGAGGACAGGTGTCAATCCATATCTGCCAAGTGACCCTATGTAGGGGGAACAGTCTCTATTCTGCTCTGTGTCAGTGTGTATCAGGGATCCTGAGGATAGGTGTCAATCCATACCTGCCAAGTGACCCTATGTAGGGGGAACAGTCCCTATTGTGCTCTGTGTCAGTGTGTATCAGGGATCCTGAGGACAGGTGTCAATCCATATCTGCCAAGTGACCCTATGTAGGGCGAACAGTCTCTATTCTGCTCTGTGTCAGTGTGTATCATGGTCTCTGAGGACAGGTGTCAATCCATATCTGCCAAGTGACCCCATGTAGGAGGAACAGTCCCTATTCTGCTCTGTGTCAGTGTGTATCAGGGATCCTTAGGACAGGTGTCAATCCATATCTGCCAAGTGACCCTATGTAGGGGGAACAGTCTCTATTCTGCTCTGTGTCAGTGTGTATCATGGTCTCTGAGGACAGGTGTCAATCCATATCTGCCAAGTGACCATATGTAGGGGTAACAGTCTCTATTCTGCTCTGTGTCAGTGTGTATCATGGTCTCTGAGGACAGGTGTCAATCCATATCTGCCAAGTGACCCTATGTAGGGGGACCAGTCCCTATTCTGCTCTGTGTCAGTGTGTATCAGGGAACCTTAGGACAGGTGTCAATCCATATCTGCCAAGTGACCCGATGTAGGGGGAACAGTCCCTATTCTGTTCTGTGTCAGTGTGTATCAGGGATCCTTAGGACAGGTGTCAATCCATATCTGCCAAGTGACCCCATGTTGGGGTAACATTCCCTATTCTGCTCTGTGTCAGTGTGTATCAGGGATCCTTAGGACAGGTGTCAATCCATATCTGCCAAGTGACCCTATGTAGGGGGAATAGTCTCTATTCTGCTCTGTGTCAGTGTGTATCATGGTCTCTGAGGACAGGTGTCAATCCATATCTGCCAAGTGACCCTATGTAGGGGGAACAGTCTCTATTCTGCTCTGTGTCAGTGTGTATCAAGGGCTCTGAAGACAGGTGTCAATCCATATCTGCCAAGTGACCCTATGTAGGGGGAACAGTCCCTATTCTGCTCTGTGTCAATATGTCATATGTCAGGTATCAATCCATATCCATTGTGATTTAGGAATGTTAGGTGATTTCTGCCCTTTATGGATTAAAACCAGACTCTGCATCAACTGTGTAATTTTCCATGGGAGTTTTGCCATGGATCCCCCTCCGGCATGCCACAGTCCAGGTGTTAGTCCCCTTGAAACAACTTTTCCATCACTATTGTGGCCAGAAAGAGTCCCTGTGTGTTTTAAAATTCGCCTGCCCATTGAAGTCTATGGCGGTTCGCCCGGTTCGCGAACATTTGCGGAAGTTAGCGTTCGCCGTTCGCGAACCGAAAATTTCGTGTTCGCGACATCACTACTCTTACCCCCATTTTACTTGCTTTTGCAGCTCTCTAGCTCTTTCAAATTGTTTTTTAGAGGGATTTTTGTGGCCAAAAGTTCGGATCGCCATTGACTTCAATCGGGTTCGGGGTCAAGTTCGAGCCCGAACCTGGACTTTTTTTCAAAGTTCAGCCGAACCTGCTGGACCCGGAAATCCAGGTGTCCGCTCAACTCTAGTCCAAATTCCTGTAGGTACTATAAAACAATTCAAAATGTCTTTTATGAGTGGACTTATTTTCCCCAGGGGTAAGCATGTCATCAAACATGCAATGTGTGTGGTATATCTGCCAGTTTCTCATCCATTATGAGTTGCCACACTGCAGGCACATGGACAATTCCAAACACGATCCATGTATACTGAAAAAGTCCATTGTGAATGTTGATTAACAAGTGTCTGGAGTCTGGGTGTACCTCCAACTGTAAGTTGAAAAGAAAATCCCCTCCACAAGAGACCTAAACAACTCTTTAATTCATGATAAGGGATATTGATCAATATTTAATTGGAGTTTAGTGCTGCTCTAAAAATCTCAGAAAATGTAAATATCCCTATTTTTTCCTGACAGTAACCATTGGGGAAGCCATTTCACAGCTGTGAAAGGGAATAGTAGTAGCTTGATGCAATTGTTTTAGTTTTGCGATAACCTTGGCTTGCCAAAACATTTGATTCAGGATCTACCAAAGAATGGTGGTCCTCATTTAGTAGTCAAAGTAATATAGTTATACCATTAAATGACATAGTAGTAGTAGGTAATACTCATCCAGTAGGTTTTGTTATATAATTTGAATATGTTTGCAAGGTGACAGCTGTTGGAACTATTGGGTGTTCTAGCCCCAGCATGTCCCAATCAGCAGAAACTGAATAGCTACTTCCATAGTGAGAAATTTACCATCTATATTTATACCATCATTGATATTGTCTGCAGATATTACTAAGACTCTGGAACTTGGATTTCATTCAACCTTTCACTCACCCTCAACTCTTAGACATTCCCAAGGGCATGTACTGTTGTTCTTAAAGCCACAGTCTTCTCAACAAAAACATTCACACATTTAATTATGCATTTTGTTTTATTGTGCATATATTTAAAGACAGTTTGCAAAAGCTGCAGATCTTTCTATTTTCTATTGAAATCTGCACTTTTCAAAAATAGCTACTCTTTTCAAGCTGAAGTTTTTTAGGGTTCTGGAGAGTACTTTTAACTAATACAAACAAGCAAACTGGAACTCCAACTCACTTCCATTAGTGCAGACCATCATTTTGATTTTTCTGTATACCGATGACCTCTGGCACCCGGCATTAATGACAACATTATAATTCAGCCAGGAAACTTTGGATCTGTATATGTATTGCTTTTTAATAAACAATTCCCATAGAAGATATTACTCTCAAAAGCCACATTGACATGAATCTGGCAAAACACAAAATTACTGTTTTATACTTTGTATACCCTGTTGCTACCTTCTGCTCAGGTCAATCACACGGTCAAACACTAAACATGATAATAAACCATGAATCTTTTTACTGATTACCTAACAAAACTAATGTTGGCATCTACAGCTATTTTAATGCAGTTTACTAAATCAAGTTAAATGAAATGTGAGATGTGTTCAATATGTACAGATCTTTAAAATTGCCTTTAACAATATATAATGTAAAGGTTTAATTAATAATAAACCAATGTATCCAGTTTTACCATGTGTTAAATACCACTGGCCAATAAACAAATAAGTGTATAATCAAACTACAATAAATATATATTATCTTTAGCAATGAATTATGTCCAGAGCTAATGACTATTCTCCAAAGGAATTAAAATAACTAATTAGCTTTGAAAGCACTGAAGTGGAGACAGGTCTGGACAAAATTCATCAATGGTGTTATGATAAATGTACACTCAATTAGAGTTTTCATACAAATGATTCTATTCATTATACTTTGGATTTTGATAACTTAAAAGCATCATTTCCATACAAAAAAAAAAAAATCATAGAAATGTATTAATGCATTTTTGTGTTCATTTAGTTTGTTTTAAGTTTGGGTATGTCTCATATAACATAGTTGCAACTTACAAACTGAGTGTTTTGGTTTTTCAAAGTTTTTGGAGAGGTATTGCATTATTATTACATTTTTATTAAAGTTTAAAAGTCCCAAAATTAAAAAAAATGTTATACAAAAATATAAGTAAGCTACCCAGGCTCTTTTCCCAGAGAGATTTTGACATTTTTCTTGTAGCCATTTTATCACAATTTGTTTGCAGAAATTACAGATATTGTGTTCCCTTTTCCTGAATATACAATATTCCCTCATGATTAAGTCTGCCAAAGGTTTGAGAAGTTAACAACTTCATCTAAATTAAGTTGTTATGGTGCCAGGAGAACCTTCAAGGAACAGTTTCACATCAAAGTTGGCTCCAGTAACGATGGCTTCTGAACAACTTCATCTAAATTAAGTTGTTATGGTGTCAGGAGAACCCTCAAGGAGTTAAACCGTTCTTGAACAATTTAGCATCAAAGTTGGCTCCAGTAACGATGGCTTCTGAATTTTAAGATTCAGAGTGCTGCCGGGCAGGGGTGCCTCTGATTGTCTGAAAGTGGTCACTTAATGCTCTCATGCAGTCAGAGACTCCTCATTCACAAAACTGGCTTGAAAATAAATAAAGCTTTTCCAGCCAGATGTGGTCAGGGGGAGTGGACATCGCCACTGAAGGCAACTTTGGGGTTAAACTGTTTGAGAACAGTTTAACCGCTTGAGATAAGAGAACCTCCCGGGGGGCTCTTGGCATCACAACAACTTAATTTGGATGAAGATGTTTTGGTACCTGGAGTGTTTCTTTAAAGATCCAAACAACAGACCTTCCCATTTTCAGTTTATAAACATTGAATTGTGATGCAATGTGGGCAATAAATGACAATGGGGGGACCTATTGTCCACTCCCCTGGTCCCCACCCCTGCTTGGTGGGTGGGGGCCCTAAATAAGGATAAGGGGGGAACCTACTGTCCTCCCCCTGGCCCCCACCCCTGAGCAGTGGGTGGGGGCCCTAAAAAACAATAAGGGGGGATCTACTGTTCTCCCCCCCGGCCCCCACCCCTGAGCGGTGGGTGGTGGCCATAAAAAAAAATAGGGGGGAACTACTGTCCTCTCCCCGGCCCCCACCCCTGAGCGGTGGGTGGGGGCCCTATATAAGAATTGTGCGGAACTTACTGTCCCCCCCAGCCCCCACCCCTGAGCAGTGGGTGGGGGCCCTAAAAAACAATAAGGGGGATCTACTGTCCTCCCCCCGTCCCCACCCCTGAGTGGTGGGTGGGGGCCTTATATAAGAATGGTGGTGGGGGGACCTACTGTTCTCCCCCCTGGCCCCCACCCCTGAGCGGTGGGTAGGGGCCTTAAAAAACAATAGAGGGGGACCTACGCCCCGCCCTGCAATTAGGCTAAGAACACTCTGATTGGTTGGTTTAAGCCAATCAGAGTGCTCTTCGTCATTTTACACAGCGTGGGAAAATTCCAAAGAACTTTCCCACGCTATGTAAAATGACACAGAGCACTATGATTGGTTAGATTTCAAGCCATCCAATTAGAGTGGTCTGTGTCATTTTACACAGCGTGGGAAAGTTCTTTGGAATATTCCCACGCTGTGTAAAATGACTCAGAGCACTATGATTGGTTAGATTTCAAACCATCAATCAGAGTGGTCTGTGTCATTTTACACAGCGTGGGAAAGTTCTTTGGAATTTTTCCACACTGTGTAAAATGACACAGAGCACTATGATTGGTTAGATTTCAAGCCATCCAATCAGAGTGGTCTGTGTCATTTTACACAGCGTGGGAAAGTTCCACACTGTGTAAAATGACAAAGAGCACTCTGATTGGCTTAAACTAACCTATCAGAGTGTTCTTAGCATAATTGCAGGGTGGGGCAAGGCTTTATAAGCCTTCCCTCGTCCTGCAGAGCTCAGTCTGCGCGGAGTCCTCCTTGGGTGACAATGGATTCATTTTTTTAGCGTCTGTTTTTTTCTTTTTGTCATGATTTTTTTTTGCGTTCTGTTTTTTTTTTTTATTTTAAGTTCAACGGGTATGATGGTTTTTTATTTGGGCTTTTTTGGGGCTGAAAAATTAAGATTTTAGAAAAAAGAAGACATCAAATGGTAAGTTTAATTTTTCTTTACAGGTTAGTTATTTTATTCCCCCCTCACTATTTTTAGGGTTTTATTACTATTTTTAGTTTTATTTAGGTGGGGGGGGTGACTTGGGGCTTGGGACCCCTAGTCACCTTGATTGGGGGGTGAATTTTCATTTAGGGCCCCCACCCACTGTTCAGGGGTGGGGGCTGAGGGGAGGAGAGTAGGTCCCCCCACCCTTATTGTTTTTTAAGGCCCCCACCCACCGCTCAGGGGTGGGATCCAGGGGGGGAGGACAGTAGGTCCCCCCTTATTGTTTTTTAGGTCCCCCGCCCACCGCTTAGGGTGGGGGCCGGGGGGGAGGAAAGTAGGTCCTCCCCACTATTCTTATATAGGGCCCCCACCCACCGCTCAGGGGTAGGGGCCGGGAGGGAGGAGAGTAGGTCCCCCCTTATTGTTTTTTAGGGCCCCCACCCACCGCTCAGGGTTGGGGGCCTGGGGGAGGACAGTAGGTCCCCCCCCACCATTCTTACATAGGGCCCCCACCCACCGCTCAGGGGTAGGGGCCAGGGGGAGGACAGTAGGTCCCCCTCTTATTGTTTTTTAGGGCCCCCACCCACCGCTCGGGGGTGGGGCCTGGGGGGAGGACAGTAGGTCCCCCATTTTTGTTTTTTAGGTCTCCCCCACCATTCTTATATAGGGCCCCCACCCACTGCTCAGGGGTGGGAGTCAGGGTGAGAACAGTAGGTCCCCACCCCTTATTGTTTTTTAGGGGCCCCACCCACTACTCAGGGGTGGGGGCCAGGGGGAGGACAGTAGGTCCCCCACCCACCGCTCAGGGGTGGGGGCCAGGGGGAGGACAGTAGGTCCCCCTCCCCTTATCCTTATTTAGGGCCCCCACCCGCCGCGCAGGGCTGGGGGCTGGGGGGTGGACAATTGTTCCCCCATTGTGATTTATTGCCCCCACCCATCACTCGGGGTGGGGGAAGGGGAGGGTATTAAGTCCCGCCCCTTATTGTTTTTAGGGCCCCCACCCAATGCTCAGGGGTGGGGGCCAGGGGGGTGGACAGTAGGTCCCCCCCCACCATTCTTATATAGGGCCCCCACCCACTGCCCAGGGAGGGGTGGCCGGGGGAAGGACAGTAGGTCCCCCTCCCCTTATCCTTATTTAGGGCCCCCACCCACCGCACAGGGGTGGGGGCTGGGGGGTGGACAATTGTTCCCCCCATTGTGATTTATTGCCCTCACCCACCACTCGGGTATTAAGTCCCGCCCCTTATTGTTATTTAGGGGGCCCCCACCCGCTGCGCAGGGGGGTAGTTAGTAGGTTGTTTTTTTTTTTTACAGTGAGCAGTCAGTGAGCAGCGGTATAGCGAGTAGGGGCTGAATAGTCTGTTCACTGTGACCTGCCATGCCCCTACAGCTTCTCAAGATGGGACCTTCTTTTATGACCTAAAGAGGACCATCTGACTTGCTCTGAAGATACCTCCAGCACTATCACTATCTATGCACATCTGAAAAATACACGGTCTCTACTCTAGGACCTGTCAAATTGGTCCCACCATAATAATACTGACCATGTACACTGTGCCCTGAGAACTGGAAGAGAGAGGTTGAGCCACCTCATGATAGCACTGTGCAGTTCCATCACTATAGCATCACTATAGCACTAAATAAGCAATTGAAGGGGTACCACAGTCTTTTATCAAGGTAGCCCTTTGTCTATTTTACAAGATGTTTACCCCTAACTATGGATACCTTATGAAGAGTTGTTACACAGTCATTGCATGTAGTTTGCATGGGCTACCCCTTTAAAGTCTTAGCCTATCAGAATGGCAAGGCCTTTGCCTTACTACCTTAAGCAGAGCTTAAGAGAGTTGCATTTTTTCTTGGAATCTGCATATACATGGCATCTCTAAATATCTCCCAAGGGACTGAATATCCATGGATTAATCCCCCAACCATACTTGTTGGCCTAAGGCCCTGTAGATTGGTAAAATGTTGTGATGGTCATATGGCCCCCTCTCTTCTGGGCTCATGTGTGCCATTCTCTGTTGGATCACAGGTTGTATGTATTGTAATTGCCAAGTATTATGTTTTCTCTTTAGTTTTTGAATGTTAGATTGCGATTTATGGACCCCCTGGTGCACAAGACTGCTGGATCCCAAGTTCATAATATATTATTTTAGGTTTCCTTTATGGCTTTTTGTTTTTAATTATTCTTTGTAGTTTTGTATTTCACTATGGGCAATCTCTGTACTTCTCAGCCCCAAGGCCTGGATGTTTCTATTACTGGTCTTTTACTGCAGGACATTGTCTTATCTTTATTGGAGATCCAGCATGCGGAATCCAAGATGCATCTTGGAATCAGCATGCTGGATCTGTCAGTATATTCAGTTATCATTGGGCACTCTTTACTACAGACTTCATGATCTCCTTATTGATGTACTGTGTGAAATGCAATAAAAAGACAAAATAATGACTACCCCTTAAAAAGTGCAAAAACAATAACCTACCCCATGAAATGAACAAAACAATAACCAATTGTAGCTGATAATCCATTTTTTTAAAAAAGAATACATGTATTTTATTACACTTATTTCTAAATTGCTAGTGCAAGGCAAACCGCTGGTGCACTACACCTAGTGGACATTACATACATAAGCAGTGACAGACTATTTGGCATGTTTGACTTTGCAGTCTGATTGGGTCCTATCTATAATCCCTCAACACCCTTATACTGCTTTGAGGGTACCAGTTGTATTACAGACCTTTAAGGCATTTTTGACTAAGGATGTAATGTGGCAGGTTACTTCTTTTTTGACTTTTAGTTAATATAGTTTGCTCCTATATTAATGAATTGCATAATATGTCTTATCACCCACTGAATAGTTGATTATGGTTTTACGCTTGCACAATGGTTACTCGTGATAGTTGGTCTAGATGGTTACTCTCCCTTGAGAGGCTATAGTGTGGGGTTTTGTGAACCCAGGCTTATTCATTTGTCAAAATACATAAACAAATAAAGATAAAACTATGATATATTTAAAAACTACCACCTGGATAAACAAGTCAAATACTTACAATCATATCAAACCTTTCTAGAAGTACAGAGGTATTGCAGATACAGGTATAAAAAAAAAATCTGTAAATCTTGCAAATGCTACTAAAAATAAGCCATAGATAGCACAAAACATTCAATGGGGAAGGAGTCTAAATATGCACTCACAAATATAATAGGTATTAAGGATTGTCTCTCCTTTAGAGCAGTGTTACCCAACCTGTGGTGTATGTACCCCATGGGGTACAAACCAGTTCCCACCAAGGGAACGCAAAAAATTCTGTAATGGGAGAAATACCTCTGGTGCAGCCAGTGCAGCTGTTGCAGCTGTTCCAGTGCCCAAAGGCTGAGGGATACAGATGATACAGAAAGGAGGAAGCAGAGAGGAGGGGAGGTGGACTGAGTGAGTAAGCCCCTAACTCCTAATAGCCTCAGACTGCAGAAAACAATGTGACTTATATGTGTGTCTTTGTTTGTTTTTATGTGTCAGTGTGTGTGTGTCTGTGTATTGGCATGTATGGCAGTGTTTGTATCTGTATATCTATATGTGTGTGTGTGTATGTATGTGTGTCTGCAACTGTATGTATGTTAGTGTTTGTATCTGTGTATCTGTATGTGTGTCAGTGTGCGTAACTGTATGTCCATGTACCTGTGTGTGTCATTGTATTTGTTTCTGTAAATCTGTATGTTTGTCAGTGTGTGTATTGGCATGTGTGGCAATGTTTGTATCTGTGTGTCTGTGCATTTGCACATGTGTCAGTGTTTGTATTTGTGAGTGAGTATACCTGCAAGGTGTGTCAGCGAGTGTGTCTGTGTATCTGTATGTGTGTCAGTGTGTATCTGTGTATCTATATGTGTGTTAGTGTTTGTTTCTGTGTGTCTGTGCATTTGCCTGTGTGTCAGTGTGTGTTTCTGTATATCTGCATATGTGTCAGTGTTTATATCTGTGTAGCTGATTGTTTGTCAGTTTGTGTATCTGTGTGTCTTTGTATATTCAAGTGTGTCCATGTGTGTTTCTGTGTATCTGCATGTGTATCAGTGTGCGCTATATATACATATTAATATGCATGGGGCAGAGGAGAAGCAAGGGGAGCCTGGATGAACAGGGAAACCTGGGGCAAAGAAGAGCCTGCTATGCCTGGGGTAGAGCAGAAGCAGGGATAGCTTGGGGCAGAGGAGAAGCAGTGAAAGTCTGAGACAAAGAAGAAGTAGGGGAGCCTAGGGTGAATACAAAGGGGAGAAGGGGCAATTAAAAAAATATATACGTTTGAAATAACAGCAACTATATTAATTATAAACATTTTGTTAATATGAATGGTGCAGTTTATGGAAATGGACCGTCAAGGGTTACACAAGTGAAAAAAGTTTGGAACCCAATGCTCTAGGAGTATATATCCACTTAACTCTTATCTTCTATAGCCAGTCCAACAAAAAGAGCAGAATAGTGCAATATTGTTTATTTTTATTTTTTTTAGTACATTTATTTTTATTGTATTTTTTCATTTAAGACATTGTTACACTCGCAAGTCCCAAATACTAGTAGAGTGCATAGAGACATGCAGGTCTCAGGCCACATTCATATAAACAAATAAACAAGAAGAAAAAAAAGGAAACATAAGTCCCTTAAAAGGAGCCCAGCATGTGACTCATATGTACCTACCTTATATAACATAATTAAAAAACAACCCCAAGGGAACCCAAAATGAGTTGTAGTTCACTGACTCTGCTGTATGTGCTGATTAATTGTCTTTTAGTCAATGAACTGCCTTAAAACCTTTAGCTGTATGACATTTTTGCACAGCAGTAGATCAGAAGAAAGGAGAATATGAGAATGGAGAAAGAAAAAATTGTTAAAAGAAAGAAAAGGGAAGAGAGAACTAGGTAGGGGCAGGGCCGGATTAACATAGGGGCTGATGGAGCTGCAGCTCCAGGCCCAGGCCCATGGAATAGAAAAAAAGACAGTCAAGGCTGCGCCAATATAATAAATAAAAGAGAAACAAAGTTCCAATAATAGAGGTATAGTCCGCTGCAATAAATAGTCAGGAATAAAGTCTCACTAAAATATCAGGATAGGGTGGGGGTGAAATCCTCAGAAGTTGATCCGTCCGGATTGTATAAAATATCCAAATATGTGGAGACACAAAGGGGAGATACAATGACTAATAGTGCAATATGTCACAATCCAGTGATAAAATTGGATGAGCTCTGGGTTGTATGGCGTCTAGCGGTATAATCCCCGCTAAGCGGATATACTGGAGTGGTACGTCCGTCAATACAGTCTGGGTATCCAAGGCTCCAACAGATGATAAAAAGACAACAATAGTGCTCTCAATATGATAAAAAAGAGATATAAAATAGATAAAATTATACTCACAAATATAGAGCAGGAATTACTGCTCTATTTCAAGGCGTTGGTGGAATGATCCCCACCTTGGATTTCTTTGGGTACAGGAACAAAATAGACATTTGCCAGAAAAATGGGCATAAACGTATAAAAAGTGTACATATAAATTTCTATAAAAGAAAAGTTGGTACAATTCAGTAACCAAAAAGACTTTTTTAATGTTAAAATACACAATTTAAAACCATAACGCGTTTCACCAAATGTGGCTTCTTCAAATGTCTCTCAGTGTCCCTAGTGTCCACATGTCTCCCAGCCAGTGTCCCTAGTGTCTCGGTGTCCCCATGTCTCCCAGTGTCTCCGAGCCAGTGTCCCTAGTGTCTCAGTGTACCCATGTCTCCCAGTACCCCCAAATTTTTCAGTCTCCCAGTGTCCCCATGTCTATGTCCACAAGTGCCCACATGTCTCAGTGTCCCCAAGTGTCTCAGTGTCCCCATGCCTCCCAGCCAGTGTCCCTAGTGTCTTAGTGTCCCCATGTCTCCCAGTGTCTGTGTCCCCATGTCTCCCAGTGTCTGTGTCCCCATGTCTCCCAGTGTCTGTGTCCCCATGTCTCCCAGTGTCTGTGTCCCCATGTATCCCAGTGTCTGTGTCCCAATGTCTCTGTGTCCCTAGTGTCTGTGTCCCCATGTCTCCATGTCTCCCAGTGTCCCCATGTCTGTATACACAAGTGCCCTGAAATGTCTCAGTGTCCCCTGGTGTCTCAGTGTCCCCTAGTGTCTGTGTCCCCATGTCTCACTGTATCCACATGTTTTTAAGTGTCCCCTAGTATCCTAGTGACAAGGGAAACATTTAGACATGGGGACACAGGGAGAAATTAGGACACTGAAACACTGGGAGACTAGGAGACTGGGTGACACAGACACTGGGAGACAGTCCCTGATGCCAGGGACACTGATTCCAGGCTGGCCTGTTCTGGTCACGTGATTCGCGTCAGTGGCCCACCCTTTCACCCCGCCCATTGACTTCCTGCTTCACTGGACACTGCTGTTAGTGGGTATGGATTTACTTGAAAGATGAAAGCATAAATTAGAGAGAGATTAGCATAGAGTATGTGTTTTCTTATAGCTACATCCTCTGAGTTTCCCTCCAACACCATCTTCATCAAATACATGAGAGTTATGACTGTTGGGAGGTATGACTGTTTTAGTGTTTTTGGTCGATAAGATTCTGTAAATAGGCCCCATCATAATTGTCAGCACCAGGTCCACTGGGTTCTTAATCTGGCCCTGGGTAGGGGCTACATTTCCATTGAGTTAAATGACCATAACTTTTTTGGAATTCTTTCCCATTGAGGTTCCCCTATGTAACGGCACCCTCAGCATCAAATAGTAAAACCGCTATTTAGTTAATCCTCCCCTCTCACCATAACGCAGGCTGCATTCGTACCAACTCCAATCATACGAACTGCAAGCAGGGGAATACTCCAATCTCCCGAACGCGACCCGTACGGGTACTTCACTTCCCCAATCAGTAAACTCACGAATCGCCACTAACAGCCAAAACCATATATCTCCCAAGCGGCTAATAATTCCATCTGGCAGTTGCTATTCGTGTAGTAAATTCCCCTCCAATAACGAGACCAAGCTCCGCATTGAGGGTAAAACATGAACTGGGTTTACTGTGGGCTACATATTTATGCAGGTCTCCCACTTGGTGGACACACCCCTAGGGGACCAAATGGGAGACTGTAATGACAGATGGACATACAGCATTTAAGGACACACAGCCACATAATATTCCCAGCATGCATCATGGTTTCCTCCTCTCTGCCCTGGAGATAATTGAGAAGTAATTCAATTATCTCCCAGGACAGAGGCAAATCGCCATTTTAGATGCAACCCAAAAAACACATAAAAATATATAACTTGACAACTACCGAACATTTCCCATTCGTGTAATGTATCCCCAGATAGCCTGGATCTGAGTGCATATTATTGGTGAATAGCGCTCAGATCCCATACGCATAGTTCAATCGCCATGGAGTCAAATTCTTGTATGGTCTTTCGGTATGCGATTGACTCCATGGGAAGGCTATCTGGGTTAAGTCCATTCGTGCGGTTCAAACTCCCGAACGGCCGGTGTTCGTATGCCTCGGTCGATGGAGAAGGGAGGTCGGTGGTTTTAGCAGTGTTCGGCAGAAAAAGTGTCCGTTTTCAGTTCCATAGAATCCGTGCCGAACACCGCTGGTCTTTCGCCTGATTTAAAATGGCCGCCGCCTCGTGGTCGACATATGAACAACGACCACCCTGTATTCGGTTATAATTGAGAGATGTCTGCGGTTAACCACAACGTTCTAATTGGGATCAAGAGGTTAACCAGCAGCACACTTCTCTTCTGGGTGGCCGTCCGTTCGGTAAGTTCATTAGGTAGAAAAGTCATAAGGACAGGTAATTCCACGAAAGGAGGCAAAACAGACGAACCAGCAATCTTAGTCTATACAGATAGAGCTGTCACACCCTACCTCTTTTATTAGTGTCATGAGGGTTTAGGAAAATTGTGAAAATTGAGTAAGTTCCTCCTGATCTTGCTGCTGATGATTTGACTTACTGCATTTTATCTAAATATATACAAAAATACCATATCGATGTTTCTTGATCCTGATGAAAGTCCCAGACGGGGACTGAAATGTCAATCCACATTTGAACTTTTTTTCTAATAAAATATGGCATTTTAAACTCTGGAAAGACTTTGAGTGCAAGCCACCTCTGTGATATTTTTATATTTAGTGGCCCTGGCTTAACAGCACCTGGCACTAATTTTGCCTATAGCCTAAGTACAAGGAACTATTGGAATATATGTACACTATATGCACAAAAGTATTGGGACACACCTTTTAATTACTGAATTGAGGTGTTTCAATCAGATCTCGTAAAAAATTTTTTTACAAAATCAGACAGACATTTGTAAAATAAAATTGGTCATTCTGAAGAAGTTGTACTTACCTAATTTTAAGCCCTGCTAAGGAACAGATGTTTGTTATTAAGTTGTGATATGTAAAACCATATATACAGTATATGTCATTTAGCTTAAAGTTACAGGACATTTAATGCTTGTTCCACTTTAAAAAAATAATAATTTTTAATTCTTTATTTTTGTTTGCACGAGTAATAACAACATGCTTGTAGAGCCACGACAGCTATAACAAGCCCAGTAATAACAATATCATTGACAGCACAATTTTTGATAAAATATTAGTAAGGCTAATACATCTCATCTTTTTTTTTTAAGAATAGAGAAAATAATCACTGTATTGACAGTGAGACTATCATCAGCATGAGTGCATTTAAACTAGAGCAATTGTTCAGGTTGAGTTTGGAAGTGGAAGCATATGAATTGATAACAAGTAGGAACAATACCCCTTAAGAGAGAGGCCCGATATGCCAACAGTGAAGAGATAAAGAAAAACTGCATATTTAGGCCATGTTGGAACCTGTGAGGCAGTGTAGTATGAAGATTTCTTACTGTGCAAGTAGATTACAGACCTAAGTGAAGTGCCCCTGCAGCGCCCAGAGGTTGACAGCATAGGTTTCGACTGGGCATATATTGACTGCACATTTATGTTATTATTATGTTTAAACAAGCTAGACTAACATGTCTACCTCAACTTTGGGAGTGTGGAAACAATTAGTTAAAAGGGGTAGACATTTGTGCAATATTCTTTATAATGTAGGTCATTTTCGCTGCACTTATTTTTGTAGACTACATGGGGAAACAAAATAAACACTTCAGTATCACAATTCCGTCCGGAGGTCCGAAGATGGTCCGGAGTTGGTATGGGGCTCTCTATTGAGATCAATGGCTGGAGTTCATGTAGTGACACCTTTGTAGGCATCCGTGTAGCGTCTCTGCGGCATGAATGGAGCTATGCCAGCTGGGTCCCAGGTGTGCATCGTGGCTGTAATCCCTGTACCTCTGATGGCCACTGCCCCTGCGAGGTCCTGGACTGGGTAGGAGATGCTGCCTTGTAGGACCGCCAGAGCATGGGATCCCTTCCATCTGTAGGGAATATCCCGTTCACAAAATAGCAATGTGAAGCGCTGTAGAGTTTTGTGCCACGCCAGAGTGTTCCCTGATAGGTCAGCAAAAAAGGTGAGAAGGTAGTTCTCAAAGTTATAGGGAGTTTTCCACCTGAGCGCTCCCTTTACTACTGCCTTATCTTGCCCGGTTTGGAAGTGCACAATCAGGTCTCGTGGGGCTGTGACAGGTGCCTTTTATGGTCTCGGGATCCAAAACATTTCCTCGATCATCACCCCTTTCACCTGTTTGGAGGATAGTATAACAGTTAGTAGCTGTCTCATGAAGTGCGGTAGTTCTGCTTCGGAGACTGCTTCTGCTAACCCTGTGATTTTTAGGTTTTTGCTACGTCTGGAATCCTCCAATGCTGCAAACCGCTGTTCAGTGGCAGTATGTTGGCGTTAGAGCATGTGAATCTCTTGCTGTAAGTGAGTGAGTTGTGCCTTTGTGTTGTGGGAGTCACTTTCCAGGGTTCCCATATGGCCAGTCCATTTGGAGATCCTTCTGTGGAACGTTGCCATATCCATTTGGAGATCCCTCCGTAGGCCTACTAGCAGCTCCTGCATGTCAGCCTTAGTTATCGGTGTTGAGTCCGGTTTGGGGGTTGTTGGTTACGGGTTCAGGTTCGGCTCCTGCGGAGCAGGTAAGTGGAGGTCCCTGGGCTCCAAGGTTTGGTCATCTGAGAAGTCAGAGCTCTCACCCATGTAGGCAACCATCTTGGCCAGTGAGGCGCCATGTGCCTGCCGCCATAAATCGCAGATGCTCGTGCCTAGTTTTGGCCTCTCCGGCCTTTGCTTTTGAATTTTTCGACCTTTGTCAATGTGGGCTGCCTGGGGTCAAGTGTACTTGCAAAAACAGAATATTCAAGGATATAATTTTTCAATGGTTGTAGATAAAAGATGTTAATTAATCAATTTACCTAAGAGATAAAAATATATATATATATATATATATATATTTGGATTAAACCCACGAAAAAAAGCATATCTTAAGTTATATGACACAGCATGATTGGCCAAAACATTTCAGGGGAGTTTTATCAAGGCAAAATCTGGTGCTATTCACAGGCAAAGTGCTAAAACATGATCAATTAGCATGGAAACTAAAATGCCTTCCATTATTGAGCACTTTACACCAAATGTTGCACCTGTTTAGTTGAAAATAGATCCCTGTGGTTTTCTATTTAATTAGAACATTATATGTATAGTCATCTTTAAATGCACCCAATAAATGCTATTTTAAATTCACACAATAACCCTTTAAATTTCTACCGATGCAATAAAAATGTGCCTGAGCAGTATGGGAAACCTCATTTACAAACATCTGAGATGCGAAGATTAGCCACCACAACTAGTTAGTATTCACAAGGAATAAATATAAGCATTATTTAGGCAGACTGTACTCAAGATTCCTAGACCAATAACTATTGAAAATGTAAACGTCAGCTTCCTTGCAAAATCCCCTTGGTGATTGCATAATGAAGTAATAAAAATAAAATATATGTATTTCTAAAGTACAACTGTCCAATCAAAATGACGGGTTATGAGAATCCAATTACAGATAATTGAGCTAAATTTATTTTTGGAGCCTGACATGACAAAACCTACCACTGAAAGAAGTTCATTTACTCCTGTGCATCATCTTCATATCAGAAGGCAGCATGTATGTATACATTTATTCCAGGAATTTCACTTGAAGATATTGTGTGTAAAACCATGATAATGCTCTAGTTTCCTTAGCCTTTATTGCTTTTTTTTCCCTCTGCCTTCCAACTAGTCAATAGGTAATTGATAAATTTTCTGTCACCCATGGCAATAATAGGAGTTACGCAGCATAGGTCACATCAATTCTAATCTCTGTAAAGAGAAAAAAATTGATTTCACGAACTTACTGGAGCCTATTGATTCAATGGCTTTCCCTAGGCCTTTCACATTTAACACCTTTGTGCAGCCTTTGAATAAAAAAGAAATCCAGGCTTGTCAAATAAAATGTGGTTTTAGAAAGTCTTTATCTCTTACATGTTTCTACCCATATGCTCAATTTAAATAATACATTTCCAATGCTGCTCACAATGTAAGATTTGCTTAAACACACTGCTAGTTTGTCCAGCCAGACTTTACTGTATTTTTTGTCCATGTTTCATTTTATTGATAGGTTTTTCACTTTACATGTTGCATACAAAGTCATCACATGAGTACAACTCAATGGAATGACATGCAAAATGAATGCATTGCACCAACAAAATTAAGAAATAAAGAATGCGACATGACGTGTAAAAATACATAAGATAGACCACACAAAACCTATTTCTCATTGCAAATGTGCATCAGTTAAACTTACATTGCCTCTACTCAGCATATGCCAATTACTTCATATCAAGCCAAATTTATGAAGTGCTTCTAACATTATGGGACATAACTTCATACATTTTGCTATGAGCTAACCTCTCCAGAACCAGAGACCCTGCGGGAGATGGGGAAGATTTCCAAGACCCCACTATAAAACCTGTTGCCACTATAAGAACATTTCAAATAATAATAAAAATGATATTTTTTATTATTGTAAAGCACTATGGAATCTGTTGGCGCTATATAAATGCCAATAATATTAATAATAATAATAATAATAATAATAATGATTATAATAATCTCTTTCTGTAGATAAGTTGGGAACATTCCTAGGAGGTGTATCTTCAGTGTTTAGGACATTGTGTACCCTGAAAGAATATATAACATGGACTGTACATTAGCCACTAAGTATTTCAGAGCTGGACAGAACCAAAATATCTGGCTCAGTGTGCCTGTAGCCCCACAACACCACCAAAGGTGTTATGTACCACTTCATCAATAGTTTTTTATTTGATTCGATGTGATTGAGGCAGTTTGTGGCTCCTTCAATATGTACTACTGCCATGTGCCATTGTTCCAGTATGAATTGTGTATTCGGTTCATTTTTCCACTGAATCTTATAATTGAGTCTCGCTGGTCTATACAGGATCACCAGCATGGCCTAACGCAATGAGAGAGGTTTGGTTGTACCTTTAGTTCCAATAAATATATGTCCAAATATATTCAATTTGGTAACATCTGTCTGAACACTAATTCTTTTCTTAGCATGTTTTTCACAGGCAGTTCCCCAAGAGGGGAATCATAAACTACTTTGCAGGTCAGGCACTCACTCACTCACCTGAGCTATTTTTGAAATACCAGCTTTAGCCCATTCATTCAGGTGTCAACCAGATGTATAATCTCTTACGCTCAATAGGGGAGCAAACAATAATAAAGGAGCAGGACTAACCATTTTATGAGCCCTCACCTGGCACATTTTGAGCAAGAGTTGGGTAATGGTAAGGGGATACAGCTTAGGGGGTAATAGATGATGTGGTAGCCAAAGCATATGCATTATAGCAGGGGTGCCCAAAAGGTAGATCCTGAGATGTTGTAGAACTACAACTCCCATGATGCTTTGCATGACTTTAGAATGCATTTAGAATGACAAAGCATAATGGAAGGTGTTGTTTTAAAACATGTCAGGATCTACATTTTGGGCACCACTGCATTAGAAATTGATGAATAAGCCCATCTTCCAGCCTAAGACAAAGGTGGGGTGTCTTGCATACAATGGGGTGCCAAAAAACTGTGCTAGAATATTAACGCTGTAATAGTACTTAATAATTGGCATTTCCACACCGCCTTCATACAGTTTAAAACCTAATGTGCATTGAGATAATTTAAGATGTCTGCTTTTCCAAATATGAGCATCCTTTGGCATTTGGTCAGGATGGACTTGGAAACAACTAAAGGGATAGTTGTAAATAAAAATATTACTTATATTAGTGACATGACCATAATTTTTATTCAGTTTATGCCGCCCAGCCACAACACTCACTCTCCAGTCAACTGGCTCAACATGGTCGGTAATTTGGATAACAATTTACTGTGATTCTCTGCAAGCATTATTTGTTTAGAAGATTCCATTTCAATGCTTAGGTAAGTCAGGGATTTATTTCTCTCCACTCAAACTGATAAGTGCTCGATAGGGATTTTTTCATATCTTCAGAGAGGCCTACAGGTAAAACCTGTGTTTTTTAAATATTATTGTTATAGAATGAGACCTCTCGATATTTCTGGTGGGTGATATTAATTTTGATAAAGACTTCTCTGGTTCTTTCAGAAGTAACAACACATAATCTGTGAATAATGCTGTTCCCCTATATAATAATAATAATAATGTTTCCCTATATAAGTATCTAGACCACTCATTTTACTTTTATTTATGATGTGTTGAACCAAGGGTTCTAAAGTTAATATGAAAATCAGAGAAGGAGGGGGAAACCCTGCCTAGTTCCATTTGTAATAAGGACATTTTTATATAAAAATCCTGTTTTTAAAATTCTCATGGATGGTGGTATGTATAATGCCATAGTACCCTGAAGAAATCAGGTTGAAAGTCCAAATTTCTGCAATGGCACAGATATATAAAGACAGTTCATGCGATTGAAGTTCTTCTCTGCGTCCAACAACAGCAAAAGGTCTGATCTCAGAGGATTGCATATGTTGAACCATGTTGGTATATTTTGATAAATTATACAGAGATTCATAAAATGAGGCAAATTTGTTAGCTATAGTCAGAGTGTTCGGTACTTTGGTGCCCCTAATATCAATCATATATGGAATTTTAGCTTGGGCATGTTAGCGAGCCAGAGGGTTCTATATTGTTAGGAATACAACTTTGTATTCCTAACATTATTGATTCCCTTTAATAAAACATGTAAAGGAGGGTATGAATGCATTGCTATATACAGTATTAACACATAGCTGTTGGTTTTAGATACTTTTGGTTTCCCAAGGTAGTAGTTATCGCTTTTGATCCAAGCTAGCTCAACATGCGACTGCTTCACTTCACCAGAAGTCCCCCCACTTTACTGTATTTGAGAGTGTTCATGTTATAAACTCATTAGACATCAAATGTGGTTTTAGATTGAATACAAAAAGGCAAGGAAATGTGAATCAAATATATTGAATTAATATTTGTAGAGAAGAAAGAGCATGGATATCCAATAAAATATATATATTGATAGTCATGTTCAGTAAATTATAAATTGTCTAGCATAAGAATCACATGGATTTTCAGCTTCATATAATATTATAAATATATTTAGCCATGTAGATGTAAATCTTCATAACCATAAGTATTTAATTTTCACCATTTATCACCAGCAGGGCAGATAATCTTTCCCAACTCATAATTGCTAATTTTATTGAGGGATGATAGAAGGCGAAAAATTCTGCACTTCAGATATTAATCTCTGAATTAACTTATCCTTCGATCAGATCTAAAATACTTATATCATAGTACATGTGCAATTAATTTAGTTCCAAATGTGAATTCGGACGAATGTTGGGAAATTCAGACATTCAGATGCTTCCAAATGTCCGAAGTGCCAAATTGCCGAGTTTCAGAATTGCCGAATTTCAGAAGTACCGAACTGAATTGCCGAAGTGTAGGTGTAGGGTTAGGGGTAGGGTTTGTGGTAGAGGTAATTTTTAATTAATTTTACAGTTTATTTTTAATTATTTATTTATTGTTTATTATAATATATATATATATATATATATATATATTTATACAATATATAGGTCTTATATTGATATTATATATATATACACGTGTGTAATTTTAATCTAAGTGTATTTTTATATTAATATATGTATCTATTAATAAAAAATACACTTAGTATGACGTTTTATATGCGCTCTCTCCTTAATCCCTATGTATATTTAAACAAATGGAGGTAATTTATTTACTCCAATGGCCACTAGAGGGAATGCCCGCCTGCCAACGTCAAGGCAGACCTCCCTAGACAGGTTCTTCACTGACCTTTCACCTTGCTTCATTGAGCCTCTGGCAAAGATATCTCTAATGAGACAGAGAGGGGTATTTTTTACACATGGGATGGGCGGCAGCATTGTAAGCTAGCTGTGCGATACAACAAGTGAATACAAATACAAAAAGATAAGTCCTGCGCTCACTCCTATCACTCCTGGGTGGCAGCAACGACCACCACAGTACACATCAGCTCCAATACATATAGTAAAAACCAAAGAAAAGTTACCTTAATCCCTATGTATATTTAAACAAATGGAGGTCATTTAGTTACTCAAATGGCCACTGGAGGGAATGCCCACCTGCTAACGTCAAGGCAGATCCCTTTAGACGGTTCCTACACTGACCTTGCTTCCTTGAGCTTCTGGCAGAGATATCTCTAATGAGACAGGGGTATTTTTTATATACACCCCTATATACTTATTAACCATTAACAGAGATCTCCATTTGTTTAAATATACATAGGTTCCCTTACCAGTAATATCTCTCAATATATCGACTTCTTTTTACAGAAATATGTGACAAAAGTGAGATCATATACAAAAGATTCTTTTTTTTTTTATATTTCTTAATTTTATTATATGAAATTTTAACATTTGCGTATGAGGTACCCCAAAGGCAAACCTCCAGCACATTAAAACAACCAAATACAAAGGATAAATATTAAAAAAAAAAAAAAAAAAAACAGCAAAAAGGTTAGACACACAGACAAAAAAAAGACAAAAAAAAAAAAAAGAAATCAATGTAACTGCTAAGAGCATAGGTAAGTTGGCAGTATATTATAATATATGCACTGTGTAATATTAAACACCAAATAATTACACATATAGTACAGTATATCCGTTAAAAGCCATCATACACCCAATGTGTATTACAATCATCCTACACTTATCCATTGCCAATCGCTATCAAAAACGGGTTAACACCAACATTTCCCCTGGTATAGATATCACAAAAAAAAAAAAATAAATAAATAAATAAAAGAATATAAATAATTATAATACAAATAATTACTCCTCTGAGACTCGATAAGGGGGGAACCACCATGTATAGTCATGAATTCTGTCTATTTGTCCAAGGTAACCATAATTTGGCCACATCTCTAGTACCAAAAAAGGGAATTGATTCCATCCTATATTGATACTCTATTTGCTCCATAATATTGTGCCATATTAATGGGATAGAAGATTTCCAGGCCCTAGCAATACATATTTTAATAGCAAAAAATATATGAGTCAAAAGATATTTTTGATATTTGTCCTGCGAAGGAAAACCAATGTTAAAGAGAAAAAGTTGAGGACTAATTTCTTTTATCTCCTTAAAAATAGAATTAATAAGGCCAAACATTTGAATTTTTATATTATCAAGACCATGACACTCCCACCATATATGGTAAATAGTTCCCTCCTCAATTCCACATCTCCAACAATTCTTAGAATGGACAGATGAAATTTTGTATAGTCTAGTCGGTACCATATACCACCTATATATTATCTTTAAATGTGTTTCATAAAGAGAGACACTATGTATACAACGTTTAACTAGGAGTGTAGCTTTGGTCCATTCCAAAAGTGAAAAGGATTCCCCAATATCTTTTCCCATTTAACGAAGGAGGTAGCATGAGAATCTTGTTCCATTGATTCTAGCACCTTAATAAATCTGGAGATCCCACCCTTCTTTTTATATAATATAATAAGGGGATTAACAATATGGTCCTTAAGTATGGTCCGAGAAAGTATAAAATTCTTAATCCTTAGGTATTGAAAAAGATCTCTGGGGGGAAGATTAAACTTTTCTTGCAATTGTGTAAATGGGATGGGTTTAGATCCATCCCATAAATCCGAGATCTTCTTTAGACCTAGATGTATCCAAGATTGAACATTTATATTATCCATTATATGTTGTAGGACCACTAATGGAACTCTATATAATAACTTATCTTCCAACTTCAATTTTTTATTTAGAATTCTAGAAGTATTGACCATATCTATCAATATTCGGTTCGAAAAATTTTTGGTATCCAATTCACCCAAATTTAACAAACCCATCCAAAAAAGAACAAACAATTTACTTCTAGGGCTATCCTCCTGTTCTAAGGTAAACCATGATATGGATCCCTGTTCCCTATCTAGCCACTGTAACAGATGAGTCGCCATACATGCTTCATGAATTTTATCAACATCTGGAAATGCTATACCACCCTTCTGATAGCTCCTTCGAAGAGTGTCAAAAGCTATCCTAGGTGGTTTATTTGCCCAAATGCATTTGGAAATCAGAGTTTGAAAATGGTTAAGAGTACCTTTCCCCAATCTATAAGGAATCGCCCTAAAATAATACATAAGTTTAGGTATCAAAAAAGCCTTAATCATATTTAATCTTCCTATCCATGAGGACTCAATCTTCCTCCAATTGTCTACCAGTTGTTGCAAGTCTCTTAATAATGTGTTATAATTTGTTTGTATCGTCCTCTCTATATCAAAGGATATTTTGATCCCCAAATAACCAATAGTATCTTTTGCCCATGAAAATTGGAAATGTGCAGCCAAGAGATCTTTCTGGGCCTCAGATAAAAAAGAGGCTAAGATTTGAGTTTTTTTCATATTGATCTTATAGTTGGAGAAGCTACTATAGTTGGATATAGCATCCAGTACCGATGGAATTGAAACCATCGGGTCCGTCAAGGTAAGGAGGACATCGTCTGCAAAAAGGGAAATCTTGGTTTCCCCATTATGAGATTTGACCCCCTTTATATTAGTATCCTGTCTGATCAAGGTGGCCAAAGGTTCAATTGTAAGAATATATAACAGGGGAGCCAAGGGGCAACCCTGTCTAGTACCATTTTTGACCTCAAAATGGTCAGACTCAACAAGAGGGTTGATTATTTTAGCTGTAGAGTTCCTATATAGCAACATAGTTTTATGTCTAAACTGACCCTCTAAGCCAAAATGGCCCATGACAGAGTCCAGGAATCTCCAATTGACTCTGTCAAAGGCCTTCTCAGCATCAAGGGCCATAATAACAGATCCCCATTTATGCTCATTTATTCTATGTATTAAGTTAAATGTCCTACGCGTATTATCTGTAGTACCTCTCCCTCGCACAAATCCAGACTGATCAACATCAATCAAATCTCCAATTACCACTTTGAGTCTATTAGATAATATTTGAGAGAATATCTTTATATCTAAGTTAATGAGAGATATAGGTCTATAATTAGTTATAAGTGTTAGATCTTTCCCTACTTTGGGTATAGGAATGATTGAAGCCAATAGCATCTCATTGGGGAAAGGGGTATCCACGGACGCCTTCGTAAACATCTCTAAAAGGATAGGGGAAATTAGTTTTGAAAAGGTTTTATAAAACATTGTTGAAAAGCCATCTGGGCCTGGAGCCGTATTCAATTTTAACTTATCTATTACTTCAGTTACTTCTGATAGTAAGAGTGGGGCGTTCAGCGATTCCAACTTCCTTTGGTTAATTGTTGGTAATTTAAGGTTACTCAGAAATGTATCCATTTCTTCTCTACTCCTCCCTACCTCCTTTAGATTATATAAAGATTTATAAAATTCCGCAAATGCATTTACAATATCATTTGGTGACACTAAATGTTTATCACCTAAAACAATTTTTTTTATAAATTTATCTTTGAGATTATTTTTAATTTTGTTAGAAAGATCTTTATTTATTTTATTATTATTATGGTACCATCTTTGTTTAAGGAATAGTATATTTTTATTAACCAAATCATAAATTCTATCTTTAATAGTTTCCCTTAATTTAGCTATTTCTTCGATTAATTCTTTATTCACCATATTTTTATTTAGACGTTCCTTGTTTGCCAATTTTATTCTTAACTCCTGCAAAGATTCTCCCTTTTTCCTTTTAGATTCTGAGCCAAGTTTAATCAATAATCCCCTTATAAAGCTTTTAAAGGTACACCATACCGTTGCTGTAGAAACTTCCCCATTATCATTGGTGATCAAAAAGTTTTCAATTTCAGATGACAAAAAATCAATATTGCACTCTGATTTCAAGAGGCTTTCATTAAGTCTCCACCTTGTCCTTGGTCTAAGACCACCTTTTAACTTAACCTTAATAAATACTGGTGCATGATCTGATACAACTATGGATCCTATATTGGATTTAATGATAGAACTCAAAAACCCCGCTTTCACCAGAAACATATCTATTCGGGAGTAGGTCTGGTGAACATGTGAAAAGAAAGTATAATCTCTCTCACTAGGATTCAAAGTCCTCCAACAATCAAATAGGGAATTCCTATCTAGAAATTTAGAAAAATCAGAAACATAAGTATTTGCAAATTTATAATCTCTAGCATTTTTATGGCTTTTATCCCGTACTGGATCCAATACACAGTTGAAGTCTCCCCCAATTATGATATTACCACATGCTAATTCATCAACCTTTTCCATCATTTTATCCAAAAAATCTCCTGGGCACGAATTTGGTGCATAAACATTGGCCAAAGTATATATAATACCATTAATTTTTGCAATGAGTATCACATATCTTCCCATTGGATCCCCAGTTAGATGTATCATTTCAAAATTAATTCTGCTAGAGACTATAATTGCAGTGCCTCTTTTTTTTTTATTCCCCTCCATATTGGAGGAAAATATCAACGGGAATTTCTTAAACTTCCAAAGTTTCTCTGGGGGATTAATCCAATGTGTCTCCTGAATAAAAGCAATATCGATGACATTATCATTTAAAAATTTATAGACCGCTCCCCTTTTCTGTGGTGAGTTCAAACCCTGGACATTCCATGATATCACATTAAGTGCCATCATAACACCTATTGTCCTGATTACCCCCCAAATCGAGTCTCAGAGAAGCAAAAGAAAAAAAAAAGAAAAAACAACAACAAACAAAAAAGTACACATTTACATTATATAATACATAAAACATAAAAAATATTTCAAAAGGGGGAACAAACCACCTCTTGATAATCCAGTGGGGAAACACACACATATATATATACATATATATATGCACACACATGTATATGTAGCCCCCCTGAACAAGACCTGCCTATAATTGCAGGAAAAGAGACCCCGGCAGGAGGAGGAAGAGCTCAAAGCTCTTCAAAAACCAAACGGCAATCCCAATAACCAGCCCATAGTCGATCAAATAGCATTTCGCAATACTGTCTACTTCAACTGGAATATATGACCACATTGATCGCTAGAGCCATATCCCAATAGGTTACCAATCTAACATTGCTTGTTGTTCCCTTTTCCTCTCCCTTTTTCCTTTCCTTTCTTTTTCCTCTTCCCTAACTGCTATCCATTATACTGGTACTAATCTCCCTCCCCTCTCCCTTCCCCCAATCATTATAGTTCCAAAATATAATAGGAGAGATAAAACGTGTCCCAAGACGAAGGCAAAATAAGAAGACGTATAAACTTATATCTACCTAAGCAGACCTATCTATAATTACAAAAATAAAAACACACAAAAAAAAAAGAAAAGGAAAACACACCTCATCAGAGACCAAGCCGGTACTCTAACCTTTAATAAATGGGTCAATTTGTCTAAAATATAGAATTGTGTTAATTTAGAAACCCATATTGCAATAAGTTGCTATTCTGAGTCTGATCAGCATATCCCCCCAACTCTTAAATAGGATAATACAAGTCCTCCTCCTCTTTCCCCTTCTTTAGCCATTCTATCTACGTATTACCTAAATAAATATATACACGTGGTCCGACTCCCCCTCTCTATTGTGATCTAGATCAACATTACCTCTTATATATTATCTTACTATTACCAATTCACTTCACCTACTTTACCCCTTTAAGACCCATAAATAACCAAAGCTGTTTCATATGTGAATATACCCATACTATGAAACTATACTACCACTCATATATATAACCTACTTCCATTCTTTTAGTGCTAGATAATATCAAATCATGATTGTTGTGATCAAAGTTTATATTACTACACAGATACAAATACAAAATCTCCAAACTTCCTCACTATCAAACTTCATAGTTGGAGAAGTGAATTAATAATATCTCACTGTGCCAATTGTGTTCTAAACACTTTTGATACAAAATATGTGAAAATTAAGTGAATAAAAATTACATATATTCTTTATACCACTCTTATATTATCCAATATGCCGCCTTCAATTACTCATCAAGGATATAGCATAAAAAATTTCCAATCACCTATATAAGTAAATATATCAAACAGAAGAGAATAAGGAAAGAAAGGCAACTTAACTCGAGATAGTATGTAATAACTATCTATTATAGCATAATTATATAACTTCCCAACCTCATATCAAGTTAACGTTGCCTTATACCATAGCTTGTGTCCAGCCCCTCATAAAAACGATATATAAAAAAAAAAACCTTTCCCCTCTTCTTTTCTTTTCCTTCTTAACTTGCGAGTGTTACCATATGTCCTTATCCACAAGCGAACATTCTTTGCTTTAGACATAGCTCCGCCCGTTGGACTTGAACGTTCACTGATCTAATCTGACTTCATAATTAATTCCTATAAAAGAAGAGAGAGAAAAAAAAAAAGAAAAAAACACATTTTTCTTTTCTATTCTTCTTTTCTTTCTTGTAGTGGTAGTGGTTTAATCGTTATCTAGTACCAAAAAGATGATCATTAATTTAATAAACATAATAGATCGTCAGTGTCATATTCCAGGTAGATGATCGTCATTTGGTCGACTCAAGAGGATAGCTACTGTAAGTTCCAAAATTGGATTTTTTCCTGTGCCGCCGAAACTTCTTTAAAAAGAAATTGTTGGTTTTGAAAGGATACCAATAATGCTGTAGGGAAGCTCCATCTATATTTAATTCCGTGCTTCCTCAAAATGCTGGTCTGGGCGGCAAATTTCTTCCTTGCCAACCTAGTCATCAAAGATAGATCTGAATATAGCTTGATGTCTTTAAATTGAGGATCCGTTGCAAAGTTTTTTTGTGCCGACTGCATAATTGAATTTTTAATATAGTTGTTAGAAAAGCAAACAATAATATCCCTAGGTATGTCAGCCGACAAATTCTTTGGTCTGCGTAGCCTATGGTATCGCTCAAATGGGAATTCTCCAAGTGACAACTCAGGCATTAAGTTTTGAAAGAAGGATTTTAAAAATTGATCTAATTGATCATAATTAATAGATTCAGGCACTCCTCTCAATTTTATGTTATTCCTTCGAGATCTATCTTCCAAGTCAGTAACCTTTGTCTCTAGTGCTTTAATCTTCTCATCCAATTGATTGTATTTTAAAGTTAAATCTTCATTAGATGATTGGATTTTTTGGAGAGTATCTGCCTGATTTTGCAATATAGAGGATATGTTGGCTATTTCCAGCCTTAATATCTTGGAATTGTCTTCCAGATCATGTTTTAATTTCAAATATAGAGCTTCCAAAGCTTCATTAAGAGTTTGCTGGCTGGTATATTGGAGAGTTGCCGGGAAGGATTCTGGGTTTAGTGAGGCTGAATCTCTGCGATCTCCCAGAGATGGTCGTTTAATTAGTGATCGCTCTTGAGATTTAGGTGAATAGAAGGAATTTATGTTTTTACTTTTATCCATATTAGCCGTTGTTGCTTTGTCTTTATCCTTATCTCTTTTGGGCGACATGTTAACCTTCTCCTTCTATTCTCCTTTAAAACAACACCTCTTTAAAGCAATCGCAGTGCTTCTTACAATAAAAAAAAAAAATACAATTATAAATTTCTCTTGGCAGAGAAATATTAAGGATCGTCTTATAGTGAGCGGTATCAAAAATTACTGCAGATTAATTACAGAGAGTTGTCTCCCTCCAGCTCACTCTCCTACTGTGTTTTAACTTCCAAGTTTCTACAGACTTCAGTCCCCACAGCTAATAATCATCTCAAAAGTTCAATCTCCTTTGAGGCAACGCCCAGAGAAAGTTTTAATTGCTAACACAATTTTAAGCCCCTCAAATTGGAGCCTTGTTTAAATATAAATTTCTGCCTTTCCAAGAAAACAAAAAAACAAAAAAAACAAAAAAAACAAAACCAGAAACAGTTTTAAAACTGCCAATTTGTCTCACCATTTGAGACTGATGTAATATTGGCTCTCTCTCAAGAAGTTGCAACAATCTATCGCGGTAGTAAAAATAGTTACTATTAAAGTTCTCTCACAGCATGATATAGTATTCAGCATGTAACACAAATTTCCACCGTCATTGCTGTTAAGTTACAAACAATATCCTTCCTCCAACTCTCTTGCCAGATTCTCCTTCCAATTTCCAGCAGTCCTTCACAATTAGTATCAATTAATATCCCCTCACCAAACAGAATTCCATTTAGGCATTTTAAGCAAAGTTCAAAATCTTGAGTACCTTGAGTACCTTAAGTCATAAATCATAGGCAATTCAACAGTTCGGCAATGTTCAAAACACAGCCGCAGACAGCAGACAACATAGCACCAACTGCTTCAGTAAAAATGTGGATCAAGCAGCTGTAGCGTTGGGACCCGACATTGCGCCGGTCTTATGCCGGCCATATGCGCCGAGCACTGCTTCTCCTCCTCCACCGGAGTTTCTCGGTCACGGGAGCGCGCGCACACGTGTCACGTCATCACCCCGCCCAGATCCCCATTCCTATTGATCTGTTCCCAATTCATTAATATTTTTTACAGCAAGTGGTACCTTAGATCAACATTGTATATATTTCTGTACAGATAGACAACTTACTGAATTACAAAGATGATTGTAGGAGCCGCTCTCGATCCCAGCAGCCACCGGTGCTCCGGAAAGGACCAGCAATCCCAACACATCAAGGCAAAAAATACATTTCCAGGCACTCAAAGTGTTAAAGCCGCAGGCAGATTTTAATGGAATAGAAAAAAGCAGCAACGTTTCGACCTTCACAGAGGTCTTTTTCAAGGTCGAAATGTTGCAGTTTTTTTTGTTCCATTAAAATCTGCCTGCAGCTATAACACTTTGAGTGCCTGGAACTTACTGAATTAGACAAAATGCATAACATTTGTATTTCCCCCAATATTCAAGAATAATGCAATTTTTCTTTCCAAATGTTGTGGCCGTAGCTTAAATATGAATATTAATATTTTAATTAATGTACAATAATTAAACAATACATTACTGTATTACTATTTTTTTTTTTATAGTTCTTAGTATTATTGTCAAATAGGTGGATAGAAAATACACAAAACTACAATAATTATAGCAAGTAACAGGCTATAACAGATGCTAGCAGTGACAATGGATTACAGTACAATACAATACAGAACATGAACAGACTACAACATATTACTTACAAATGTCCCCGGCCCCTGGCTGGGGCTAAGGAGTCATAGCTGATAGTCTACATCCTGCACAGTTAAAGAGAGACCCTGATTATCTATTACCTCTGCCTTTTATTCCCAGTGGAATGTTTCATGGGAGGTAAGCTAGTATCCTTAGATAAGGATGACGATTTATTTGTCTGATTTGCTTTAAATGCCCTTTTCTTATTTTTAATTTTTTGGTTTACCTTTTCACTAAGCCACATTGGTTTCAGTTTCTTTTATATTTATTACCCAATGGTACATTCTGATAAGTGTACATTGTTAATACAAATACACAAAAATAAGTCCTGCGCTCAAACTCCCACTACTCCTGGGAGGCAACAGCAACCATAGTGTAGCGTTACTTACCTTAACCGGGGGCTGGTCGCGGTCCTCTCTTCAAGCCGCGCGCGGTCCTGCGGCTGCACGAGCCGCGCGCGGTCCTGCGGCTGCACGAGCCGCGCGCGGTCCTGCGGCTGCACGAGCCGCGCGCGGCTCATCCGACTGCTTTGGATGGAAGGCGGGCAGTGACCGCGTGAAGCGGTCACGTGTCCCGCCTGAAACTAAGAGCGCGCCGCGAGTCTCGGGCGCGCTCTTAAAGAGACAGTGGGAGCCTAATTGCCAAAAGGCTCCCATTGGCTCCTGTCATACCACACTCCCTATACAATTACCTATAGGGGGTGTGGAAGTGACAGGAGCCAATCACTTTCGTTTAAAAGCTATTTAAACTTACCTTTTTCCCTTAGCTCGTTGCCCTATCGTGGTTTCTGTTTCAGTTCCCTTTAGCGCTTGTGGTGTTCAGTTGTGTTTTCTCGTATTGACTTTGGCTTCGTATTCTGACTTCGTTTTCGCTTTATCCTTATCTGTACTGTTTGCCGGCTTGCTGTTTTCCGTGTACCAGACCCCGGCTTGTCCTAGTTTACGCTGTCTCTCTGTGCCCTTGACCTCGGTTTGTTCCTGGCTCTGTCTCCTCTCATATACGTCGAGTCCGGCCATTCTAAGGTCCGGTAGACGTATCTCTCCTCTGTATTTGCCTCTGTTTAGCTGGATCCTGCGTGTAGGGGTATATTCTCGTTACATTACGATAGGGCCATGGACCCCGCAGATTTAGCTCAACAGATGGCGTCCCATGAGGCAAGATTTGTAGAGCAGGATCACCGTATGGATCAGATAGCTCAGGCTCTCCAGACGCTCCTAGCTAGAACCGTTCCAGCAACCACACCTAACCCTCCTACGCCCCTTCTCCCTGAAGTATCTACTTTGCCTAATACTTCGGCCCATTTAACACCTCCTCCTAGGTATGGAGGGGACTCTAAGACTTGCAGAGGGTTTATTAATCAAATTGAATTTCACTTCGAAATGTATCCACGTTCATTTCCCACAGAGAGGTCTAAGGTTGGGTTCTTTATGCACCAACTTACCGATAAGGCACTTGAGTGGGCAAATCCTATTTGGGAAGCTAATGGACCTATGGTACATGATTTCAACAGTTTTCTTACGGCTTTTCGTAGAACTTTTGACACAATGAAAAGGTCAAAGAATGCCGCGAGAGCATTAATGAGAATTAAACAGGGTTCTAGGCCTGTGGCTGATTATGCTATTCAGTTTCGCACTCTTGCTTCGCAGGTAGATTGGACCAACAATGGGTTAACTACTGCCTTTATGGAAGGTTTGTCAGATACGATATTGGATGAGGTAGCAGCTAAGGAGCTTCCTATTGCCTTAGAGGACCTTATCGATTACCTCATTGATATAGATAATAGAATTCGTGACAGGCTCTATACCAAGAACAGGAATAGACGTTTTGTTACACCCATTAACCCCAGAGTTAATATACCAGAGAGTGTTAAAGTGTCTGAGGAGGAACCTATGCAATTAGGGGTTGCCAAACTCTCTGATACTGAGAAATTACATAGGAGAAGGGAGGGACTCTGCCTATACTGTGGTAGGAGAGACCATATGGTAAAGGAATGTCCTTTACTCCCGGAAAACTCTCGCACCTAAGACCTTATAGGGGACTGGCCTTGGGTGTGATATCTAAGTCTCCTAAATTGCCTCCTAACCGCTTGCTTCTCCCGGTTTCTTTATATATGGGAGAGATTTGTATAGTTGACAACATATATGCTCTGGTTGACTCTGGGGCAGCTGAAAATTTTATAGACTCTGGCTTTATAAAGAGAAACAACATTCCCATCAGAGAGAAGGAGATACCCTTGGCCGTTGAGGCCATAGATGGTAGACCATTAAGTTCTCCAGTTGTTACTCATGAGACTGTACCATTACACATGTACACAGGGGTTTTACACTATGAAACCATTCGATTCCAGGTCATCACCTCTCCCTCTTCACAGTTAGTATTAGGGTATCCATGGTTACGTGCTCACAATCCCATTTTTGACTGGGAGACAGGGCAAATAAAATCATGGAGTGAGGCCTGCCACGAGTCTTGTACGTTGGAAGTCACACCTTTGAATTCTATTGAGGTACCTACCAGTCCTCCTTTGTCTACGGTTATACCCCCTCAGTATTTATCTCTAAAGACTGTTTTCGATAAAAGGGAGGCTGAGAAATTACCGCCTCACAGACCCTATGATTGCGCTATTGACTTGTTGCCTGGCACTATACCTCCAAAGGGCAGGGTGTACCCCTTATCGGTTCAAGAAAACCGTGTCATGGAGGAGTATATTAAGGAATCACTAGAAAAGGGGTTTATTAGGAGATCCTCTTCTCCAGCTGGAGCAGGGTTCTTCTTTGTATCGAAGAAAGAAGGTGATTTAAGACCGTGTATAGATTATAGAGGTCTAAACAAAATCACTATCAAAAATGCATACCCTATACCTTTAATTACAGAATTATTTGACAGGCTGAAACATGCCACTGTGTTCACTAAATTAGACCTTAGGAGTGCATACAATTTGATACGTATAAAGGAAAATCACGAATGGAAGACTGCATTCAACACTAGATCCGGTCATTACGAATATACTGTTATGCCATTTGGGCTTTGCAATGCCCCAGCAGTATTCCAAGAATTTATTAATGATGTCTTAAGAGATTTTATTCACACATTTGTTATCGTATACTTGGACGACATTTTAATATATTCTACAGATATACACACTCATCACAGACATGTTACGACAGTTTTGAAGACCCTTCTTGCTAATGGTCTTTATTGCAAGCTAGAAAAATGTCTGTTTGACCAAACCGAAGTCCAGTTCTTGGGGTATTTGATTTCCGCTAAAGGTTTTCGTATGGATCCCCAGAAGCTTGCTGCTGTAATAGAATGGCCTCTACCGCAAGGTCTGAAAGCTATTCAGCGTTTTCTTGGGTTCTCCAATTATTATAGACGTTTTATCAAAGGTTTCTCGTCCATTGTAGCACCTATCACTCGTATGACTAAAAAGGATGGCAATACTCGTGTTTGGTCTACCGAGGCACTTCAGGCTTTTGAATTTCTTAAAACTACGTTCGCCTCTGCACCTATTTTACAGCATCCTGTCCCCTCACTGCCCTATATTCTTGAAGTTGATGCTTCGGATATTGGGGTAGGTGCTGTCTTATCCCAAAGAGAGTCGCCTGAAAAGCCATTGCATCCATGCGGCTTCTTTTCTAAACAAATGTCCAAAGCAGAGAAAAATTATGATGTGGGTAATCGCGAACTCCTTGCTATTATTTTAGCACTTAAAGAGTGGAGACATTTGTTAGAAGGAACTAAGGATCCTATCCTCATTTTTACGGATCACAAGAACCTATCCTACCTTAGCGAAGCCAAAAGATTGTCTTCCAGGCAGGCTAGGTGGTCACTATTTTTGTCCCGTTTCAATTTTATTATCACCTATAGGCCAGGTGATCGCAACACTAAAGCAGACGCTCTGTCGAGACAGTTCGAAACTACTGACAAACAGGAGATTGATGTTACTCCTGTCATTCCCCCAGACAGGATAATAGCTACTACTATTTTGTCTATTTCCTCGTCCCTCTTGCAGGCCATACAAGCGAAACAAAGCATGGCACCTAGCGAGAGGCCTAATGATAAACTGTTCGTTGATGTTCCTGAGAGACGGGATATTATGTCATTATATCATGATACTAAGACTGCTGGACATCCTGGTATTTCCAAAACGGTGTCAGCTGTTTCTCGGTATTTTTGGTGGGATTCCTTACGAAAGGATGTCACTGACTATATAAGTGCTTGTACTACTTGTGCCTGTATGAAATCCTCCCGTAGAGTTCCTTGTGGGCTGTTGCATCCGTTACCCGTTCCCGAGAGACCTTGGTCTAACCTGTCCATGGATTTTATTGTTGAATTACCCCCTTCAAATGGTAACACAGTAATCCTGATGATAGTGGATCGGTTCTCCAAAATGGCTCACTTCGTGTCTCTTCACAAGTTGCCCACATCCAAGGAACTGGCTCGTATCTTCGCTAGAGAAGTATTTCGATTACATGGGATTCCCGTATCTATTGTATCCGATAGGGGTAGCCAATTTATTTCCAGGTTCTGGAGGGCCTTTTGTTCAGAAATGGGTATTTCTCTCTCATTTTCTTCCGCTTATCATCCCCAGTCCAATGGGGCTGCTGAACGTGCCAACCAGTCTCTGGAGCAATACCTCCGTTGTTTTGTGTCTCACCATCAGGACAATTGGTCTGACCTGCTTCCTTGGGCTGAATTTGCTCGGAATAACGCCACTCATGATTCTTCCGGCAAGACCCCTTTTTTACGTTGTCTATGGCCAGCATCCCGTTGTTCTTCCGGCTGCATTCTCCTCACAGGGCATGCCAGTTCTGGATGAGCATTTGGCTGGTTTGCGTAATACTTGGGAGCAGGTTCAGCGTTCTTTGGTGGACTCTGCTACTCGCCAGAAGGCTCAGGCTGACAAGCATCGCAGAGCAGCTCCGTCCTATGTTGTGGGGGACAGGGTTTTGCTTTCACGCGGAATATTCGTCTCCGGGTGCCTTCTATGAAATTGGCTCCCCGCTTCATTGGACCTTATCGTATTATACATAAGGTTAATCCTGTTTCTTATGCCTTAGGCCTGCCTAAGAATCTACGTATTCCTAATGTTTTTCACACCTCATTGTTGAAACCTTTCGTACGCAACCGCTATACCCGGCATACTCCTCCTCCCCCTCCTATCTCGGTGGAGGGTCATGAGGAGTTTGAAGTGTCTGCTGTTCTTGACTCTCGTTTCCTTAGGGGTCGACTTCAGTACTTGGTACATTGGAAGGGTTATGGGCCTGAGGAGCACAGTTGGATTTCGGCTGATGCTGTCCATGCTCCCCGTCTTGTGCGCTCTTTCCATTCTCGTTTTCCTGCCAGGCCTGGTCCTACCCGCCCGGGGGGCGTGTCCTCAGGGGGGGGTACTGTAGCGTTACTTACCTTAACCGGGGGCCGGTCGCGGTCCTCTCTTCAAGCCGCGCGCGGTCCTGCGGCTGCACGAGCCGCGCGCGGCTCATCCGACTGCTTTGGATGGAGGGCGGGCAGTGACCGCGTGAAGCGGTCACGTGTCCCGCCTGAAACTAAGAGCGCGCGAGACAGTGGGAGCCTAATTGCCAAAAGGCTCCCATTGGCTCCTGTCATACCACACTCCCTGTACAATTACCTATAGGGGGTGTGGAAGTGACAGGAGCCAATCACTTTCGTTTTAAAGCTATTTAAACTTACCTTTTTCCCTTAGCTCGTTGCCCTATCGTGGTTTCTGTTTCAGTTCCCTTTAGCGCTTGTGGTGTTCAGTTGTGTTTTCTCGTATTGACTTTGGCTTCGTATTCTGACTTCGTTTTCGCTTTATCCTTATCTGTACTGTTTGCCGGCTTGCTGTTTTCCGTGTACCAGACCCCCGCTTGTCCTAGTTTACGCTGTCTCTCTGTGCCCTTGACCTCGGTTTGTTCCTGGCTCTGTCTCCTCTCATATACGTCGAGTCCGGCCATTCTAAGGTCCGGTAGACGTATCTCTCCTCTGTATTTGCCTCTGTTTAGCTGGATCCTGCATGTAGGGGTATATTCTCGTTACACATAGTACCCATTAGCACCAATACATAAAATAAAAACCAAAGAAACAAACGTTACCTGCACACTAGCCCAAATCCATATGCTTATAATAAATGGAGGTTATTTAGTTACTCCAATGGCCATTAGATGCAAGCCCACCTGCCACGTAAAGGCAACACTCTTAGGTGGGTCCTACAATAACAATTCACCTGGCTTCCTTCAGCTTCAGGCAAAGAAATATGTAATGTGCAAGAGAGGGGTATTTTTCTAAACTTATGCATACTTATTAACCCTTAATAGGAAACCCTTTTTTTGTTTTTGTTTTTTCTTTATTTTATTTTTGGGGCAATTTTGCATATTTTTCTTTGTTTTTTTTATTGTACATTGGTAATGTTTGTTTGCAGATACTGTATTTATTCTCAGGGTTTTTTGTTCACTAAAGAATTTTTGCTTGTCAATGGGTTATAAAGCTGTTCTACAGGTGAAACATAGAAACATAGAATGTGACGGCAGATAAGAACCATTCGGCCCATCTAGTCTACCCAATTTTCTAAATACTTTCATTAGAACCTAGCCTTATTACATAGTTACATAGTTACATAGTTACATAGCTGAAAAGAGACTTGCGTCCATCAAGTTCAGCCTTCCTCACATTTGTTTTTTGCTGTTGATCCAAAAGAAGGCAAAAAAAACCCAGTTTGAAGCACAATTTTGCAACAAGCTAGGAAAAAAATTCCTTCTTGACCCCAGAATGGCAGTCAGATTTATCCTTGGATCAAGCGGTTATTACCCTACATTGAAAGATTATATCCTTGAATATTCTGTTCTTGCAAGTATGCATCTAGTAGCCGTTTGAACATCTGTATGGACTCTGATGAAACCACTTCCTCAGGCAGAGAATTCCACATCCTGATTGTTCTTACAGTAAAAAAACCTTTCCTTTGCCTTAGGCGAAATCTTCTTTCTTCCAGTCTAAACGCATGGCCTCGTGTCCTATGTAAAGTCCGGCTTGTGAATAGATTTCCACACAATGGTTTGTATTGGCCCCGAATATATTTGTATAATGTTATCATATACCCTCTCAGGCGACGTTTTTCTAAACTAAATAGGTTTAAATTTGTTAACCTTTCTTCATAGCTGATATGTTCCATTCCTTTTATTAATTTTGTAGCCAGCCTCTGCACTTTTTCTAGTGCCATAATATCCTTCTTTAGAACAGGTGCCCAAAATTGCACAGCATATTCAATATGGGGTCTTACCAGTGATTTATATCTTATAGTTAGGATAGCCTTATGCCTATCCCACGCATGCTTAAACTCCTTTACTGTGTTAACCTCTACCACTTCAGCTGGAAGGCTATTCCATGCATCCACTACCCTGTCAGTAAAGTAATACTTCCTAATATTATTTTTAAACCTTTGTCCCTCTAATTTAAGACTATGTCCTCTTATTGTGGTAGTTTTTCTTCTTTTAAATATAGTCTCCTCCTTTACTGTGTTGATTCCCTTTATATATTTAAATGTTTCTATCATATCCCCCCTGTCTCGTCTTTCCTCCAAACTATACATGTTAAGATCCTTTAACCTTTCTTGGTAAGTTTTATCCCGCAATCCATGAACCAGTTTAGTAGCCCTTCTCTGAACCCTCTCTAAGGTATCAATATCCTTCTGAAGATACGGTCTCCAGTACTGTGTACAATACTCCAAGTGAGGTCTCGCCAGTGTTCTGTACAATGGCATGAGCACTTCCCTCTTTCTACTGCAAGTACAGATACCTGAGGTACCCCAAGCTTTGAATATATTCCATTAACTACAATCCTCTGTTGCCTGTCACTCAGCCACTGCCTTACCCATTCAATAGCGATGTCGCGAACCCGAAATTTTCGGTTCCCGAACGGCGAACGCGAACTTCCGCAAATGTTCGCGAACCGGCGAACCGCCCGAAACGTCATTGACTTCAATGGGGAGGCGAATTTTAAAACACACAGGGACTCTTTCTGGCCACAATAGGGATGGAAAAGTTGTTTCAAGGGGACTAACACCTGGACTGTGGCATGCCGGAGGGGGATCCATGGCAAAACTCCCATGGAAAATTACACAGTTGATACAGAGTCTGGTTTTAATCCATAAAGGGCTGAAATCACCTAACATTCCTAAATCACAATCAATATGGATTGACACCTGACATATGACATGTGACACCTTGACATATGGATTGACACCTGTCCTCAAGGCCCCTGATGCACACGGACACAAGAGCAGAATGGGGAGACTGGTCCCTACATGGGGTCACTTGGCAGATATGGATTGACACCTGTCCTAAAGTCCCTGATACACACTGACACAGAGCAGGGGAGATAGGGACTGTTTCTACAGCCGGGTCCATGGCAGATATGGATTGACGCCTGTCCTAAGGTTCCCTGGTACACACTGACACCAGAGCAGAATAGGGATGGTCCCTACAGCCAGTCACTTGGCAGATATGGATTGACACCTTATTTACAACTGCTTTACATAGCAGGGCCCTTTAAATGGCAAATTGACCTGCTTCCCTGGGTTGTGGAAAAGCCTATTTGCCAGCCTCCTCCCGCATGACTATGGCCCCTGGGAGATTGTGAAAATGTATGCACTTTTATTTGGTGTGTATGGCCTTTAAGACTGTCAGTGGGCATATTGGGGCTTATGGACTCTTTATGTGACTGGTACTGGCCCTTTAAACACCTTTTTTGGGACATCAGGAAGATTGGGACACTGCCCCTTTAAGGCCGTGTCCCCAGACTGTTGGGGACACGGCCCCTTTAAGACGGTGTCCCCTGTGTCCCCAGACCTGGTGCAAACCCTTTGTGCCTGCCTTGCTATTTCCCACTTGGTTCAGTAAATGGGAAATTATTTCAACTGCAGAGACTAAGTCCCATTCGGCGATGGGACTTAGTCTTTTTTTCAGCCGTTTTTTTTCAGCCTTATTTCAGCTGCAGAGACTAAGTCCCATTCGGCGATGGGACTTAGTCGTTTTTTCAGCCTTGTATTTCAGCTGCAGAGACGCTAAAGTCCCATTGGTGATGGGACTTAGTCTTTTCAACCCGTTTTTTCAGCCTTATTTCAGCTGCAGAGACTTCAAGTCCCATTGTGATGGGACTTAGTCTTTTTTTCAGCCGTTTTTTTCAGCCTTATTTCAGCTGCAGAGACTAAGTCCCATTCGGCGATGGGACTTAGTCTTTTCTTCAGCCTTATTTCAGCTGCAGAGACTAAGTCCCATTCGGCGATGGGACTTAGTCTTTTTTTCAGCCGTTTTTTTCAGCCTTATTTCAGCTGCAGAGACTAAGTCCCATTGGCGATGGGACTTAGTCGTTTTTTCAGCCTGAAATAGACCGACCTCACAGCCCAAATCTATGGAACTGTTTTGGGCAGGAAAAGGGAAATCATGGGTCCGGTCATAAAGGGACCCCACTCCAGCTAACTTTTTAACCCTGGATGGATTTGGCTGATTTTTGGTTATGTTTATGTTTTAAGTGTGCTGATTCCAAATAATATAATTATGAGATGGGATGTGTAGTTTTAAAGTTACAGGGTATGGCTAAAACTGTATTTTTACCTGTGTTTAGTATGTTAATCTCTTCCCAAAGCGTCATTTAGTTCAAAGTGGAGAGGAATGTTAAAAAAATATTTTTGTTCGGAGTGTGAGAAATGCTTTTCAGCCGCTTCTATTCTTAAGCATCATTTGAGGAGCCATACAGGAGAGAAACCTTATTAGTGGTGTGTTTAGTATTGTTCTGATCAGTTTAATACCTTCCGCGTCTCCGATCAGTGGGCGTGTATATGGCAGCCATTTTAGGAACCGTACACCTGGGACCCGAGCAAGGTCACCTCGTTCAACAGGCGACAACATTTGTCCCTGGAAAACTATCCTGGACATTCTGTACAATTTGTATGGATATGGCAGTGATTTCTGTAACAGGGGGATGGAAGAAGATGCTTGGTCGGTCCTCTTAATTCAAATTTGGGGCACTGCGCGGTCAAGCTAATGTGCCACCAGATAGGAGTGGTGTGTTTAGTATTGTTCTGATCAGTTTAATACCTTC